>QRFJ01001098.1:0-288712 GCA_006176705.1 Cocos nucifera | reverse complement strand
TACATAACATACATACATACATACTACTACATACATATATATATATATATGTTTGTATAATGTAATGTATGTATTTGTATGCTATGTATATACACAACCACACATACATACATACATACATACATACATACAATATATACACAACACACACACACATACATACATACATACATACATACATTACATATACATACATACATACATACATTAACATAACATACATACATACATACATAGATATATATATATATATATAATATATATATATATATATATATATATATATATATATATATATATATATATATATATATATATATATATATGTGTATATATATTTATATGTGTATATATACATATATATGTATATATATGTTTATATGTGTGTGTATGTGTGATGTTGTGTATATATATATATATATATATAAAGATACTCTTTGGCTAATCAGTGAGGCATATCATTTTCGCTTCTATAATAGAGGTGCCACACTTAGCTAACTACTAACAAGTAAAAATCTTGGTCTGCTTTTATTGGTTTAGTCCAACCATTTCTTATCTTTTTCTTCTCTATTGGTGAATTGAAAGAGAGTGCACCAATAAGAAGAGGTGAAAAGACAACAAATTAATTAAAGAAGTAGAGTAGTTACACATGCTGGTCTTTAAATCTATCTATCGATACACACACATACACATACACCATGTTTTCCTTTTGTAAGCATACTATCATGAGATCATGCATGACAACAATCAAGGGACTTCAATTGAATAGTAGGCATTTAGTTTCAATGAGATAAAGACAAAATGAGATTGAATTGGCCATTTAATTGACTTTTAAATATAGTTACATATTGTGCTTTTCGTTACATTAACATAAACAATATTTAACAAGATTTCAATGAAAAACTAATAAAATACTACCCCCCCCCCTATTTTTTGTATCATTTTAGATTAATATGATATTGTTTATCATGTAAGAGCATACAATAAAATATTCAATAAAGATTCACTAAGGAAAAAAGGGATGCTGCGATATGGACTGATGCTGGAGAGAGAGTGATTATTTGAAAAGAAGTTGATTAAAGTATTAATAACAATAATCCATCTTTTTATTAATAAGCATCAATTTTTGATACTAAGATCGTAAATGCATAAAAATGTATAAAATTATGTGGAATGTTCCTAGCAAAGCTTACTAAATTGTAGTAGTCGGGAGATGAAGGATTCACTTTTTTCTTTGAATCGATAAAAAAGCACTACAAAAAGAATGTGAACTATTAGCAAAGGATATTAGTGAAGGAAAAAATTTTTCATGTGCTAATAATAATTTTAGCCACCATACACACTGACAAAAAAACTCCATCGCTGATATATAAGCGATAGCAATTCATTATTCGTTGATGACAAGTGACCGACCTCGTGAAAATAGTATATATTATTAAAAATATCTAAATATAAAAAATTCTAGGTGATGCGTAAAATTTTGATTATTAATGACATAGATTACTCCTGACTAATAACATTTTAGCGATGGTTACTTAATATTACGACAGTAATACCATCGCAAAATTAATTAATCTTTTTATTTTTATATTTATTTAAACAAAAATATATATTAGCGATGATGAAATTTATGTGTAGTGACAAAAATCATGCCATTGTAATAATTTTAAAAATAAAATTAAATAAAAATGTATTAAAAAATATTATTGGTAAGAAATAGCGATGATCACATTTGCGTCACTAATAACCACAGAACACACTTATGCCCGATGCGATCTAATTCGAAATCTGATTCAAATTTAATTCAAATATCTATCAAACTACATTAATTAGGCTGAATCTAACTTCTATATTAGATTAAAAAATCTAATTAGCCTTAAATTATAGCCAATAATTATAAACTAAATTTAATTTAATTAATTAGAAAAAAATAATGTTTCGATTTGGTTCAATTCGAATCAATTAAAATTTGTCAATCCAATTTAATTAAACTTAATTCAAGTCTATTGATAGTAAAATTTATTATTTAATAAGTTCCAAGTCTAATAAATTTATTTAATTAAATTAATTAAAAAAATTATTGGACTCAATTCAAAATTTTGTCAATCCATTTCAATTAGGTGCTTTTAATCTAAGCCACATTAGACAGTAAAATTAATACTCAAATTAAGTCAACCAATATATTAAGTTTGATATTAAATCAATTCGAAGAAAAATAATTTTTATTTGGGTTGATTACGAATCTAATTGAACTCTAAAATATTTAAAGTTTAGTAAGAAATTTGGCATTTAAACAATGATTCAAGATTTTCTCTATTATTGAATAATGAGTTAAGTACATATAAAATTGATTCTTTGGATTAATTTGATTTACCTTGAATATTGAAATAAATTTATGGCAAGTTGAAAACAAAGTCCTAGTTCTCTTTCTAATGGATGTGATCTTTCTTTATTAAGAGATTTTAGAATAATACTTACATTTATTTACAATACAGAAAATCAGGTGTCTACATCATATTTGAAAAATGATTCTTTATGAATGATATCTTTATTTTAAGTATTGCGGATCTTTGAGTGTTGAATGTTAATTTTGGTAATTAATTTCACTTATATTATAATCTTATGGATATCTATTAAGTTTAAATCCAAAATCTTCAATTATTGTTTGATCCATAGAAAATTAGTCACAATAACTCTCAATAGCAATATATTCGATTTGCCTAGATAGTCTACGATTTCTTTAACTAACAGAAGAAAATTAAAATTTACTCTAATGAATTACATGTGCCACTATACTTTTTTATCAAGTTTCACAACAGTAAAATCAGCTCAAAATATACCATTAATTTAAATAAGATGATCCATCATACCATAATCCTACATATAAGTATCCCAGATAATATCTGAAAATTCTTTAACAGCAGTAAATATGATTCTTTAGGATCTGATTGTGCCTGACAATAGAAATACTAATCATCTAGGTCTACCTACAGAAGAAAAGGAGTGAGCGATCATACCTCTTATACAATATTGTATTTACTTTCTTATCCTTTCTCATCTTACAAAGTTTACATGGATGTACTCATTGGTATGACCAATTGATTTGAGCTCTCCATCCCAAACTTTTTAAGTATTTTCTTTATGTATTCTGTTGATAATGAGATTCCTTCGTTATTTGCAAGATTGGATTCGAAGGAAGAAGTTTAATCTTCTCATATTGCTCATGCTCGAACTCACCATACATTAGCTTGGCAAATCTGACAAAGGATTCATTATGCAGCAAAAATTGATATCATCACATATAATTTATACAACATAGTAATTGTCATCTCTTTTTTAAAAAAAAATATCTAATTTTTTCTAATAAATTCATTTTCTAATAAAATATACTTAATCTTTTATTATCATGCACATGTGGATTATTAGATCCATATAAGCTTTATATATATAAAACGAACATATATTTGAAAATGTATGATTTTCAAATATTAGGTGTTGTCAATATAATACGTTCTCGATTAATCACTATTAAAAAAACCTTTACCATCTCTTTGATGTAATTTAAAATAATGAAATATGGCAAATGCAAGCAAACAGTCTAATGCTTCTAATCTAGCATTGGGGCAAGATTTTATCAAAAAATCAATATCTTTTTGATTAACCTTTAACCCTATCAGGCTTATTCTTATATATAACCATGTTCACTAGTTATTTCACAATTCATTTAGTTTTAATTATTGGATAGTCCATTTGGTCTATTCAATAGGCCCAAATCTTAGTTTCTTTCAAATTGATTTAATTTTCTGCAGTGGACTGTTTAGCTAACAAGGTTATTTGCTTCGGTGTTTGCTATGTGGACTTAGTTAAAATGTAGAGAGCACAAAGGCTATATAGGAAGTATTTGAATTATGTACTATAGGACTAAGATCGTATACTTATGTGACTTTTGTGATGGATATCACCATTTATAGGATCTAGGATATTGGGGTATAAATGAAGATGAATACATTGATTTGCTGAACTTAATATTGGGTACATCCGCTTCTTAGTGTGTGATAGAAGAGCTATTCAGCATTTTTTTTTTCAGTTATTGTCATAACGAGAAAGGATAATCTTTTGACGTGTGCGATATATCGATATCTTAGTATGCACTCAAGGATCTTCGAGCATGTCACTGTTATCACAAGAGATATGAATTAATCTACTCATTATACGGTAGAGTTAATGAAGCTGCTATTCGTATGCATGATAGGAGCAATATTCTCTAGAAGATGAGAACCTTATCTGTTAATATATGTTCTTACCAAGCGAATGGTATCTTTTATCTATATAATCGTTGGATAGAAGACGACTTGATAAGAAGAATACCATATAATGTATGTTAAAGACATTATACATTATTATGTATTACTCAGATCTTACTTCAGAAGCCAATAGTTATACCTTAATATGATATAGATATGTAATTTAGCAAGTGTATAGTAAACTATTTTCGACATTATATAGTTACACTGCCGAATTCTAGATGTGCAAGTGTTTTTTTAGCTTTATTGCGAAAGCATAGATGCAGAATATTGATACATATATTTTTATTATGAAAGTGTTTTAAATCATCAATGTTTCTTAATGCTAGCATGATCACAATATATGATACATTGATGTAGTTCATTAAGACAGATAAAATTTGAAATGATATGAAAAGCATTCATTGGTGTTTATGCCAAAGAAGGCAGGATATAACGCGGAAACGTGGAGGACTAAAAAATCGATTTATCTCAGCCGAATAAACATATGATAAACTTTGGCGATCTATGAATTAGTATAGTCTGCTTATGATCCAATAGATCCAGTGATGCAAACTAGAGGTCAGTTAATAGTGACCTTGGTTGTAAAGAATTTCTAGTGTGATAAATGAACATGCATTCAGTGACAATAGCGTTCTTTTCAAGAATTTAATGAGGTATCTTTAGCCGGAGAGATCTCTGATATTGAAAAGATAGTAATTTCTATATCATTGCATGAGCCTAGGAAGAAAACAATATGCATAACAACTAAAGTTCAGTATCATGCAAGACATATATTTTAGTGCAAGTCATCGAGATCCACCATGTATACATTATGTGTCTATATTTTAATGAATGATACATTATCATTGGAAACTAGAAATAATATATAATAAAGATTCCAATATAATTTAATCCTTTATACAAAATGATTAATACTAAGCAATATTTTTTTAACTCATCAACTAGTAAATACATTTGATAGAATAGAATAAGTAATACGAATGTTACCGATGCAATAATGTGTTCCCTTTCATTATCGACCAAAGTAACCACTCCATCTTATAGGCTTCAAGAAGGTAATGTACGAATTGAGATTTATCACGTCATCATTGTGCCTTGTAACCGAGCCACTATCGAGATACTAGAGATCAGTTTCTTATCGCGAGCTGGTAAGACACTCCTACTACAAAAAAAGTTCAATGAGTTGTAGTTTTAGGTAACGCCAAGTCATCTTTGGAAATCTTTAGGGTTAGTACTTCGTGTTTCTTGTTAGAATCCAAATCATTTTTAAATTACTTTTTTTTATTTAATTTTTGAAATCACTAGTATAGAATTTATGACCAATTTTACCATAATAGTAACATGAGATATTTAGAGTAGAATTTGATGAGGCTTTGACAAACAAATTTTTGAATAATTTTTGCTTCTTGTGAGGTTTAAATCCTAATTTGGCCTTATTAAAAATAGCTCTTTATTCATTTAGTAGCATATTTAATTTTTTAAAACTATAAGTAAATCTTTCTACAAATGGTTTGACTCTTGCTAATTCATCATTTAATTTTTGATTTTTATTAGTAAGCAAATTTAGTTTTTTAGAAATCATTTTTTTTCATGAATAAGTTCAAAATTTAGCTTTCTCAAATCTTTATTTTTTAAGGTTACTTTTCTATATTCAATCATAAGTTCAGAAAAAGCATCTTGTAATTTATTAAATATAAAATCTGAAGGATTTTTAATATTTACCTCCTTATGATGTGCTATTAAGCAAAGATTGGCCACCTTTTGTGTTTCTTCTTCGGAGCTAGAATCCTCACAATCGTTCCAAGTGGCCATCATCATCTTTTTCTTAAACTTTTTGAATGTTTTCTTGAGAAGGGGGCAGTCTATCCTAAAATAGCCCGATTTCTTGCACTCAAAATAAATGGGTAGCTCCTCTTTCTCTTTCTCCTTTTCTTTACTTGGCTCACCCTTGAAAGTCTTCTTCTTGAATTCTTTCTTCTTTTTTCTCATAAATCTCTTGAACTTTCTTGCAATCATGGCCAAGTCTTCTTCTTCCTCCTCTTCATCAGATTCCTCACTTTCATTATCCTTGGAGGTAGTTGTCTTGAGAGCTATGGTCTTCTTCTTCTTGGTTTTCTCCTCCATATTTTGTCTCATGTTTAATTTATGAGTCATTAGAGACCCAAGAAGCTCTTCTAATGATAGTTTGTTAAGATCTTTAGCTTTTTAGATGGCAGTGACTTTCAGTTTCCAAGCCTTCAGAAGTAACCTAAGAATTTTTTGAACAAGCTCACTGCTAGTATAAAATTTACCTAAGCTTTTCAAATCATTTCTAATATCTGTAAATCTAGTAAATATTTTAAAAATAGATTCATTTGATTTCATCTTAAATAATTCATATTTGTGAACAAGCATATTTATTTTAGACTCTTTTACTTAGTTGGTACCCTTGTGGGTGATCTCTAGCCTATCCTAAATTTTCTTAGCCGATGCACATGTAGAGATTCTATGAAATTCATTAGGACCTAATGCATAATATAATATATTCATTGTCTTAGCATTCAATTCTATCATTTTCATGTCCTGCTCATCCCAATTCTCTTTTGGTTTAGAAATTTCATTACCTTCTATCTTCATTATGGGAGTGTGTGGATCTTTGATTATCACTCTCCAAAGTTTATAATCAAGTGCTTGGATGTAGATGCACATGCGTGCTTTTCAATAAGTATAATTTATTCCATTGAACAAAGGTGGACGGTTGGTCGATTGCCCTTGGGCAAGAAATGCACTCATTTGGGTTGCTATTTGATCTTAACTCTTAATTGTTAAATCAAATAAAGTGAGTACCAAGCTTTGATACCATTTGTTGCCCAGCAAGACAACCCAAGAGAGGAAGGTGAATTGGGTTTTTCAAAATTTAAGATAAGTTAAGTGCTATTTTCAAAAACTAGTGAAGTGATGGAATATTTTTAGTTCTATATAACTAAGTATGCAGAAATATAGAAATATAAATACAATGGAATAAAGAAAACAAAGCAATCATAAATACAAGAAAATTTATCGTGGTTCGATGCTCCTTACACCTACGTCCACTTTTCAAGATCTATTTAGAAATTTCACTATAATCTCTCCAAGATTATAGTTGGATAGTTTTTCAAGGCTCACTATCCAAAATCTAGCTAATTTTATATTAGCTCACCAACCATAACCAATCTCCAAGTCAATTCTTGGCTTATAATCTAATTTCTAGGCTTGGATGGATCTTTTCTTTAGTTTCAAAATACTATTGAAGCTAAGTTACAAGAAGAAGAAAAGTTGAATAATAAAAATGAATAAAAAGATTCTTTGATGAGCAAGTAGGTCGATGAAGCTTTTTGGAATCTTCTTTATTAAAGACTTTTGAGCTTGTCTTCTTGCTGAATGGAATCTCTTGATTTGATATTTCTTGAAGATGGAAGTGGAATGCTCTCTTTTCAATGCTTTTTGGACTCTTTCTCTTCACTTTTTATTCCTCTCACTGATTATAAAAGTCATATCACTTTCTTCAGGTGTTTTGTAGCTTATTCTCCATGTTTGGTAGGCTGGAGAAGGTCATTTGATCGTTAGAGAAGTGAAAATAGCCATTTGAATATTTCTGCATAGTTCTAAGGATTCTACAGAAACTAGCCATTGGGGATCTAGTCGAATCTCTTGTTAAGTCAAGCCTCAGCTTGAGATCTTTTACTTTGCTCATTTCTCTGCTGGAGGGCTTAGGCATGGAAATCATATTCTCTATATTTTACTGAGACCCGCTCGAGGCTATTTCAACTTTTGTCCTGAAAATCATATCCTATATTTTTCCTACAACTTTGACTCGTGAACCTTGAGTCGATGCGAGCCTCCGCTCGAGATCCTCCAAACTTCATCCTAAAAATTCTGTTCTTTATATTTTCTTGCAACTTCAGCTCGAGAACCTCAAGTCGACTCGAGCCTCCGCTCGAGATCTTGCTATTTGAAACTTCTACATTCTAGTTTTGTATCAGCTTGAGTTGAATAACGAGTTGAATAAGAAGTCAACTCGAGGACTTTTTATGCTTAAAAATTATAACTTATTGAAATTTTTTTTCTTTAATTTTAGTTTTGAGATGTCTCTTTCAAGCCTTGCTTTAGATGTTATTCATGCCTCAAAAGCCTTCAATAATTTCTCAATGATCCTTAAACACACTTTTTAGAGATTTTTTATTCGATACTTTATAATTCATCCTGAAACATGATCTCAATCAATTCATTAATCAAAATAATATACTTAAATATTTTGTTCATCATCAAAATCAATCCTTGAGGTTAACAAGATCGGTAGAGTCCTAATGGGCATGGAAGATAAGATCTCTATTATTCTTAAAAGTCAGATCTCTGAATCGGTAGAGCTCCAATGGGCATGAAAGATAAGATCTCCGTTATTCTTAAAAGTTCGATCTCTGGATCGACAGAGCCTTGATGGGCATGGAAGATGAGATCTCTATTATTCTTAAAAGTTTGATCTCGAGATCATAGAGCCCTGATGAGCATGAAAGATGAGATCTTCGTTATTCTTAAAAGTTCGATCTTTGGATCAGCAAAGCCCCAATAGGCATAGGGGATAAGATCTCCATCTTGACTAAATATCGATCTCTAGATTGATGTTATTATAGATTTTGACTAAATATCGATCTCCAAATCAATGTTATTATGGATTTTGACTAAATTCCAATCTCCAGATCGATGCAATTATGAATTTTGATTAAATATCGATCTTCGGATCGATATTATTATGGATTAAATACTGATCTCTAGATCAATATTATCATGGATTCTTATTAATTACTGATCTCCGGATCCAAGTTATCTTGAACTTCTATCAATTACTAATCTTAGGGTTGATGTTATACTAAATCTCTATCAATCACCGACCTACAGGTCAGCTATTGAATTATATAGCATTTCTATTGACTATCAACCTTTGGGTTGATATTATTATAGATCTCTATTAATTCTTGGCCTTAAGATCGAAACCACATTGGACTACTATTTTGCATTGATCTCCAGACCAAGGCTTTTTATAGCCAAATAAAGCTACATCGAGATTCTATCGAGGTACAGTTGTTTTGCTATCACATAGAAAATTTTTTTGAAATACATGATGCATTACGAAAAGTTAAGCTAGGTCGGATAAATTCGATGTCACACATATAAGTGAAGAAAAATCCTGATTTTTCAGATCAGGTTCATTCAGATCTGATCGGATCAAGTGATATATTTCAAATTTTTTTTTTGATTCTAATCAGATCTGAAATATTTTAGATCTGATTATTATTATTTTAAAAATTAAAATAAAATTAGATAAATTAAATTAGATTTAATTTACCTTGATGTGGGTAATCCTATTACTCGATGATGATCCTGTGAGCAGCGGAAGGTTCTGGATCTAGCCACGCAAGTGCCTGACCTCTATCGATATCCATTCGGACTGGATCTGGAGATCCTCTTTTTCTCTATCACGTCTCCAAAAATCAAATCTAGATCTAATTTGGAGGATCTTTAAAACTCTTTTTGAAGATCAGTAGTTATCCTATGCAGCAGTGCAGCCTTCTAGCTTTCAGTCGCCTTTCTTCTCATCTGGATCGCACCAACCAAGCTCCAAAACTCTTTTGGATGTGGAGAGGAGAGGGAGAAGGTGGGTTTGGCATGGAGGAAGAGGGGAGAGGCAGCCTTGGGGCATGGAGAATTGTGATTCAATCTTTTTTTGAGTTGGGCGCAGGGTCTTATTTATAGACTGTCTGTGATCCAACTCCTCTTCTTCCCAA
Organism: Cocos nucifera; assembly: GCA_006176705.1. Lineage (NCBI taxonomy): Eukaryota > Viridiplantae > Streptophyta > Magnoliopsida > Arecales > Arecaceae > Cocos > Cocos nucifera. Next base: position 278,604 of record QRFJ01001098.1, on the reverse strand, counting down.
CCAATCACAACTCTTTGTGAAATCAGATCTAAATCTGATTGGTGGGAATAGAGTCCCCTGGATTCCTCCTTAGAGGGTGCCTAAGACCAGTCAAAGTTGGTTCTTAGGAGAACTCTAATTGAAATCCAAAAAGGAGATGGAGTCCCTGTCCAACAGGGACTCCTGGGCGCCTCCAACTTGGGCACACGCCAAGGGTGGCGTGCGCCCTCTTCCTTGCCAGGTTCTGGCAGGGGGACAAGGCCCCCACCAGCTCCAATAGGTGCATGACATGTGGACAAAAGTCAAAGTGTCAATGGTCAACATTTGACCAGTCAAAGGTCAGACTTTTGACCAAAGTCAAAGGAACAAGAAATGGCAGGTGACCAAAAATGGCAGGTAATGTCTTACAAAATAAGACAACCTTTTCTGACTTGGACAACCTCCAGTCAGACCATATGAAGGCCTCTGATTGAGCACAAACTCCTTTGGCTCAGTCAGGACAACTTATTTATGATAGTAAAAGAAGAACGTTAGGTTCAATCGAGTGCTAGCACGATTTTCCTTGAACCTAATTGAATCTCATTCAGATCAATTGAACTAGATCAGTTCAATTGATGATCACCAGATTCAAACCCTTGTTTGTGTGACCCAGTTAGGTTCAGTTCTGTATGGTAATGGGATATGTCATGATCTCTATCATCGACATCATCGAAACTCCTTTCGATGGATCAGAACTCTTCTGATTCGAACAGCTAGAATGATCGATCATCTAAATCATTCTAATTGCTCCCAAAATCCACCAGTGACACCTAGCAGTATATGGTGGCAACCCATCAGAGCTGAATGCGAACCTCTTGGTGCAGCTACCTGTGTGATTAAGTTCTTCTATCTTGAGCCCCGATCAGATTAGGGTTAAGGTGAACTCGTCAAACCCTAGTTCTCTGTCATATGATGTAATCATTCGATTCAAGTCCGATGTGAAAATCTAAATAGAAACTCTTTCTATTATTTCACTCTGCCATGGCCATGGGCTTCTGGACTTGATTCTCATGATCATCATAGGGCTGCTCCTCTACCACCGAGGTAGATAGATTCCATCTTGATGCAATCCAGTTCCTACAATGAACATGCTATAGCCAACATACACCTCAGGGTTCCATATGGCTAGGAGACCGAGTAATGGTGTAGTCAAACTATAACACCCTCAAGGTGAACTGCCGATGCACCTCAGGTCAAAGAACCAGACACACTACTGCAGCATCGAGTCAGTCATTGACGAGAAGGTAGACTCCCTAATGACTACTCGAGGTGGTCACGCTCAGTGCCCTCGTTCTCTAACGAGTACCTGTACTCTCGCTCCGGTGTCTCCACACCGTAGACTCAAGACTCATCTACTAAAGAGAAGCGATTGTACACCAACCTTCCGGATCAATCACCATCCTCGTGATGATCCTATGGTCGGGAGCATTTTATGAGTTAATAATGATTATTCATGTCTTAAATTTTCAACTCTTGAAAATATGAATTATCATTACCATTAACTCAAAGGATGTATCACAGACACTAAATACACATATGTGATAGAAAATAACCCATTTTATTGATTTTAGTCAAAATTATAATTTTGCCCCTAGAAGTGTATTACAAGTGTCAGCCAATTCTGGCTTCTAGGGCACATATATCTAACAATCTCCCACTTGTCCTAAAGCCAATTGGCTACAAGTCTAAGTCCCATCTTCTCAAGGTGGGCTTCGAATCTTCTGCTGGCCCAACGGCTTTGTAAGTGGGTCTGCCACATTATCTGTGGAGTTGACTCTCTTGACCTCGACGATAACCCTTTTCGAGGTAATCGTCGGATAGAGGAGGTGGTATCACCAGAATGCTTTTGCCTCTGATGCAGCGATAATTCTGCTTCCATGGTGGAATCTGCTATCAGCTTTGACAGCACCACCATTGCACACAAACAGACTCCCAGATGTCGACTTTCGATCATCTATATCGGACATGAAATCTGAGTCTGTGTATCCCTGGACTTGGAGTTCTCCATTACCAAAGACCAACATCATATCCTTAGTTCTTCTCAAGTACTTAAGGATACATTTCACAGAAGTCCAGTGTTCTTCACCTGGATTTGACTGATATCTGCTTGTGACACTCACAGCATGGGCTATATCAGGTCGTGTACATAGCATGGCATACATGAGGCTCCCTATTGCAGAAGCATAAGGGATCTTGCTCATGCGTTCTATTTCCTCAGGTGTGCTAGGGCACATCTTCTTGGAAAGATGAATACCATGTCTGAAGGGTATTAATCCCCTCTTAGAGTTTTCCATACTAAACCTCTTTAGTACTTCCTCTATGTACATCTTCTGTGAAAGTCCTAGCATCCTATTCGGTCTATCCCTATAGACCTTAATTCCTAGAATAAAGGATGCTTCACCTAGGTCTTTCATGGAGAATTCCTTGGACAACCATATTTTGACTGTGTCAACATGGGAATATCATTCCCAATAAGGAGGATGTCATCCACGTACAATACGAGGAAGACAACAGCGCTCCCACTGACCTTTTTGAAAACACATGGTTCCTCTTCATTTTTGATGAAACCAAACTTTTTGATCACATCATTGAAATGAGTGTTCCAGCTCCGAGATGCTTGCTTAAGTCCATATATGGACCTTTGCAGCTTGCAAACCTTGTGATCAGTATCACTGGATGTGAAACCTAGCGGCTGTTCCATATAGATATCTTCCTCAAGATATCCATTTAAGAATGCCGTTTTCACGTCCATTTGCCATATTTCATAATCGAAATAGGCTGCAACGGCAAGCAATGTGCGGATGGATTTTAGCATAGCCACTGGGGAAAAGGTATCCTGATAGTCAATGCCTTCGCGTTGACTATAACCTTTTGCCACTAGTCTAGCCTTGAATGTCTCCACATTCCCATCTGCACCAATCTTTCTCTTGAAGATCCATTTACACCCAATAGGTACTATACCTTCTGGTGGATCTACCAAGGTCCAGACTTGGTTTGAGTGCATCGAGTCAATTTCTGACTGCATTGCCTCTAGCCATTTCTCGGAGTCGATATCTGATATCGCCTCGTTGTAGGTTTTGGGATCATCACCATGAGCACCATTACCTACGAGGAACATTTTCTCTACTTCCTCTGAAATAATACCTAAGTATCTTTCAGGGGGACGGGAAAACTCTTTCCGATCTACGAGGTGGAGGAGGTAGTGTTCTTATTGGCTCAACCTGATTTGGTTCCAATTGGTCCTTAGCTCGTTCCACTTGTGAGACTTTCTCATCAAGCTTGATCTGCTTTTCCAATGCCGCTATCTTGAATAAACTATTTTTCAAGAAAGATGGCATGTCGACTCACAATCACATTGTGGTCTTCTGGAATGTAGAAATAGTATCCTAATGACTCTTTAGGATATCCTATGAATCGAGCTCTAAAGGACCTAAACTCTAACTTGTCCGCTTGTTGTCTTTTGACATGAGCCGGACAACCCCAAATTCTGAGATGACTCAGACTTGGTTTCTTACCGTGCCATATCTCATACGGTGTGGTAGGAACGGTTTTAGAGGGAACCCTATTCAGTAGATAAATTGAAGTTAACAATGAGTGTCCCCAAAGAAAATCAGGGAGGTCTGTGAAGCTCATCATGGATCGAACCATATCCAATAGAGTCCGATTTCTCCATTCTGAAACCCCGTTGAGTTGAGGTGTTCCTGGTGGAGTCCATTGAGAGACTATGCCATTTTTCCTTGAGATAGTCTAGGAATTCTCGGCTAAGGTATTCACCTCCTCGATCTGATCGAAGAACCTTAATGGGTTTTTCAGTTTGTTTTTCTACTTCATGTCTGAATTCTTTGAACTTTTCAAAAGCTTCAGACTTGTGTCTCATAAGATACACATACCCATACCTAGACAGATCATCGGTAAAGGTAATGAAGTAGACAAAATTGCCTCTAGCCGGCACATCAAATGGGCCGCACACATCAGTATGTACTAGGGCAAGGAGATCTGTGGCCCTCTCCCCATGTCCAACAAAAGGGAGTTTAGTCATTTTGCCTTGAAGACAAGATTCACAAGTTGGATATGACTCGAAAGTCAATGGACTCAATAGCCCATTTTTCTCCAATTTGTTGATCCTATCTTCTGCTATATGACCTAATCTCAGGTGCCATAGATATCTGTCGTTTGGACTATCCCTAGGTCGTTTGGCATTCACGTTTTGCTCGATAGTTAGAATAGGTACATCAATATGTAGCTGATAAAGACCATTAATAAGGAAACCATTTGCAATTTTATTTCTTTCATAAAGAATGTTACAATGGTCCTTAAAGAAGGTGATCACATAAGCCTTCTTGTGCTAAGCATGAAACAGAAATCAAATTCCTGCTAGCTGCAGGCACAATAATAACAGTCTTTCAAAACTAAGTCTAAACCAGATGGTAATCGAAGAGGGTATGTTCCCACGGCTACTGCAGCAACTCTTGCTCCATTACCGATGCGTAGGATCATGTCTCCATCCCTCAGCCTCCTGCTATCCTCAAGACCCTGCATGGAAGTGCACAGATGAGCACTAGAACCAGAGTCAAGCACCCAACTGGATGCAGAAGAAACCGTAAGGTTAGACTCAATAACGAGCATACCTCCAGAAGGACCTTCCTTCTTGTTCTTCAGGGTGGCCAGGTAAGTAGGGCAGTTCCGCTTCCAATGGCCGTCGCTGTTGCAATGGAAACACTTTCCTTTGACATCGGCCTTTCTTCTTCGGCTCTGCCTTCTTCTTCTTTGATCCTTCCACCTTTTGCTTTTTCACAGACTTCTTTTTCTTTCCATAAGACTTTCTTTTGGAAGAAGTCCATTCCATAGCAAGAACTGAGCCTTTAGAACCTTTCATAGAAAGCTCAGCGGTAACCAGCATATTCATTAATTCGGCCAAGGAATTTTGAAGTTTATGCATGTGGTAATTCATGATGAATTGCCCATATGCATCAGTCAAGGATTGCAGAATAATATCGTTCTGCAGGTCCAAGTCTAACTTCACACCGAGCTTCTCAAGCTCTTCCATGTCCTTGATCATTGTCAGACAGTGATCTTGGACTGACTGCCCATCACGCATCTTAGCCTTAAAAAGTCATTTCGTGACTTGATATTTGGCTGCGCGACTCTGTTCACCAAACATCTCCTGCAGGTGAGCCAACATTTGGCGAGCAGTCCCGATATCTTCATGTTGGCGCTGGAGCTCATCAGACATCGAGCCCAACATGTAATATCTGGCCTTATTATCTTCGTCTATCCATTTTTTCAGAGACGCTCTCTGTTCAATGGATGGACGGGCTGGTAAGGTGGGAGGGTCCTGGTCCAAAACATGGGTTAACTTCTCAGAACCCAAAATAATTTTGTAGTTCCTGAGCCAATCTTTATAATTGGGTCCGGTCAGTCTATGTGTGTCCAGGATACGTGCCAATGGGTTGGACGCAGACATTTTTCCTGTAGAGAGTCAAAGATTCTAGTTAGATACTGTAATTTATGACTTGACCAATTTATTTAGGGAATTTTATTTTTAAACAAATTAGCTCCCACTATTTTCTCGGATCCCTACACTCCCTCTGTAGAGATGCAAAAATCTCCATGATTAATGATTTCTAGTGGGTGGTGCGGTCTCACCAACTGACTCATCACCTCACCTAACAGTTATTGGTGATGGGTTAGCCAATGAGTGAACAACTCTTGTTCAATGATTCTCTAATCATGGTGCACCCAAACTTGGTCTCTAATTCATGAATCTCACCGTATCCAAAATATTGATCCACTCCTTAGTTAAGTCAGACCCACCATTTGCATAGACTGGGTTCCTAATTGAGTCTCTCACCGTATCCAAAATATTGAGCCCAACTCATCCTCCAGCCCATAGCATCCAATGCCTAATAGACATGGTTGCATCTTTTCGGTGCAACTGAGCCACTGTATCCAGTCGAGAACAATCAACCCCGGGAAGGGCCCGCACATCTACAATGGTGGAAGACCTCAGACTTAATCTTTTCTTAGGGAGAATTGATTCAGGTCTCATTAAACTAGACTTGGCTCATAGTCATAACAATTATGACTAACCTAGTGGCATGGGTTAGCTCGGATTATTGACCACCTCAGATCAGAACTGTGTCAACAGATATGGCCAGGTAAGTGAGATCGGTGGAAGGAATATGCCATTAACTCGTACAAGAATGCATTCAGGTCGAGTAGCTTCCAATTAAAAACCAGTCGGTCGTATGTGCCAAACTTACCTTAGACACCAAATTGTTGAGTCAGAACCAATTGGGTTAGCCTACAATCCAGACTCTAACCTCTGAGCCTAATTAGGTCTTGCTTGATCGTGACTCGATCTTGACCCAGACTTAATCCTATTAGGCTGGTCAATTTAAGCATTGTTGATCCCATCTAACCAACTCTTGATTCGGTTTGATCAACCGCTTAGACCTAATTGAGCTACCCAAGCCCGAACCCAGTATTATGAATATGTCTTAGATCTAAAATTCTCAATTTTAGACCTAATTAATATTTCCATAATCTTAATTTTTAATTAAGTAGGGTTCATAAACAAAATATGCACAATAAATCCTAGGGTTTCAGGATCTAGGGTTTTGCAGAAAGTAAGTTTTGGGTTTCTGATTAAGGACGAACACGCAGCACCCCTACATGTCATAAGAACGCCCCATCGGATGGGAGGAGAGGGCCTTTAAACCCTTCTTCATTCTTATGACCGGACGGCCAAGAGGAACGCCTTAATCAGGAACATGCAATACTACAAAACAGTTTTAGATCTATATCATATATCTCATATACAAATTAGATCTAATCATGGCATATTTTGCATACATCTCATGTATCGAATCATGCATATTTTTAGATCTAAATTATCTCATAATAATCTAAAAAATTAGATTTAAATTGATCTAATCAAAATAAATTCTAATCTAGATAATTATGTAGAACTATTCTACAACTAGTCTAGACATGCATCAATCATATCTCATATGATATTTAAAATTAAATAATTTTTATTTGCTATTTTTTAGATGTTATTATAATCATTATAATATCAAAAAATAGTAAATAAATAGATCTAAAATATGATTTAATCAAATTAAATTGAAAACATGCAAGACTATTCTATAGAACTATTCTATTTTAGAACTAGTCATGCATATTTTCTAATCTTAGATCCAAATCATTTAATTTTAATTTTTTCTGATTTTCAGATCTGATCACATCTCATGTGACATCTAAAATCACTTATTTTTTAATTAAAATAAATTTAAAATTAGATCTAAATACTTTTAGAACCTTGGCTCTGATACCAGTTGAAGGAAAATCCTGATTTTTCGGATCCAGGTTCGTTCAGATCTGATCAGATCAAGAGATATATTTCAAAAATTTTTTTTCTTTGATCCTAATCAGATCTAAAGATATTTTAGATCTAATTCTTATTATTTTAAAAATTAAAATAAAATTAGATAAATTAAATCAAATTTAATTTACCTTGATGTGGGTAATCCTATTACCCAGTTGATGATCCTGTAAGCAGCGGAAGGTTCTGGATCTAGCCACGCAAGTGCCTGGCCTCTACCGGTATCCACTCAGGACTGGATCTGGAGATCCTCTTCTTCTCTATCACATCTCCAAAAATTAGATCTGGATCTGATCTGGAGGATCTTCAAAACTCTTTTCGAAGATCAGCAGTTGTCCTTTGCAGCAGTGCAGCCTTCTAGCTTTCAGTCGCCTTTCTCTCATCTGGATCGCACCAACCAAGCTCCAAAACTCTTTTGGACATGGAGAGGAGAGGGAGAAGGTGGGTTTGGCATGGAGGAAGAGGGGAGAGGCAGCCTTGGGGTGTGGGAAATTGTGATTCAATCTTTCTTTGAGTTGGGCACAGGGTCTTATTTATAGACTGTCTATGATCCAACTCCTCTTCTTCCCAACCAATCACAACTCTTTGTGAAATCAGATCTAAATCTGATTGGTGGGAATAGAGTCCCCTGGATTCCTCCTTAGAGGGTGCCTAAGACCAGTCAAAGTTGGTTCTTAGGAGAACTCTAATTGGAATCCAAAAAGGAGATGGAGTCCTCTGTCCAACAGGGACTCCTAGGCGCCTCCAACTTGGGCACATGCCTAGGGTGGCGTGCGCCCTCTTCCTTGCCAGGTTCTGGATAGGGGGACAGGCCCCCACCAGCTCTCCAATAGGTGCATGACATGTGGTCAAAAGTCAAAGTGTCAATGGTCAACATTTGACCAGTCAAAGGTAGACTTTTGACCAAAGTCAAAGAACAAGAAATGGCAGGTGACCAAAAATGGCAGGTAATGTCTTACAAAATAAGACAACCTTTTCTGACTTGGACAACCTCCAGTCAGACCATATGAAGGCCTCTGATTGAGCACAAACTCCTTTGGCTCAGTTAGGACAACTTATTTATGATAGCAAAAGAAGAACGTTAGGTTCAATCGAGTGCTAGCACGATTTCCTTGAACCTAATTGAATCTCATTCAGATCAATTGAACTAGATCAGTTCAATTGATGATCACCAGATTCAAACCCTTGTTTGTGTGACCCAGTTAGGTTCAGTTCTGTATGGTAATGGGATATGTCATGATCTCTATCATCGACATCATCGAAACTCCTTTCGATGGATCAGAACTCTTCTGATTCGAACAGCTAGAATGATCGATCATCTAAATCATTCTAATTGCTCCCAAAATCCACCAGTGACACCTAGCAGTATATGGTGGCAACCCATCAGAGCTGAATGCGAACCTCTTGGTGCAGCTACCTGTGTGATTAAGTTCTTCTATCTTGAGCCCCGATCAGATTAGGGTTAAGGTGAACTCGTCAAACCCTAGTCTCTGTCATATGATGTAATCATTCGATTCAAGTCCAATGTGAAAATCTAAATAGAAACTCTTTCTATTATTTCACTCTGCCATGGCCATGGGCTTCTGGACTTGATTCTCATGATTCATCATAGGGCTGCTCCTCTACCACCGAGGTAGATAGATTCCATCTTGATGCCATCCAGTTCCTACAATGAACATGCTATAGCCAACATACACCTCAGGGTTCCATATGGCTAGGAGATCGAGTAATGGTGTAGTCAAACTATAACACCCTCAAGGTGAACTGCCGATGCACCTCAGGTCAAAGAACCAGACACACTACTGCAGCATCGAGTCAGTCATTGACGAGAAGGTAGACTCCCTAATGACTACTCGAGGTGGTCACGCTCAGTGCCCTCGTTCTCTAATGAGTACTTATACTCTTGCTTCGGTGTCTCCACACTATAGACTCAAGACTCATCTACTAAAGAGAAGCGATTGTATACCAATCTTCTGGATCAATCACCATCCTCATGATGATCCTATGGTCGGGAGTATTTTATGAGTTAATAATGATTATTTATGTCTTAAATTTTCAACTTTTGAAAATATGAATTATCATTATCATTAACTCAAAGGATGAATCACAGACACTAAATACACATATGTGATAGAAAATAATCTATTTTATTGATATTAGTCAAAATTATAATTTTACTCCTAGAAGTGTATTACAAGTGTCAGCCAATTCTGGCTTCTAGGGCACATATATCTAACAATAAGCAGTCATTTAAAAAGTTAAACTTTATTTCATCTAGAAAAGTCATTACGATACAAGAAAACAAATAGAAATGAAGATAAAAAAAAAAAAAATACAAAGTTAGGCATTTGCCTGAGGAGCTTCAACCGAAGCAACGTCTGTTGCATCATCCTCCAAGGAGATAACTTTGGCAGGTGCTAGGGTAGGAACTGGAACTTCAATCGAGGCAGACGTAGGGGCCTTGATGGGGTCTGAAGTCTCCACCTTCGGCTTGATCAATGCAGTAGGTACCTCCAAAGCAGCTTGAGGCACTTCTGAAGTAGGACTCACCTTTGGTGCTGGCTGAGCTTCTATCCTAGAGACCAAGATGAGAATGGCCTCTTATGTAATGCCGTTAGGATCCAAATTGAGAAAATTTTCCGACCAACTCCTTATAGCCATTGAAGCCACTCTCGAAGGCCTCTCCCAAAGCATCCATCACCTCCTCAGCAAACTCCTTGGAGGCCTTAAACTCCTCCATTGCCCAGCTGGCTGCTGACTTCCAGTGGTCCAAGTCCCTTTGGTATGTCAACAGCGTCTTGTCCTGGGCAGCCAGTATCTCCTCCTGCTACTTTATTTTGGCCTCCAGGTATCTTGGAGACTTCCTACTAGAGGTCCAGTAGTTTCTTCTCATCATCGTCAGTCCTACTCTGGAAGTCCAATAGGCCCTTATTCTTCTCGAAGATTGTTTGTGGCTTCTCCTGCAGCTGCTTCTTCAACCCCTCTGAGGTCTTCTCTTCTTTGGTGACTTTCTCTTCCACCGCCTTTTGACAATCCTTCACGGACTGTAATGCCTCCTCCAGTGACTTTTTATTTTTGGCCAGCCAGCCAATGTACTCAGTGTTATGAAAATTAATTCCACATATGGACTGGCATGGCTGCTGATGATCAACCAAGCAATAAGAAAGAACTCCTTAGAGATTATTGTGAAAGCACCATCAATGGATTCAAGAAATAGAGAAGAAGAGTAGTAGAGATTTTTGAAAGAAAATAGCTTTATTTCAATGAATTCATTGGTCGTGCTTCTGCAGTAATTGAAGGGAAATCCTGATTTCCCGGTCCAGGTTCGTCCAGATCTGATTAGATCAAGAGATATATTTCAAAAATTTTCTCTTGACCTTAATCAGATGTTGATATGTTTCAGATCTGATTCTTATTATTTTAACAAATAAAATAAAATATGATAAATTAAATCAAATTTAATTTACCTGATTTGGGTAATCCTATTACCCTGTAGATGATCCTGATTAAAGCGGAAGGTTCTGGATCTTAGCCACGCAAGCGCCTGGCCTCTACCGGTATCCACTCGGGTTGGATCTGGAGAACCTCTTCTTCTCTATCACACCTCCAAAAATCAGATCTGGATCTGATCTGGAGGATCTTCAAAACTCTTTTGAAGATCTGCAGTCGTCCTTTTGCAGCAGCGCAGCCTTCTTGCTTTTGATCGCCTTTCCTTGATCTGAATCGCACCAAACTAAGTCCAAAACACTTTTGGACGTGGAGAGCAAGGGGAGAAGAGAGTATGGCATGGAGAAGGAGGGGAGAGGCAGCCTTGGGGACGTGGGAAATCTCTTTCAATAAGACTTTGAACTTTACTTAGGATTAGGGTTGGGCGCAGGGTCTTATTTATAGACCTCTTGTGATCCAACTCCTCTTCCTCTCAACCAATCACAACCCTTTGTGAAATCAGATCTAAATCTGATTGGTTGGAATAGAGACCCCTGGATTCCTCCTTAGAGGGCGCCTAAGACCAGTCAAACTGGATTCTTAGTAGAACTCTAATTGGAATCCAAAAGGGAGGTGGAGTCCTTGTCCAACAAGGACTCCTAGGCGCCTCCTACTTGGGCTCACGCCACCCTTGGCGTGCGCCCTTCTCCTTGCCAGGTTCTGGCAGGGGGACAAGCCCCCACCAGCTCTCCAATAGGTGCATGACATGTGGTCAAAAGTCAAAGGGTCAATGGTCAACGTTTGACCAGTCAAAGGTAGACTTTTGACCAAAGTCAAAGAACAAGAAATGGCAGGTGACCAAAAATGGCAGGTAATGTCTTACAAATAAGACAACCTATTCTGACTTGGACAACCTCCAGTCAGACCATATGAAGGCCTCTGATTGAGCACAAACTCCTTTGGCTCAGTCAGGACAACTTATTTATGATAGTAAAAGAAGAACGTTAGGTTCAATCGAGTGCTAGCACGATTTCCTTGAACCTAATTGAATCTCATTCAGATCAATTGAACTAGATCAGTTCAATTGATGATCACCAGATTCAAACCCTTGTTTGTGTGACCCAGTTAGGTTCAGTTCTGTATGGTAATGGGATATGTCATGATCTCTATCATAGACATCATCGAAACTCCTTTCGATGGATCAGAACTCTTCTGATTCGAACAGCTAGAATGATCGATCATCTAAATCATTCTAATTGCTCCCAAAATCCACCAGTGACACCTAGCAGTATATGGTGGCAACCCATCAGAGCTGAATGCGAACCTCTTGGTGCAGCTACCTGTGTGATTCAGTTCTTCTATCTTGAGCCCCGATCAGATTAGGGTTAAGGTGAACTCGTCAAACCCTAGTCTCTGTCATATGATGTAATCATTCGATTCGAGTCCAATGTGAAAATCTAAATAGAAACTCTTTCTATTATTTCACTCTGCCATGGCCATGGGCTTCTGGACTTGATTCTCATGATCATCATAGGGCTACTCCTCTACCACCGAGGTAGATAGATCCCATCTTGATGCAATCCAGTTCCTACAATGAACATGTCATAGCCAACATACACCTCAGGGTTCCATATGGCTAGGAGACCGAGTAATGGTGTAGTCAAACTATAACACCCTCAAGGTGAACTGCCGATGCATCTCAGGTCAAAGAACCAGACACACTACTGCAGCATCGAGTCAGTCATTGACGAGAAGGTAGACTCCCTAATGACTACTCGAGGTGGTCACGCTCAGTGCCCTCGTTCTCTAACGAGTACCTGTACTCTCGCTCCGGTGTCTCCACACCGTAGACTCAAGACTCATCTACTAAAGAGAAGCGATCGTACACCAACCTTCCGGATCAATCACCATCCTCGTGATGATCCTATGGTCGGGAGCTATTTATGAGTTAATAATGATTATTCATGTCTTAAATTTTCAACTCTTGAAAATATGAATTATCATTACCATTAACTCAAAGGATGTATCACAGACACTAAATACACATGTGTGATAGAAAATAACCCATTTCATTAATTATAGTCAAAATTACAATTTTGCCCCTAGAAGTGTATTACAAGTGTCAGCCAATTCTGGCTTCTAGGGCACATATATCTAACAATCTCCCACTTGTCCTAAAGCCAATTGGCTACAAGTCTAAGTCCCATCTTCTCAAGGTGGGCTTCGATCTTCTGCTGGCCCAACGGCTTTGTAAGTGGGTCTGCCACATTATCTGTGGAGTTGACTCTCTTGACCTCAACGTAACCTTTCTCAAGGTAATCGCGGATGAGATGATATCACCGTTTGCTATAGGAACTCTCCAGCTGACAGCTCCAGCACAAACAGTCTGCCAGATGTCGACTTTCGATCATCTATATCGGACATGAAGTCCGAGTCTGTGTATCCCTGGACTTGGAGTTCTCCATTACCAAAGACCAACATCATATCCTTAGTTCTTCTCAAGTACTTAAGGATACATTTCACAGAAGTCCAGTGTTCTTCACCTGGATTTGACTGATATCTGCTTGTGACACTCACAGCATGGGCTATATCAGGTCGTGTACATAGCATGGCATACATGAGGCTCCCTATTGCAGAAGCATAAGGGATCTTGCTCATGCGTTCTATTTCCTCAGGTGTGCTGGGGCACATCTTCTTGGAAAGATGAATACCATGTCTGAAGGGTATTAATCCTCCTCTTAGAGTTTTCCATACTAAACCTCTTTAGTACTTCCTCTATGTACATCTTCTGTGAAAGTCCTAGCATCCTATTCGGTCTATCCCTATAGACCTTAATTCCTAGAATAAAGGATGCTTCACCTAGGTCTTTCATGGAGAATTCCTTGGACAACCACATCTTGACTGATGTCAACATGGGAATATCATTCCCAATAAGGAGGATGTCATCCACGTACAATACGAGGAAGACAACAGCGCTCCCACTGACCCTTTTGAAAACACATGGTTCCTCTTCGTTTTTGATGAAACCAAACTTTTTGATCACATCATTGAAACGAGTGTTCCAGCTCCGAGATGCTTGCTTAAGTCCATATATGGACCTTTGCAGCTTGCAAACCTTGTGATCAGTATCACTGGATGTGAAACCTAGCGGCTGTTCCATATAGATATCTTCCTCAAGATATCCATTTAGGAATGCCGTTTTCACGTCCATTTGCCATATTTCATAATCGAAATAGGCTGCAACAGCAAGCAATGTGCGGATGGATTTTAGCATAGCTACCGGGGAAAAGGTATCCTGATAGTCAATGCCTTCACGTTGACTATAACCTTTTGCCACCAGTCTAGCCTTGAATGTCTCCACATTCCCATCTGCACCAATCTTTCTCTTGAAGATCCATTTACACCCAATAGGTACTATACCTTCTGGTGGATCTACCAAGGTCCAGACTTGGTTTGAGTGCATCGAGTCGATCTCTGACTTCATTGCCTCAAGCCATTTCTCGGAGTCGATATCTGATATCGCCTCGTTGTAGGTTTTGGGATCATCACCATGAGCACCATTACCTATGAGGAACATTTCCTCTACATCCTCTGAAATAATACCTAAGTATCTTTCAGGGGGACGGGAAACTCTTTCCGATCTACGAGGTGGAGGAGGTAGTGTTCTTATTGGCTCAACCTGATTTGGTTCCACTTGGTCCTTAGCTCTTTCTGCTTGTGAGACTTTCTCATCAAGCTTAATCTGCTTTCCAATGCCACTATCTTGAATAAACTATTTTTCAAGAAATATGGCATGTCGACTCACAATCACATTGTGGTCTTCTGGAATGTAGAAATAGTATCCTAATGACTCTTTAGGATATCCTATGAATCGAGCTCTAAAGGACCTAAACTCTAACTTGTCCGCTTGTTGTCTTTTGACATAAGCCGGACAACCCCAAATTCTGAGATGACTCAGACTTGGTTTCTTACCGTGCCATATCTCATACGGTGTGGTAGGAACGGTTTTAGAGGGAACCCTATTCAGTAAATAGATTGAAGTTAATAATGAATGTCCCCAAAGAAAATCTGGGAGGTCTGTGAAGCTCATCATGGATCGAACCATATCCAATAGAGTCCGATTTCTCCGTTCTGAAACCCCGTTGAGTTGAGGTGTTCCTGGTGGAGTCCATTGAGAGACTATGCCATTTTCCTTAAGATAGTCTAGGAATTCC
Source organism: Cocos nucifera (assembly GCA_006176705.1). Taxonomy (NCBI): domain Eukaryota; kingdom Viridiplantae; phylum Streptophyta; class Magnoliopsida; order Arecales; family Arecaceae; genus Cocos; species Cocos nucifera. The sequence goes on along the minus strand of QRFJ01001098.1, from coordinate 263,559 downwards.
CGGCTAAGGTATTCACCTCCTCGATCTGATCGAAGAACCTTAATGGGTTTTCCAGTTTGTTTTTCTACTTCATGTCTGAATTCTTTGAACTTTTCAAAAGCTTCAGACTTGTGTCTCATAAGATACACATACCCATACCTAGACAGATCATCGGTAAAGGTAATGAAGTAGACAAAATTGCCTCTAGCCGGCACATCGAATGGGCCGCACACATCAGTATGTACTAGGGCAAGGAGATCTGTGGCCCTCTCCCCATGTCCAACAAAAGGGAGTTTAGTCATTTTGCCTTGAAGACAAGATTCACAAGTTGGATATGACTCAAAAGTCAATGGACTCAATAGCCCATTTTTCTCCAATTTGTTAATCCTATCTTCTGCTATATGACCTAATCTCAGGTGCCATAGATATCTGTCGTTTGGACTATCCCTAGGTCGTTTGGCATTCACGTTTGCTCGATAGTTAAAACAGGTACATCAATATGCAACTGATAAAGACCATTAACAAGGAAACCATTTGCAATTTTATTTCTTTCATAAAGAATGTTACAATGGTCCTTAAAGAAGGTGATCACATAACCTTCTTGTGCTAAGCATGAAACAGAAATCAAATTCCTGCTAGCTGCAGGCACATAATAACAGTCTTTTAAAACTAAGTCTAAACCAGATGGTAATCGCAGAGGGTATGTTCCCACGGCTACTGCAGCAACTCTTGCTCCATTACCGACGCGTAGGATCATGTCTCCATCCCTCAGCCTCCTGCTATCCTCAAGACCCTGCATAGAAGTGCACAGATGAGCACTAGAACCAGAGTCAAGCACCCAACTGGATGCAGAAGAAACCGTAAGGTTAGACTCAATAACGAGCATACCTCCAGAAGGACCTTCCTTCTTGTTCTTTAGGGTGGCCAGGTAAGTAGGGCAGTTCCGCTTCCAATGGCCGTCGCTGTTGCAATGGAAACACTTTCCTTTGCCATCGACCTTCTTCTTCGGTTCTGCCTTCTTCTTCTTTGATCCTTCTACCTTTTGCTTTTTCACAGACTTCTTTTTCTTTCCATAAGACTTTCTTTTGGAAGAAGTCCGTTCCATAGCAAGAACTGAGCCTTTAGAACCTTTCATAGAAAGCTCAGCGGTAACCAGCATATTCATCAACTCGGCCAAGGAATTTCTGAAGTTTATGCATGTGGTAATTCATGATGAATTGCCCATATGCATCAGTCAAGGATTGCAGAATAATATCGTTCTGCAAGTCCAAGTCCAACTTCACACCGAGCTTCTCAAGCTCTTCCATGTCCTTGATCATTGTCAGACAGTGATCTTGGACTGACTGCCCATCACGCATCTTAGCCTTAAAAAGTCGTTTCGTGACTTGATATTTGGCTGCGCGACTCTGTTCACCAAACATCTCCTGCAGGTGAGCCAACATTTGGCGAGCAGTCCCGATATCTTCATGTTGGCGCTGGAGCTCATCAGACATCGAGCCCAACATGTAGTATCTGGCCTTATTGTCTTCGTCAATCCATTTTTCCAGAGACGCTCTCTGTTCAGTGGATGGACGAGCTGGTAAGGTGGGAGGGTCCTGGTCCAAAACATGTGTTAACTTCTCTGAACCCAAAACAATTTTGTAGTTCCTGAGCCAATCTTTATAATTGGGTCCAGTCAGTCTATGTGTGTCTAGGATACGTGCCAGTGGGTTGGACGCAGACATTTTCCTGTAGAGAGTCAAAGATTCTAGTTAGATACTGTAATTTTGACTTGACCAATTTGTTTAGGGATTTTATTTTTAAACAAATTAGCTCCCACTATTTTCTCGGATCCCTACACTCCCTCTGTAGAGATGCGAAAATCTCCGCGATTGATGATTTCTAGTGGGTGGTGCGGTCTCACCAACTGACTCATCACCTCACCTAACAGTTATTGGTGATGGGTTAGCCAATGAGTGAACAACTCTTGTTCAATGATTCTCTAATCATGGTGCACCCAAACTTGGTCTCTAATTCATGAATCTCACCGTATCCGGAATATTGATCCACTCCTTAGTTAAGTCAGACCCACCATTTGCATAGACTGGGTTCCTAATTGGGTCTCTCACCGTATCCGAAATATTGAGCCCAACTCATCCTCCAGCCCATAGCATCCAATGCCTAATAGACATGGTTGCATCTTCCCGGTGCAACTGAGCCACTGTATCCAGCCGAGAACAATCAACCCCGGGAAGGGCCCGCACGTCTACAATGGTGGAAGACCTCGGACTTAATCTTTTCTTAGGGAGAATTGATTCAGGTCTCATTAAACTAGACTTGGCTTAGTCATAACAATTATGACTAACCTAGTGGCATGGGTCAGCTCGGATTATTGACCACCTCAGATCAGAACTGTGTCAACAGATATGGCCAGGTAAGTGAGACCGGTGGAAGGAATATGCCGTTAACTCGCACAAGAACGCATTCAGGTCGAGTAGCTTCCAATTAAAAACCAGTCGGTCGTCTGTGCCAAACTTACCTTAGACACCAAATTGTTGAGTCAGAACCAATTGGGTTAGCCTACAATCCAGACTCTAACCTCTGAGCCTAATTAGGTCTTGCTTGATCGTGACTCGATCTTGACCCAGACTTAATCCTATTAGGCTGGTCAATTTAAGCATTGTTGATCCCATCTAACCAACTCTTGATTCGGTTTGATCAACCGCTTAGACCTAATTGAGCTACCCAAGCCCGAACCCAGTATTATGAATATGTCTTAGATCTGAAATTCTCAATTTTAGACCTAATTAATATTCCATAAACTTAATTCTTAATTAAGTTGGGTTCATAAACAAAATATGCACAATAAATCCTAGGGTTTCAGGATCTAGGGTTTTGCAGAAAGTAAGTTTTGGGTTTCTGATTAAGGACGAACACGCAGCACCCCTACACGTCATAAGAACACCCCATCGAATGGGAAAGAGAGGGCCTTTAAACCCTTCTTCGTTCTTATGACCGGACGGCCAAGAGGAACGCCTTAATCAGGAACATGTAAATCTACAAAACAGTTATAGATCTATATCATATATCTCATATACAAATTTAGATCTAATCAAGGCATATTTTGCATACATCTCATGTATCATAATCATGCATGTTTTCAGATCTAAATTATCATCATAATAATCTAAAAAATTAGATTTAAATTGATCTAATCAAAATAAATTCTAATCTAGACAATTATGTAGAACTATTCTACAACTAGTCTAGTCATGCATCTATCATATCTCATATGATATTTAAAATTAAATAATTTTTATTTGCTGTTTATCAGATGTTATTATAACACTTATAATATCAGAAAATAGTAAATAAGAAGATCTAAAATATGATTTAATCAGATTAAATCAAAGACATGCAAAACTATTCTATAGAACTATTCTATTCTAGAACTAGTCATGCATATCTTCATGTTCTTAGATCCAAATCATTTAATTTTAATTTTTTCTGATTTCAGATCTGATCACATCTCATGTGACATCTGAAATCACTTTATTTTCTAATTAAAATAAAATTAAAATCAGATCTAAACAATTTTAGAACCATGGCTCTGATACCAGTTGAAGGGAAATCCTGATTTCCCGGTCCAGGTTCGTCCAGATCTGATTAGATCAAGAGATATATTTCAAAAATTTTCTCTTGATCTTAATCAGATCTTGATATGTTTCAGATCTGATTCTTATTATTTTAATAAATAAAATAAAATAAGATAAATTAAATCAAATTTAATTTACCTGATTTGGGTAATCCTATTACCCTGTAGATGATCCTGATTGCAGCGGAAGGTTCTGGATCTTAGCCACGCAAGCGCCTGGCCTCTACCGGTATCCACTCGGGTTGGATCTGGAGAACCTCTTCTTCTCTATCACACCTCCAAAAATCAGATCTGGATCTGATCTGGAGGATCTTCAAAACTCTTTTGAAGATCTGCAGTCGTCCTTTTGCAGCAGCGCAGCCTTCTTGCTTTTGATCGCCTTTCCTTGATCTGAATCGCACCAAACTAAGTCCAAAACACTTTTGGACGTGGAGAGCAAGGGGAGAAGAGAGTATGGCGTGGAGAAGGAGGGGAGAGGCAGCCTTGGACGTGGGAAATCTCTTTCAATAAGACTTTGACTTTACTTAGGATTAGGGTTGGGCGCAGGGTCTTATTTATAGACCTCTTGTGATCCAACTCCTCTTCCTCTCAACCAATCACAACCCTTTGTGAAATCAGATCTAAATCTGATTGGTTGGAATAGAGACCCCTGGATTCCTCCTTAGAGGGCGCCTAAGACCAGTCAAACTGGATTCTTAGTAGAACTCTAATTGGAATCCTAAAGGGAGGTGGAGTCCTTGTCCAACAAGGACTCCTAGGCGCCTCCTACTTGGGCTCACGCCACCCTTGGCGTGCGCCCTTCTCCTTGCCAGGTTCTGGCAGGGGGACAAGCCCCCACCAGCTCTCCAATAGGTGCATGACATGTGGTCAAAAGTCAAAGGGTCAATGGTCAACGTTTGACCAGTCAAAGGTAGACTTTTGACCAAAGTCAAAGAACAAGAAATGGCAGGTGACCAAAAATGGCAGGTAATGTCTTACAAATAAGACAACCTATTCTGACTTGGACAACCTCCAGTCAGACCATATGAAGGCCTCTGATTGAGCACAAACTCCTTTGGCTCAGTCAGGACAACTTATTTATGATAGTAAAAGAAGAACGTTAGGTTCAATCGAGTGCTAGCACGATTTCCTTGAACCTAATTGAATCTCATTCAGATCAATTGAACTAGATCAGTTCAATTGATGATCACCAGATTCAAACCCTTGTTTGTGTGACCCAGTTAGGTTCAGTTCTGTATGGTAATGGGATATGTCATGATCTCTATCATAGACATCATCGAAACTCCTTTCGATGGATCAGAACTCTTCTGATTCGAACAGCTAGAATGATCGATCATCTAAATCATTCTAATTGCTCCCAAAATCCACCAGTGACACCTAGCAGTATATGGTGGCAACCCATCAGAGCTGAATGCGAACCTCTTGGTGCAGCTACCTGTGTGATTCAGTTCTTCTATCTTGAGCCCCGATCAGATTAGGGTTAAGGTGAACTCGTCAAACCCTAGTCTCTGTCATATGATGTAATCATTCGATTCGAGTCCAATGTGAAAATCTAAATAGAAACTCTTTCTATTATTTCACTCTGCCATGGCCATGGGCTTCAGGACTTGATTCTCATGATCATCATAGGGCTACTCCTCTACCACCGAGGTAGATAGATCCCATCTTGATGCAATCCAGTTCCTACAATGAACATGTCACAGCCAACATACACCTCAGGGTTCCATATGGCTAGGAGACCGAGTAATGGTGTAGTCAAACTATAACACCCTCAAGGTGAACTGCCGATGCATCTCAGGTCAAAGAACCAGACACACTACTGCAGCATCGAGTCAGTCATTGACGAGAAGGTAGACTCCCTAATGACTACTCGAGGTGGTCACGCTCAGTGCCCTCGTTCTCTAACGAGTACCTGTACTCTCGCTCCGGTGTCTCCACACCGTAGACTCAAGACTCATCTACTAAAGAGAAGCGATCGTACACCAACCTTCCGGATCAATCACCATCCTCGTGATGATCCTATGGTCGGGAGCTGTTTATGAGTTAATAATGATTATTCATGTCTTAAATTTTCAACTCTTGAAAATATGAATTATCATTACCATTAACTCAAAGAATGTATCACAGACACTAAATACACATGTGTGATAGAAAATAACCCATTTCATTAATTATAGTCAAAATTACAATTTTGCCCCTAGAAGTGTATTACAAGTGTCAGCCAATTCTGGCTTCTAGGGCACATATATCTAACAGTAATCTCTAAGAAGTTCTTTCTTATTACTTGATTGATCACCAGCGGTCATGTTGGTCCGTGTATAGAATTAATTTTCACAATAATTGGTATCATAGTGGTATTGCATAAAAGGAAGAAAGACACATAGGGTTTCTACATCTAGGATCTATTGCACTAGGTTTTATCCTAAAAAATTTCTTGTTTGCTTCTTGGTTATCTCTAGATTGAGGTGGAGATTTGTTACATGGAGGAACGTTGATATAGAAGATTGAAAAGAAAATCTAGGACATTTAGATCTTCTTTGAAGGATAGTTTTATAGGTGTGTGATCGTGAAAGGATGTTAGAATTTTATTCTTGACTTGTTTGAAGTCATGAGATCAAGTGGACTCAAGGTGGATTTTGAGAAGTTCGATGGTAAGAAAAACTTTATCTTATGGCAGCAAAGGATAAAGAACTTGTTGGTTCAACAGAGGATCTATAAGATCTTGATAAAAAAAATGTCAGAAAAGATCAGTACTGAGGATTGAAAAGAGTTGGAGAAAATTACTTTTAGCATAATTAGAATGTGCTTGGCTGATCAGGTGTTATCCGAGGTTTGCATAGAGACCATGGCAAAGGAGTTTTGGACAAGATTGGAGAACACATACATGGAAAAGAATATGACAAATAAGCTATGGTTGAAGAAATAACTATATAATTTGAGGATGCCCGAAGGTGAAGATTTTGTTGCACATATCCAAAAGTTCAATTAGATGTATTCTGAGGTGATGAGTTTGGATGTGAAAATCGACGAAGAAGATCGGATGTTGTTGTTGCTTTATTCTCTTTCAGGCTCGTATGATGGTCTCATAATAATTTTAGTTTATGAAAAGAAGATCCTAAACTATAAAAAAGTTATTGGTGTGCTCAAATCGGATGAGTAGAGAAAAAAGATCTACAAGGAAGATCTCAAGTCTGAGATCTTAGCTGCGAATGAAAGATAGAAAAGATCAAAGAAAAAGATCAGAAGAAAATTCAAAGGTAGATCAAAGTCTTAAGATCAGAGGAAGACATTAAAATATTATAAATATCATCAACCTGGATACCTGAGGAGAGATTGTCCTCTTTTGAGGTCTGAAGAAGAAAAGGCTAGCAAGAGTGATGATACAGCATCGGTGAGCAGTGAAAAAGATCTGCTAGTTATATTAGATTGATTCACAAAATCCAAAACTATGTGGATATTGGATTTAGCATACTCTCACCACTATACTTCTCATCAGGAGTGTTTTTCTACCTACTAGAAGATCAATGGAGCAAGTATCAGCCTTGGAGATGATCACTCGTGCAGAGTAGTTGATGTTGGCTTAATTAGGATGAGGATGTACGATGGGATCATTCATACGTTATCAAATATTAGGCATGTACCAGAATTAAAAAAGAATTTAATTTCTTTAGGCTACTTGGAGGAGTAGGGTTATGCTTTTTGTAATCAAGCTGGGAGTGGATGTCTGAAAATTTTCAAAAAAGCTTTGATGGTGATGAGAAGTAGAAGACTGAGCAATAATCTTTATAGAATGAAAGGCTTAGTGGATAGTGCAGAGGTGCTAGCAGTGGCACAACAGGAGTAGCTCTTATATGGACTGTGGCACTATCGGATGGGTAATATAAGTGATCGAGGGCTCATTAAACTCAATAGAAGAGGGCTGATCCCAGTCCTGAAGAAGGAGGGCATAGATTTATGTGAGCCATGCATCTTAGGTAAATAGCATTGGATGAAGTTTGCCAAAAGTACCAAGCACAGCGAAAGAGTGCTGATTTAGTGCACTCAGATGTGTGTGGGCTAGCTCCTGTATCAACTAGAGGTGGGAAAAAATATTTTATCACTTTCATTGATGACTTCTCATGGAAGGTGTTGGTTTATCTGATCAGAGAAAAGTCAGAGGTGTTTGCTTGGTTCAGAGTCTGAAGAGCTAAAGTTGAGAAAAAGTTAGAAAGATAGGTGAAGTATCTGAGGTCGAATAATGGAGAGGAGTATACAAGCCTGGAGTTCAAGAGGTACTATGAGAAAAATGATATCAAATACCATTACATAGTGAAGATAACTTTCCAGCAGAATAGTATCACGGAAAGGATGAACCAGACAATGATCGAGAAGGTATGGAGTTTAAGACTGCAGATATTATTGAGAATAGTGTTCCAAAGCCAATCATTAGTTTGTTAACAATTGAGCTAATTTATGTAATTATGTATGAATTATTAATTGAATAAAAATTATTTTAATTTTTCATCATAAATCCTTCATCTTCTAATGAACTCCTATCTGATGTGATGAAGTTTTTAGAACTATTTAGAATTGACAAAGGAGGATTTATCATTTAGTCCTTAAAATAGTTTGTGATTAATGATACGTTGTTACCAAGGATGATAATATTTATCGAGTATAGATCATTGTATGCCATATAGAATGGTTATCCTCTTCACTAAGGAGTGTGGAGATACTAGTATGGCATGCAGGTGAGATGTAGGAATACATCTGCACTAAACATGATCGACTCCAGAGCTTTTCTACTATCAAGAATTGCTCTGATGGAATATGGGCATAAGTGTCCCTCCAATCTGAGATCACCTTGGTGACTTTGAAGCAACTCACTATACTTTGGTGCTGAACTACCTGAATTTCTAATTCAGTGATGAAAGATTTTTGGATACAGTCTAGTACTTGAGAAGTCGGTGCATGAGTCAAGATGGGATTTACCACTCCTGGACTCAGGAGCTGTGCTCAATAGTATTTCAATTCAGCAAAGCCTTGGCTAGGATAGTGCTTGTGAGGGGTCATGGGACTAATTGATTTGAGACATAATTTGGATGTATCTTCTAGGGTTGATAGTTAAACCCTAAGTCATCCTATGCATAGAGATCAAAGTGATAAATTATGCGGTAACTATATTCACGTAGATTCTGAATGTTGCGATTGCACCATTTGGCCTATCCGAACATCGGGTACCATTGCTAGATGGTTATTTTGCAAGAATTTATGGTGCTCCCAAGCCTTTAGAGGCCACAGAAGGAGTCAGGGTGTTGGCTCAGAAGATTCTAGGGGCTTGGTTGGTGATTCGAAGATCTAAGACTCAAGATGAAGCAAGAAACCAAAGTCAAATAATCAAGACTGCAGAAAAAGATTTTCTGCAGGTTAGCCAGCTCAGTCCAAAACTAGGTTGGCTAAGTCTCAGTGCATAGGCAAAATAGAGAGCTATGCATTCGGGACTGCTGGCATGGCACAAAATTAGGCCGGTTCAGTTGCAGACTGAGCTGACCCAATGAAACTTAGCCAGCTCAGCGCTGAGACTAAGCCGACTCAGTGTGAGGGCAGAGTTATGCGAGGATTTATTTTGGGCTAGGATTTGGGTTGATCCTAGGAATCTTAAGACTTGGTTTGAGAGATCTTGAGGCTAATTCATGTATGGATCAGATCTAGATCCAGAGGATTAGAGCATAGAAGATATGGGTGTACATGGACTCGGTGAATGCTTTCATGTATTGGATTAGCTGGAGAGTTTTTTGGTCGGGCCTAATGGCTATGTAGAAATACATAGGTTGTATTAGGATTTTATTATGTTGTGAAATATCGACCTTTTCTCCTTCAATTCTTTCTTCTTCTCTTTTCTTCAGTATAGTTGCCTTAGATTCTTAAAGAAGCCCTAGAGAGAGGGGGTGCATCTCTTAAGCCCAAGAAGGGAGGTGCCTTAGCATAGATCTAGGTGTTGGATCTATGCACTACTACAAAAATGGTCTATAGCAGCACTTACTATTATAGTGATTTTCGAAATCGCTGCCACAGATCCTACGGTAGTGATTTTCGTTAACCACTACCATAGGTTGAACCTCTGGCAGCGGTTTTTGTAACTGCTGCTATAGGTCCGACATATAGCAGTGGTTATAAAAAATTGCTGCCATAGGTCGGATCTATAGCAGCGATTATAAAAAATCACTACCATAGGTCGACTTATAGCAGCGGTTCATTGTAACCACTACCATAAGTCGGATCTATAGCAGCGGTTAATAGGAATTGCTGCTATAATCTGATTTATAGCAGTGGATAATTATAACCGCAGCCATATATATATATATTTATATATTATATAATTTTAAAATTTAATGTTCATTTTCATCATTCATTATCTAAATAATTATCATTAGAGTATTATCGCAAAAGATCGCCTCGATCCGATGGCCCTAGCTTCATCGATCAAAAAAATTTGATTTCGACGATCATGAATGATGATGCGATGATCTGATAGATGAAAACCTCTGATAGATCCAAAAATCTGCAATGATGATCTTGGTGATATTTGTAGCATACTATCAAAGTTTCACTTCAATCGGATATCGTTATCTTGATTAATTTAGTATAGATTAGTTTCGACCGTTAAATGATAAACGATTGATCAAAGGACCAAACGGTGTTCGATTATGAGATAATTTTTTTATAAATAATTTTGGCTACTACTTTAATCATTTTTTATGATGGTGATTATAAAATTCAACTCATGAGATGAAGAACGATCTAAAACTATACGTCTCTTGATAATGATTCTGAAACTTCACTGGTTGTTATGCTCGTGCTTTTGTAATATCTGCTTAATATGAATAGTTTATGCAAAAATCATTTAAATTTTATTATCATCATCATATAAAATATTTAAAATTATGATAAAGATCATTTAACTAAAAAATTATCTCATAATCGGATGCCGTTTAACCCTTTGATTGCTTGTTTCTAATTTAACGGTCGAAATTATTTTGTACTTAATTGACCATAATAACGATATCTGATTGAAGTAAAATTTTGATAGTATGCTACAAACGTCATCAAAATCATTATTGTAGATTTTTAGATCCATCAGAGATCTTAATCTATCAGATGATCGTATTATCATTCGTGATCATTGAAATCAAATTTTTATGATCGATGAAGCAAGGGTCATCGGATCGAGGCATTCTTTTGCGATGATACTCTAATGATAATTATTTAGATAATGAATGGTGAAGATGGACATTAAATTTTAAAATTATATAATATTTAAAAAAATAAGTAAAAAGTTATTTTTTACTTATGGTAGTGGTTATATCGAACTACTGCTATAGATCTGCAGCAGCGGTTATAGAACCACTATCATAGATCTATGGCAGCAGTTCGATAACCACTATCGTAGATCTATGATAGCGGTTCGATAATTATTGCCATATGTTAGGTTAAAAATTTTCAAATTTTTTCTTTCCTTCTATGCGCGGTTTGATAACCGCTTCCCGTGAAATCCTACCCCCCCGTCCCTCCATCCGACCCTCTCTCGGTCTCCAACGAACCCTCCCTCCGATGAACCCCCATTCGACCCTCCTTTGGCCCCACAAAATCCGACCCCCCACCACCATCACCATTCTGATCCTTCTTCGATCGAGTGCGAAGCCTCCTTCGGCCTCCTCATCACTATGGCCCCTCCTCCTGGCCCCCATCCCCGACCGTCCCTGCTCTTTCTCTTTTTTCCTTTTTTCTCTCTTCACTATCTTACTATCTTATTTTTGTTTTGCAGATTACCTCTAGTACCATCCTCCTCCTCTAGTATCGTCGTTGGCGACCCTCGGAGCTTTCGATGTGACCCACTTTTTATAGCCGCTGGTATAATTTTTTTAATTTTATAGTATTATTTATTAATCATGTATATTTATAATAATTTATAAAGTATTTATAATAAATATTATAAATATTTATTATAAATATTATAATTATCTGTATGTCATAATTTTTGGGCTGTACTGTGGTAGTAGCCTTGGATCGTGCCATGTCGACGGTTGTGGACTAGATCTGTCAATGCATTGAGTTTAGATCAAAACCTGGATATTCAGATCTGGACTTAATTTTAATTACTGGTACTGGATCTGAATCCGAATATTCGATGGATCTGTACTTGAGAGAGGAAGGGAGGGATCCGGTCTCGTCGCCATCATTGGGAGGAAGGGGGTCTGGCCTCGCCGCCATCATTGAAAGGGAGGGGGTATGACCTCACCAGTGAGGGAGATCGAGAGAGCGAGAGAGGGAGGGAGGGGGTCCGACCTCATCGACATCACTGGGAGGGGTGGGGTCCAGCCTTGCCGATGAGGAAGATCGAGAAAGTGACAGAGGGAGGGATGGGGTCTGACCTCGCCGACGAAGGGGATCGAGAGATGGAAAAGCTGGGAGGGAGGGGTTTGGCCTCATCACTGTCGCCAGTGAGAGAGATCGAGAGAGGGAGAGAGAGAGAGTGATCAAGGGGATGGCACACAGTCGATCCAGCTCGAATATGCAGTCGGGCTGGCTTGGGCCGTGATCGAGCTGGCTGGAGGAGGACCCTAACCGAATGTCTCAAGCATGGAGATGGCTTGACTTCCAAGTGAATAGAATTTGATATGTCATGATGTTATATTGATTAATGTTCATTAATATTGTAGATCACGATGGCACCGAAATGCCATCTAGTTTTCACCCCTGCCTCTCGACGGGTTACGTGCAGTTTCGTATCCGAGGAGCAGTCGGAGCATACTCCATCCACCTTGACATCGGCTGCTCAGAAACCTTCAGCACCGGCATCTACTCTATCGACGGTATCTAGTCTATCGATAGCTGAGCCTCTACCATCGCAGGCATCTGAGTGTACATTTTTATTATATTAGCACAACTTTATTTTTTATATAGTATTTATACACTTATATATTTATATAATATATTTGCATTATAGGTACATCATCCAACTGGATATTTCATGGTCCCATACGTATGGCATACGTGTGGAACCGCCAGCATCTGGTGATGGTGCAGTATGATACAGAGGGGATGCCAGAAGGGGAGACTGCATGGGAGATGCATTTTTTTTTTGGAGTGCTTGTGAGGCGGTTGGACATCATTCTTATAGAGCCCAGAGACTGACGTTTGATGGATGCTGTCATTAGGAATCGGGTATGGGAGGAGATATGGGTAAGTACATGCATCTTAATTATATTTATGTATTTTATATGTTTACACTATATATATTTGATTAGAATAATTTTGTAACTGATTTTTGATAAATTTATGTAGAGAAGGTATGATTTTTTTGATCATGAGAGGGATCAAGATGCTCGACTGAAGAAAATCGAAGAGTTGTACTGGGGTTACAAGGAGAGGATGGCTCGAGCATCGACGAGACACTCCGAAGGAGCTTGTTCCTTGGATACAGGACTGTCCTTCGAGTCAGTGGGAGAGGATGGTTAGACATTGGAGGTGGTAGGTGTTCGAGATAAAATTTCTAACTTTTAAATTTTTTAATATGCTTAAAATTTTATTTAAATATTTTTTAAATATTTATTATTTATTTGAATACTTGTTAGATTACCTTCCATTAGAACTGGGAGAATCGTGCAGCCCAGGAGTATACGCACACTCTAGGTCATGAGTCTATAGTCAGTCATGTGCATAGAGAGATAATTAATTCTAAATCTTACTAGATAAATTAAATTCATATTTTTTATCATTTTTTTGATAAATTTATTCTTTATTATAGTTGATGAGAGATGGAGTGATATCCAACCATAGCAAGATCTTTCGATCCAATCGCACAGACAAGATGGGTAGATCGATGAATGCCACGATCGAACGTATTTTTGTAAGTATTAAATATATTAGTATATATAATTAATATTATAGTATTTTTTTATAAAATTTTATTTTAATTTATAATTATAGGATCAGTTAGATGCACTCGCAAGCAAGGGCCTGGATACGTCTGAGCCCCATGACCATCTATCTTAGGTCTTAGGGCCTGAGCACTTTGGAAGAATCCGATGCAGGCTCGGATACACGCTGATGAGCTACTGATCTGAGGTGAGCGTCTTCTCATAGATTTTTGGTATCGTTAGCTGGGAGGAGCTTGAGGAAGCATTGGTACAGGCAGATCATGCTGCGATGCAGGCAGATCGAACTGAGGAGCGTGCATCTCATCTGAAGAGTATCATGAGAGATATGATGTCGACACTCAGTGCATATTTTAGAGTCACGAGCTTCAAGAATATATTGGCCCATATTCTAGCTCTAGCTCTGACTTCGACTCCAGCTCCAGCTTCGGCTCTGGCTCTAGCTCCAGCTCCAACTCTGACTCTAACTTTCGGTGATGACGATGATGACGATGATGTAGATTTAGAAGACTTTTGATATTTTTTATTTATTTTAAAAAATATTATAATAAATTTTATTGAGTAATAAACTTTTAGTATTTTAGAATAATTTTTATATTTATTATATTTTTTTGTATTATATATATATCTATATTTATCAGATAAAATATATAAAAAAATAAAAATTTTATTTTTTTTAATTATTTAAGATGTACAGTAGCGATTTTATATCCACTATCATATCCATGCCAACTGCTGCCATAGGTTCGATGCCAACCATTACACTAGACCTATGGCAGTGGTTATGAAATCGCTGCTATAGATTACCTATGGCAGCGGTTATGTAACCATTGCTATAGATATCCTATGGCAGCAGTTACATAATCATTGCGATAGATCGATCTATTATAGTAATTTATAAATCACTGCAATAGACAATCTATGGTAGTAGTTCTAACAACCACTACAACAATCACTGCTATAGAGCTATGACGATGACCGCAGTGGCAGCGGTTAGAAAACCGCTACCGTAGCCTATGACAGTGGTTTTTTGAGCTATGACAGTAGTTACAAAGCACCGTCATAGCTTTTTTTTTGTAGTAGTGATGGTTTGCTGCCCATAAAGAATGTCACAAGTTCCTTCAGGTCCGTGCTAAAGCTCAGGGGCTTCTGAAATATGGTATCGATGCTTGTGATGTCAAGGATGATTAACGTTCGAGCGATATCATGGATCTATAATTTAGTATCAGAGCTAGGTGATATTTGGAACATTATGGATGGCAATATGTTATTAAGGCCAGGTTTCAGAGTCTGATGGTGCATGGAAGGAGCTAGGTTTCAAAGCCTGTGGTGCATGGAAGCGATGGAAAAATTGTACAAGGTGAAATCAAAAATCTGCATAAGGATTTCATGGTATGTCTCAGCTCTATCTTTATTATTGCTGTGGTTTGGCCAATCAAGAGCAGCGAGTTGAAGGTGGAGGTTGAGAGGATTAACGGGAAGAGATTTTTTCGGGGTGGAAGGATTTGGTGCATGATTTGCTGATCGATCTTGGTGGAAAGATCGAGGTGTATGATGGTTATGTGACAGACAGGAAGCACTGGAGTGCTACAGTAGCGCTTTTCTGAAGATGTAGGGCTGGGAGAGGCTCGACGATGCAGTAGTCGAGGGAGGTATCTCAGTAGAGAGCATCAGAGTTCTCTAGAAAGATGGACAGTGTAGGGCTATTGAAGAAAAGTTTTCGTAGGGGTAATGGTTGAAGGAAGGCTGAAGAAGGGACTATACATTCTTCGATGTCAGGAAGATGGAAAAGTAGTCAGAGATGTATTCAATGGTTCAACTAGAGCATGAATTTATGGAGCCTTGAAAGTGATGGAGATGGATGATCGATGGAGGTCCAGCAGGTCAGGGCTGGATGGCTGTAGAGCGGCATAGAGATGAGTTAGAGAGCGCTGGAGTGCTGCAGTAGTACTTTTCTGGAGGCATGGGGCTGAGAGAGGCTTGGTGGTGCAGCAGTTGAGGAGTGTATCTCAGTAGAGAGTGTCAGTGATATTTTAGAGAGACCGGGTGCAGATCTCAAGAAGAGCCAGGGGTCTTAGGGACCGCCAGAGGCATCTAGCAGTCAGAAGTATCATGGATCATATTTCTTCTACAGAAGCATCGGAAAGAGTTGTGATTTTGATGGAGGATGGTTCTCCGGGTGCAACTGAAGTGATGGCTGATGTAGGGGCAGAAAAAAAGGACTAGAGTAGAATTTTCTAGGATTCAGTCACTGAATTTAGAAGAGTTGGATGAGCTCTTGGGTTTCAAAGGTGCCCACAGATTGCGAAAGTATCCGAGATGGCTTCGAAGGGATTTACAAAGTGTAGAGGATCCGAAAGAGCAGCGACGATGTTCTAGATGCAGCAACAGGCTTAATAGTACAGCATTGAGTGGTTGGCCTCGAGAGACTTGATGATAGAGTTGGCTTTTGCAGCATCAGATGGACTTCGGATATAAGTGCAGCTCTGAGAGGTGGCTACATAATTAGAGAGAAATTTGATATGAGTTCAGAGAAGAGGGATGCGGGAGGATCGATATCCTAGCATCAGTGTCGGTGATGCATAGTTTCAGGTGGAGTGGCATGTGCAGGAGGACAGCCATAGTTTCGAGGAGATCATGTCAGGATTTGTAGCGAGTGCCAGTACAGAAATGTTACGGGTTCTTCAAGGATGTCCAGAAAAAATGATGCAGCTGCTAAACAAAAGAGATCCTACAATTCTAGGGTGGTGCAGAGTTGCAAGCTAAGGTCTTCAGTGGTGGAAGCAGTCATCCCAAAGGCCTCAAGGGTGCACAACAGCTGAAGAGAATTGACGGAGGCGATGTTTGCACAGGTACTATCGAGTGCATAGGGATAGTATGATCATGCAGAAGGACATTGTCGAGGAGTTTGCCAAGGCTTGGGAGCATCAAGATAGAGATTTTGAGGATTTATGGTGCTCCCAAGCCTTGGAAGGCCACGGAAGGAGTCAGGATGTTGGCTTTGGAGATTCCAGGGGCTTGGTTGGTGCTTCGGAGATCTGAAAGTCAAGGTAAAGCAAGGAACCAAAGCCAAAGAATCAAGACTATAGAAAAAAAATTTTCTGCAAGTTAGCCGGCTCAGTCCAAAATTGAGATGGCTAAGTCTTAGTGCATTGGTAAAATAGAGAGCTGCATGTTCAGGACTATTGGCATGACATAGAATTGGACTAGCTCAGGTGCAGACTGAGCCGACCCACTGAAACTTAGCCGGCTCAGCACTGAGACTAAGCTGGCTCAGTGCGTGGACAGAGTTACGTAAGGTTCTATTTTGGGCTAGGAACTAGGTTGATCCTAGGGGTCTTAAGGCCTGATTTGAGAGATCTTAATGGGGCTAATTCATGTATGGATTGGATCTAGATCCAGAGAATGAGAGCATGAAAGACATGTGTGTACATGGGCTAAGTGAATGCTTTTATGTATTGGATTAGCCAAAAGGTTTTTTGGTCGGGCCTAATAGCTATGTATAAATACATAGGTTATATTAGGGTTTCATTATGCTGTGGAATACAGACCTTTTCTCCCTCAATTCTCTCTTCTTCTCTTCTCTCTAGTATAGTTGCCCTAGGTTCTTGAAGAAGCCCTAGAGAGAGGGGGTGCCTCCCTTAAGCCCAAGGATGGAGGTGCCCTAGCATCGATCTAGGTGTTGGATCTATAGTTTGCTGCCCATAGAGAACGTCACAGGGTCTTTCAGGTCCGTGCTAAAGATCAGAAGCTTTCGCAATATGGTATCGATGCTTGTGATGTCAAGGATGATTGGCATTGGAGTGATATCATGGATCTACAATTTGGTATTAGAGCTAAGTGATGCCTGGGACGTTGTGGACAACAATACATTTTGATTAGTATAGAAAATTGGTTCCTGTGCTACCGACTTAGGTTCGAACCTACGGAGTCACACACACTAAAGGTTCCTACTCAATCTAATGGCTGATTAATGAAAGATTAATTAGTGATTTGATTGCTAATTAACTCAATTTGATTGAATGATTATTTTTAATCAAAATCAATTGAATTGGATTCATTTGGATTTGACTCGATTAGGTTATGAGATGATCTAATCGTCAAGAAGGTTTGATCTCTGATCTGTTCAGAGGTTTGGCTTGATTAATTCTTGATTTGATTAGAATTTAACTAAGTCTAATTAAGCCTAAATAAGTTGGGTTTATTTTGATCTAATTGGACCTAATCAATTTAGATTAGATTGGTTCAATTGGATGTCAAAAAAGAGACTAGTTTGACTAGTCTTCCCATGTGCCACATCATCCAGATTTGCACCATATTTTCTCCATGAGAAAGGTTGTTTCCATTAAGAAATCAATGACCATGAAGGTGTACATTCTTTCTTCTTATGCACCCTTGATGGATAAAATCTGGTTGCAATTCAAACTCAAAAAGGATTTGAGATTAATAATCATTTCCACTATGCAATCTTTAGAAAAAGTTTTCAAAATCAAAGCTAAAAACCCTATGTGTTTCCTTCAATTAGTATCAGAGCAGTAGGTTCTTTAATATATGATATTTGCATGTTTTAGATTATTTTTAGATTAGATCTAAATAATAATTTGATCTAAAAAATAAAAATGATGATTGAACAGACTGTAGATTGTCCTGCTATAAGATTTATCCTTTACAGTGGAAAGATTATCCTGGTACGTTGCGATCTATGACACTAATCATAAAAATTTTAGATTAGATCTAATAATTTTTATAATATGTTTGAACATGTTTAATCTAAATTTTATCATAATTTAGTGTTTAGATTAGATCTAAATAGTTTCATAATTTTTTATGTAGAGTACATAGATTTAGATTAAACATGAATAGGATCTTAGGAAGGTTCTGAAGGAAAATCCTGATTTTTCGGTCCAGGTTCATTCAGATCAGATCAGATCAAGAGATATATTTCAAAAATTTTTCTTTTGATCTCAATCAGATCTTGATATATTTTAGATCTGATTCTTATTATTTTAATAAAATAAAATTAAAAGATAAATTAAATCAAATTTAATTTACCTGATCTGGGTAATCCTATTACCCTGTTGATGATCCTATTTGCAGCGGAAGGTTCTGGATCTTAGCCACGCAAGCGCCTGGCCTCTACCGGTATCCACTCAGGTTAGATCTGGAGATCCTCTTCTTCTCTATCATGCCTCCAAAAATCAGATCTGGATCTGATCTGGATCTTCAAAACTTTTTTGAAGATGAGCAGTCGTCCTTTGCAGCAGCGCAGCCTTCTTACTTTTGATCGCCTTTCTTTGATCTGAATCGCACCAACCAAGGTCCAAAACTCCTTTTGGACGTGGAGAGCAAGGGGAGAAGGTGGTTTGGCATGGAGAGGGAGGGGAGAGGCAGCCTTGGGGCATGGGGAAACTATGATCTCATCATATCTTTTTTTTTTGAGTTGGATATAGGGTCTTATTTATAGACAAGCTGTGATCCAACTCCTCTTCTTCCCAACCAATCACAACCCTTTATGAAATCAGATCTAAATCTGATTGGTGGGAATAGAGTCCCCTGGATTCCTCCTTAGAGGATGCCTAAGACCAGTCAAAGTTGGTTCTTAGAAGAACTCTAATTGGAATCCAAAAAGGAGATGGAGTCCTTGTCCAACAAGGACTCCTAGGCACCTCCAACTTGGGCACACGCCTAGGGTGGCGTGCGCCCTTCTCCTTGCCAGGTTCTGGCAGGGGGACAGGCCCCCACCAGCTCTCCAATAGGTGCATGACATGTGGTCAAAAGTCAAAGTGTCAATGGTCAATGTTTGACCAGTCAAAGGTAGACTTTTGACCAAAGTCAAAGAACAAGAAATGGCAGGTGACCAAAAATGGTAGGTAATGTCTTATAAAAAAGACAACCTTTTCTGACTTGGACAACCTCCAGTCAGACCATATGAAGGCCTCTGATTGAGCACAAACTTCTTTGGCTCAGACAGGACAACTTATTTATGATAGCAAAAGAAGAACGTTAGGTTCAATCGAGTGCTAGCACGATTTTCTTGAACCTAATTGAATCTCATTCAGATCAATTGAACTAGATCAGTTCAATTGATGATCACCAGATTCAAACCCTTGTTTGTGTGACCCAGTTAGGTTCAGTTCTGTATGGTAATGGGATATGTCATGATCTCTATCATCGACATCATCGAAACTCCTTTCGATGGATCAGAACTCTTCTGATTCGAATAGCTAGAATGATCGATCATCTAAATCATTCTAATTGTTCCCAAAATCCACCAGTGACACCTAGCAGTATATGGTGGCAACCCATCAGAGCTGAATGCGAACCTCTTGGTGCAGCTACCTGTGTGATTCAGTTCTTCTATCTTGAGCCCCGATCAGATTAGGGTTAAGGTGAACTCGTCAAACCCTAGTCTCTGTCATATGATGTAATCATTCGATTCGAGTCCAATGTGAAAATCTAAATAGAAACTCTTTCTATTATTTCACTCTGCCATGGCCATGGGCTTCTGGACTTGATTCTCATGATTATCATAGGGCTGCTCCTCTACCACCGAGGTAGATAGATTCCATCTTGATGCCATCTGGTTCCTACAATGAACATGCTATAGCCAACATACACCTCAGGATTCCATATGGCTAGGAGATCGAGTAATGGTGTAGTCAAACTATAACACCCTCAAGGTGAACTGCCGATGCACCTCAGGTCAAAGAATCAGACACACTACTGCAGCATCGAGTCAGTCATTGACGAGAAGGTAGACTCGCTAATGACTACTCGAGGTGGTCACGCTCAGTGCCCTCGTTCTCTAACGAGTATCTGTACTCTCCCTCCGGTGTCTCCACACCGTAGACTCAAGACTCATCTACTAAAGAGAAGCAATTGTATACCAACCTTTCAGATTAATCACCATCCTCGTGATGATCCTATGGTCGGGAGCAATTTATGAGTTAACAATGATTATTCATGTCTTAAATTTTTAACTCTTGAAAATATGAATTATCATTACCATTAACTCAAAGGATGTATCACAGACACTAAATACATATATGTGATAGAAAATAACCCATTTATTGCTTTTAGTCAAAATTATAATTTTGCCCCTGAAAGTGTATTACAAGTGTCAGCCAATTCTGGCTTCTAGGGCACATATATCTAGCAATCTCCCACTTGTCCTAAAGTCAATTGGCTATAAGTCTAAGTCCCATCTTCTCAAGGTGGGCTCCGAACTTCTTGTTGGCCCAACGGCTTTGTAAGTGGGTCTGCCAGATTATCTGTGGAGTTGACTCTCTTGACCTCGACGTAACCCTTTTCGAGGTAATCGTGGATGGGGTGGTATCACCGTTTGCTTGAAACTCTTCTAGCTGACAGTACCACCATTGCACAGAAACAATCTGGCAGATGTCGACTTTCAATCATCTATAACAGACATGAAATCTGAGTCTGTGTATCCCTGGACTTGGAGTTCTCCATTACCAAAGACCAGCATCATATCCTTAGTTCTTCTCAAGTACTTAAGGATATATTTCACAGAAGTCCAGTGTTCTTCACCTGAATTTGACTGATATCTGCTTGTGACACTCACAGCATGGGCTATATCAGGTCGTGTACATAGCATCACATGAAGAAAAATCTTGATTTCCCGATCCAGGTTCGTCCAGATCTGATTTGGGTAATCCTATTATCCTGTAGATGATCCTGATTGCAGCGGAAGTTTCTGGATCTAGCCACGCAAGCGCCTGGCCTCTACCGGTATCCACTCGGGTTGGATCTGGAGATTCTCTTCTTCTCTATCACGTCTCCAAAAATCAGATCTGGATCTGATCTGGAGGATCTTCAAAACTCTTTTGAAGATCTGCGGTCATCCTTTTGCAGCAGCACAGCCTTCTTGCTTTTGATCGCCTTTCCTTGATCTGAATCGCACCAACCTAAATCCAAAACTCTTTTGAACGTGGAGAGCAAGGGGAGAAGAGACTATGGCGTGGAGAAGGAGGGGAGAGGTAGCCTTGGGGCGTGGGGTTTCTCAATTGAATTGCATCATTATTAGGGTTGGGTGTAGGATCTTATTTATAGACCTCTTGTGATCCAACTCCTCTTCCTCTCAACCATATGAAGGCCTCTGATTGAGCACAAACTCCTTTGGCTCAGTCAGGACACTTATTTATGATAGTAAAAGAAGAACGTTAGGTTCAATCGAGTGCTAGCATGATTTCCTTGAACCTAATTGAATCTTATTCAGATCAATTGAACTAGATTAGTTCAATTGATGATCACCAGATTCAAACCCTTGTTTGTGTGATCCAGTTAGGTTCAGTTCTGTATGGTAATGGGATATGTCATGATCTCTATCGTAGACATCATCGAAACTCCTTTCGATGGATCAGAACTCTTCTGATTCGAACAGCTAGAATGATCGATCATCTAAATCATTCTAATTGCTCCCAAAATCCACCAGTGACCCCTAGCAGTATATGGTGGCAACCCATCAGAGCTGAATGCGAATCTCTTGGTGCAGCTACCTGTGTGATTCAGTTCTTCTATCTTGAGCCCCGATCAGATTAGGGTTAAGGTGAACTCGTCAAACGCTAGTCTCTGTCATATGATGTAATCATTCGATTCGAGTCCAATGTGAAAATCTAAATAGAAACTCTTTCTATTATTTCACTCTACCATGGCCATGGATTTCTGGACTTGATTCTCATGATCATCATAGGGCTACTCCTCTACCACCGAGGTAGATAGATTCCATCTTGATGCAATCCAGTTCCTACAATGAACATGCTATAGCCAACATACACCTCAGGGTTCCATATGGCTAGGAGACCGAGTAATGGTGTAGTCAAACTATAACACCCTCAAAGTGAACTGCCGATGCATCTCAGGTCAAGAACCAGACACACTACTGCAGCATCGAGTCAGTCATTGATGAGAAGGTAGACTTCCTAATGACTACTCGAGGTGGTTATGCTCAGTGCCCTCGTTCTCTAACGAGTACCTGTACTTTCGCTCCGGTGTCTCCACATCGTTGACTCAAGACTCATCTACTAAAGAGAAGCGATCGTTCACCAACCTTCCGGATCAATCACCATCCTTGTGATGATCCTATGGTCGGGAGCTGTTTATGAGTTAATAATGATTATTCATGTCTTAAATTTTCAACTCTTGAAAATATGAATTATCATTACCATTAACTCGAAGGATGTATCACAGACACTAAACACACAGATGTGATAGAAAATAACCCATTTTATTAATTATAGTCAAAAAATTATAATTTTGCCCCTAGAAGTGTATTACAAGTGTCAGCCAATTCTGGCTTCTAGGGCACATATATCTAACATCGCATACATGAGGCTCCCTATTGCAGAAGCATAAGGGATCTTGCTCATGCGTTCTATTTCCTCAGGTGTGCTGGGGCACATCTTCTTGGAAAGATGAATACCATGTCTGAAGGGTATTAATCCCCTTTTAGAGTTTTTCATACTAAATCTCTTTAGTACTTCCTCTATGTACATCTTCTGTGAAAGTCCTAGCATCCTATTCGGTCTATCCCTATAGACCTTAATTCCTAGAATAAAGGATGCTTCACCTAGGTCTTTCATGGAGAATTCCTTGGACAACCACATCTTGACTGATGTTAACATGGAAATATCATTCCCAATAAGGAGGATGTCATCTACGTACAATACGAGGAAGACAACAGCGCTCCCACTGACTCTTTTGAAAATACATGGTTACTCTTCATTTTTTATGAAACCAAACTTTTTGATCACATCATTGAAATGAGTGTTCCAGCTCCGAGATGCTTGCTTAAGTCCATATATGGACCTTTGCAGTTTGCAAACCTTGTGATCAGTATCACTGGATGTGAAACCTAGCGGCTGTTTCCATATAGATATCTTCATCAAGATATCCATTTAGGAATGCCATTTTCACGTCCATTTGCCATATTTCATAATCAAAACAGGCTGCAACAGCAAGTAATGTGTGGATGGATTTTAGCATAGCTACTGGGGAAAAGGTATCCTGATAGTCTATGCCTTCGCGTTGACTATAACCTTTTGCCACTAGTCTAGCCTTGAATGTCTCCACATTCCCATCTACACCAATTTTTCTCTTGAAGATCCATTTGCATCCAATAGGTACTATTGTTAGATATATGTGCCCTAGAAGCCAGAATTGGCTGACACTTGTAATACACTTCTAGGGGCAAAATTATAATTTTGACTATAATTAATGAAATGGGTTATTTTCTATCACACCTGTGTATTTAGTGTCCGTGATACAACCTTTGAGTTAATGGTAATGATAATTCATATTTTCAAGAGTTGAAAATTTAAGACATGAATAATCATTATTAACTCATAAACAGCTCCCGACCATAGGATCATCATGAGGATGGTGATTGATCCAGAAGGTTGGTGTACGATCGCTTCTCTTTAGTAGATAAGTCTTGAGTCTACGGTGTGGAGACACCGGAGCGAGAGTACAAGTACTCGTTAGAGAACGAGGGCACTGAGCGTGACCACCACGAGTAGTCATTAGGAAGTCTACCTTCTCGTCAATGACTGACTCGATGCTGCAGTAGTGTGTCTGGTTCTTTGACCTGAGATGCATCGGTAGTTCACCTTGAGGGTGTTATAGTTTGACTACACCATTACTCGGTCTCCTAGCCATATGGAACCCTGAGGTGTATGTTGGCTATAGCATGTTCATTGTAGGAACTGGATTGCATCAAGATGGGATCTATCTACCTCGGTGGTAGAGGAGTAGCCCTATGATGATCATGAGAATCAAGTCCAGAAATCCCCATGGCCATGGTAGAGTGAAATAATAGAAAGAGTTTCTATTTAGATTTTTCACATTGGCTCAAATCGAATGATTACATCATATGACAGAGACTAGGGTTTGACGAGTTCACCTTAACCCTAATCTGATCGGGGCTCAAGATAGAAGAACTTAATCACACAGGTAGCTGCACCAAGAGGTTCGCATTCAGCTCTGATGGGTTGCCACCATATACTGCTAGGTGTCACTGGTAGATTTTGGGAGCAATTAGAATGATTTAGATGATCGATCATTCTAGCTGTTCGAATCAGAAGAGTTCTGATCCATCGAAAGGAGTTTCGATGATATCTATGATAGAGATCATGACATATCCCATTACCATACAGAACTGAATCTAACTGGGTCACACAAACAAGGGTTTGAATCTGGTGATCATCAATTGAACTGATCTAGTTCAATTGATCTGAATGAGATTCAATTAGGTTCAAGGAAATCGTGCTAGCACTCGATTGAACCTAACGTTCTTCTTTTACTATCATAAATAAGTTGTCCTGATTGAGCCAAAGGAGTTTGTGCCCAATCAGAGGCCTTCATATGGTCTGACTGGAGGTTGTCCAAGTCAGAATAGATTGTCTTATTTGTAAGACATTACCTACCATTTTTGGTCACCTACCATTTCTTGTTCTTTGACTTTGGTCAAAAGTCTACCTTTGACTGGTCAAACGTTGACCATTGACCCTTTGACTTTTGACCACATGTCATGCACCTATTGGAGAGCTGGTGGGGGCTTGTCCCCCTGCCAGAACCTGGCAAGGAGAAGGGCACACGCCAAGGGTGGCGTGAGCCCAAGTAGGAGGCGCCTAGGAGTCCTTGTTGGGCAAGGACTCCACCTCCCTTTTGGATTCCAATCAGAGTTCTACTAAGAATCCAGTTTGACTGGTCTTAGGCGCTCTCTAAGGAGGAATCCAGGGCTCTCTATTCCAACCAATCAGATTTAGATCTGATTTCACAAAGGGTTGTGATTGGTTGAGAGGAAGAGGAGTTGGATCACAAGAGGTCTATAAATAAGACCCTGCGCCCAACCCTAATTTGAAGTGAAAGAGAGATTTCCCACGCCCCAAGGCTGCCTCTCCCCTCCTTCTCCACGCCATAGTCTCTTCTCCCTTTGCTCTCCACGTCCAAAAGTATTTTGGATTTAGATTGGTGCGATTCAGATCAAGGAAAGACGATCAAAAGCAAGAAGGCTGCGCTGCTGCAAAAGGACGACTGCACATCTTCAAAAGAGTTTTGAAGATCCTCCAGATCAGATCTAGATCTGATTTTTGGAGGCGTGATAGAGAAGAAGAGGATCTCCAGATCCAACCCAAGTGGATACCGATAGAGGCCAGGTGCTTGCGTGGCTAAGATCCAGAATCTTTCCGCTGCAAACAGGATCATCAACAGGGTAATATGATTACCCAGGTCAGGTAAATTAAATTTGATTTAATTTATCTTTTAATTTTACTTTATTAAAATAATAAGAATCAGATCTGAAACATATCAAGATCTGATTGGGATCAAGAGAAAAATTTTTGAAATATATCTCTTGATCTAATCAGATCAGAACGAACCTGGACCGGGAAATCAGGATTTTCCTTCATCTTCCTTCTGGTGAATCTAAGGTCACTTAGTTAGAGTGCATGAAGTCAATTTCTGACTGCATTACCTAGCCATTTCTCGGTCGATATCTGATCGCCTCATTGTAGGTTTTTTTGAGCACCATTATCTATGTGGAATACTTTTACATCCTTGAAATAGTACCTAAGTACCTCTCAATGGGTCGAAAAATCTTTTTCGATCTATGAGGTGGAGGAGGTTGTGAATGGATTGGCTTAATCTGATTTGGATCCATTTGGTCCTTAGCTCGTTGCTCTTGTAAGACTTTTTCCTCGAGCTTGTTTTGCTTTCCAATGCCGCTATCTTGAATAAACTATTTTTTAAGAAAGATGGCATGTCGACTCACAATCATATTGTGATCTTCTAAAATGTAGAAATAATATTCTAATGACTCTTTAGGATATCCTATAAATCGAGCTCTAAAGGATCTAAAGTCTAACTTGTCCGTTTGTTGTCTTTTGATATGAGCCGGACAACCCCAAATTCTGAGATGAGTCAGACTTGGTTTCTTACCATGCCATATCTCATACGGTGTGGTAGGAATGGTTTTAGAAGGAATCCTATTCAATAAGTATGTTGCAGTTAACAAACAGTATCGCCAAAAAAAATCAGAGAGGTCTATGAAGCCCATCATGGATTGGACCATATCTAATAGGATCTGATTCCTCCATTCTGAAACTCCATTGAGTTGAGGTGTTCTAGGTGGAGTCCATTGAGAGACTATTCCATTTTTCTTAAGATAGTCCAAGAATTTTCGACTAAGGTATTCACCTCCTTGATTTGATCGAAGAACCTTAATGGGTTTTTCAGTTTGCTTTTCTACTTCTTGTCTGAATTCTTTGAACTTTTCAAAAGCTTTAGACTTGTGTCTCATAAGATACATATACCTATACCTAGATAAATCATCGGTAAAGGTTATGAAGTAGACAAAGTTGCCTCTAGTCGGCACATTAAATAGGCCACACACATCAGTATGTACTAGGGCAAGAAGATCCATGGCCCTTTCCTCATATCCTATAAAAAGGAAGCTTAGTCATTTTGCCATGAAGATAGGATTCATAAATTGGATATGACTCAAAAGTCAACAGACTCAATAGCCTAATTTTTCTCCAATTTATTAATCCTATCTTCTACTATATGATCGCGCCTTAGGTGCCATAGATACCTATCATTTGGACTATCCCTAGCTCATTTTGATTTTATGGCATTCACATTTTGCTCGAATAACGACATACCTCCAGAAGGACCTTCCTTCTTGTTCTTCAGGGTGGTCAGGTAAGTAGGGCAGTTCCGCTTCCAATGGCCATCGCTGTTGCAATGGAAATACTTTCCTTTGCCATCGGCCTTTTTCTTCGATTCTGCCTTCTTCTTCTTTGATCCTTCCATCTTTTGCTTTTTCACAGACTTCTTTTTCTTTCCATTAGACTTTCTTTTGGAAGAAGTCCGTTTCATAGCAAGAACTGAGCCTTTAGAACCTTTCATAGAAAGCTCAGCGGTAACCAACATATTCATTAACTCGGCCAAGGAATTCTGAAGTTTATGCATGTGGTAATTCATGATGAATTATCCATATGCATCAGTCAAGGATTGCAGAATGATATCGTTCTGCAGGTCCAAGTCAACTTCACCGAACTTCTCAAAGCTCGTCCTGTCCTTGATCATCATCAGACAGTGATCTTGGACTGACTGCCCATCATGCATCTTAGCCTTAAAAAAGTCATTTCGTGACTTGATACTTGGCTGCGCGACTCTGTTCACCAAACATCTCCTGCAGGTGAGCCAACATTTGGCGAGCAGTCCGATATCTTCATGTTGGCGCTGGAGCTCATCAGACATCGAGCCCAACATGTAATATCTGGCCTTATTATCTTCGTCTATCCATTTTTTCAGAGATGCTCTCTGTTCAAGTGGATGGACGGGCTGGTAAGGTGGGAGGGTCCTGATCCAATACATGGGTTAACTTCTCAAACCCAAAATAATTTTGTAGTTCCTGAGCCAATCTTTATAATTGGGTCCGGTCAGTCTATGTGTGTCCAGGATACGTGCCTAATGGGTTGGACGCAGACATTTTTCTGTAGAGAGTCAAAGATTCTAGTTAGATACTGTAATTATGACTTGACCAATTTATTTAAGGAATTTTATTTTTAAACAAATTAGCTTCCCACTATTTTCTCGGATCCCTACACTCCCTCTGTAGAGATGCAAAAATCTCCATGATTAATGATTTCTAGTGGGTGGTGCGGTCTCACCAACTGACTCATCACCTCACCTAACAGTTATTGGTGATGGGTTAGCCAATGAGTGAACAACTCTTGTTCAATGATTCTCTAATCATGGTGCACCCAAACTTTGGTCTCTAATTCATGAATCTCACCGTATCCGAAATATTGATCCACTCCTTAGTTAAGTCAGACCCACCATTTGCATAGACTGGGATTCCTAATTGAGTCTCTCACCGTATCCAAAATATTGAGCCCAACTCATCCTCCAGCCCATAGCATCCAATGCCTAATAGACATGGTTGCATCTTTCCGGTGCAACTGAGCCACTGTATCCAGTCGAGAACAATCAACCCCGGAAGGGCCCGCACATCTACAATGGTGGAAGACCTCAGACTTAATCTTTTCTTAGGAGAATTGATTCAGGTCTCATTAAACTAGACTTGTCATAGTCATAACAATTATGACTAACCTAGTGGCATGGGTTAGCTCGGATTATTGACCACCTCAAGATCAGAACTGTGTCAACAGATATGGCCAGGTAAGTGAGATCGGTGGAAGGAATATGCCATTAACTCGTACAAGAATGCATTCAGGTCGAGTAGCTTCCAATTAAAAACCAGTCGGTCGTATGTGCCAAACTTACCTTAGACACCAAATTATTGAGTCAGAACCAATTGGGTTAGCCTACAATCCAGACTCTAACCTCTGAGCCTAATTAGGTCTTGCTTGATCGTGACTCGATCTTGACCCAGACTTAATCCTATTAGGCTGGTCAATTTAAGCATTGTTGATCCCATCTAACCAACTCTTGATTCGGTTTGATCAACCGCTTAGACCTAATTGAGCTACCCAAGCCCGAACCCAGTATTATGAATATGTCTTAGATCTAAAATTCTCAATTTTAGACCTAATTAATATTCCATAATCTTAATTTTTAATTAAGTAGGGTTCATAAATAAAATATGCACAATAAATCCTAGGGTTTCAGGATCTAGGGTTTTGCAGAAAGTAAGTTTTGGGATTTCTGATTAAGGACGAACACGCAGCACCCCTACACATCATAAGAACACCCCATCGAATGGGAAGGAGAGGGCCTTTAAACCCTTCTTCATTCTTATGACCGGACGGCCAAGAGGAATGCCTTAATCAGGAACATGCAATACTACAAAATAGTTTTAGATCTATATCATATATCTCATATACAAATTAGATCTAATCATGGCATATTTTGCATACATCTCATGTATCGAATCATGCATATTTTTAGATCTAAATTATCTCATAATAATCTAAAAAATTAGATTTAAATTGATCTAATCAAAATAAATTCTAATCTAGACAATTATGTAGAACTATTCTACAACTAGTCTAGACATGCATCAATCATATCTCATATGATATTTAAAATTAAATAATTTTTATTTACTATTTTTTAGATGTTATTATAATAATTATAATATCAAAAAATAGTAAATAAATAGATCTAAAATATGATTTAATCAAATTAAATTAAAAACATGCAAGACTATTCTATAGAACTATTCTATTTTAGAACTAGTCATGCATATTTTCTAATCTTAGATCCAAATCATTTAATTTTAATTTTTTCTAATTTTAGATCTGATCACATCTCATGTGACATCTAAAATCACTTATTTTTTAATTAAAATAAATTTAAAATTAGATCTAAATACTTTTAGAACCTTGGCTCTGATACCAGTTGAAGGAAAATCCTGATTTTTCGGACCAGGTTCGTTCAGATCTGATCAGATCAAGAGATATATTTTAAAAATTTTTTTTCTTTGATCTAAATCAGATCTAAGATATTTTAGATCTAATTATTATTATTTTAATAAATTAAAATAAAATTTAGATAAATTAAATCAAATTTAATTTACCTTGAAGTGGGTAATCCTATTACCCGTTGATGATCCTGTAAGCAGCGGAAGGTTCTGGATCTAGCCACGCAAGTGCCTGGCCTCTACCGATATCCACTCAGGCTGGATCTAGAGATCCTCTTCTTCTCTATCACATCTCCAAAAATTAGATCTGGATCTGATCTGGAGGATCTTCAAAACTCCTTTTGAAGATCAGCAGTTCGTCCTTTGCAGCAGCGCAGCCTTCTAGCTTTCAGTCGCCTTTCTCTGATCTGGATTGCACCAACCAAGATCCAAAACTCCTTTTGGACATGGAGAGGAGAGGGAGAAGGATGGGTTTGGCATGGAGGAGGAGGAGAGGCAGCCTTGGGGCATGGGAATTTTTTCAATCTCTTTGAGTTGGGCGCAGGGTCTTATTTATAGACTATGCTGTGATCCAACTCCTCTTCTTCCCAACCAATCACAACCCTTTGTGAAATCAGATCTAAATCTGATTGGTGGGAATAGAGTCCCCTGGATTCCTCCTTAGAGGGTGCCTAAGACCAGTCAAAGTTGGTTCTTAGGAGAACTCTAATTGGAATCCAAAAAGGAGATGGAGTCCCTTGTCCAACAGGGACTCCTGGGCGCCTCCAACTTGGGCACACGCCAAGGGTGGCGTGCGCCCTCCTCCTTGCCAGGTTCTGGCAGGGGGACAAGGCCCCCACCAGCTCTCCAATAGGTGCATGACATGTGGACAAAAGTCAAAGTGTCAATGGTCAACATTTGACCAGTCAAAGGTAGACTTTTGACCAAAGTCAAAGAACAAGAAATGGCAGGTGACCAAAAATGGCAGGTAATGTCTTACAAAATAAGACAACCTTTTCTGACTTGGACAACCTCCAGTCAGACATATGAAGGCCTCTGATTGAGCACAAACTCCTTTGGCTCAGTCAGGACAACTTATTTATGATAGTAAAAGAAGAACGTTAGGTTCAATCGAGTGCTAGCACGATTTTCCTTGAACCTAATTGAATCTCATTCAGATCAATTGAACTAGATCAGTTCAATTGATGATCACCAGATTCAAACCCTTGTTTGTGTGACCCAGTTAGGTTCAGTTCTGTATGGTAATGGGATATGTCATGATCTCTATCATCGACATCATCGAAACTCCTTTCGATGGATCAGAACTCTTCTGATTCGAACAGCTAGAATGATCGATCATCTAAATCATTCTAATTGCTCCCAAAATCCACCAGTGACACCTAGCAGTATATGGTGGCAACCCATCAGAGCTGAATGCGAACCTCTTGGTGCAGCTACCTGTGTGATTAAGTTCTTCTATCTTGAGCCCCGATCAGATTAGGGTTAAGGTGAACTCGTCAAACCCTAGTTCTCTGTCATATGATGTAATCATTCGATTCAAGTCCAATGTGAAAATCTAAATAGAAACTCTTTCTATTATTTCACTCTGCCATGGCCATGGGCTTCTGGACTTGATTCTCATGATCATCATAGGGCTGCTCCTCTACCACCGAGGTAGATAGATTCCATCTTGATGCAATCCAGTTCCTACAATGAACATGCTATAGCCAACATACACCTCAGGGTTCCATATGGCTAGGAGATCGAGTAATGGTGTAGTCAAACTATAACACCCTCAAGGTGAACTGCCGATGCACCTCAGGTCAAAGAACCAGACACACTACTGCAGCATCGAGTCAGTCATTGACGAGAAGGTAGACTTCCTAATGACTACTCGAGGTGGTCACGCTCAGTGCCCTCGTTCTCTAACGAGTATCTGTACTCTCGCTCTGGTGTCTCCACATCGTAGACTCAAGACTCATCTACTAAAGAAAAGCGATTGTATACCAACCTTCCGGATCAATCACCATCCTCATGATGATCCTATGGTCGGAAGCAATTTATGAGTTAATAATGATTATTCATGTCTTAAATTTTTAACTCTTAAAAATATGAATTATCAATATCATTAACTCAAAGGATGTATCATAGATACTAAATACACATATATGATAGAAAATAACTCATTTTATTGATTATAGTCAAAATTATAATTTTGTCCCTAGAAGTGTATTACAAGTGTCAACCAATTTTGGCTTTTAGGGCACATATATCTAACAGAGAGGTAGAAGACTGAGCAACAATCTTTACATAATAGAAGGCTCAGTGATAAATGATAGTGCAGAGGTGCTAGTAGCGGCTCAGAAGGAGCAGATTTTATATCGACTGTGGCACTATCGGATGGATCATATGAGTGATCGTAGTCTCATAGAATTAAGCAGAAGAGGTATGATCCCAGTCCTAAAGAAAGAGGGCACAGATCTTTATGAGCCATATATCTTTGGCAAACAGCATAGGATGAAGTTTGCCAGAAATACCAAGTGCAGCGAGGGAGTGCTGGATTTAGTGCACTCGGATGTGGGAGACCAGCTCCTGTATCAGCTAGAGATAGGGCAAAATGCTTTGTTACTTTCATTGATGATTTCTCAAGAAAGGTATGGGATTATTTAATTAGAGAAAAATCAGAGATGTTTGCCCGATTCAGAGCCTGAAGAGCTAAAGTAAAGAGGGAGTCAGGGAGATAGGTAAAGTGTCTAAGATCGAACAATGGAGGAGAGTATACTAGCCTGAAGTTCAGAAGGTACTATGAGGAAAATGACATCAAATGCCATTACACGGTGAGGATGACTCCCCAGCAGAATGGTATCATGGAGAGGATGAATCGGACACTGATCGAGAAGGCATGAAGTTTGAGGCTGCAAACGTCACTCCCAAAGTTCTTTTAGGGTGATGCTCTAACTTTTTCTTATTTTCTTATGAACAGGTCCCCTCATTATAAGCTGAATGGAGGCATTCCAGAAGAGGTCTGGAGTGGAAAGAAGGTAGAGCTTGACCATCTGAAAGTCTTTGGTTGCGCAGCCCATGGACATGTAGAGGCAACTGAGGGAGCAAATTGGATCCAAAATCTTAAAAGATGACATTCATAGGGTATCCACAAGGAGTCAAGGGATACCTGCTGTGGAACTCTCAGGCACAAAAGTTAGTGATCAATAGAGATGTTATCTTTGATGAGAAGAGCATCTTAAGGAGGTCTGAGATAGATAGAACTAGAAAAATAAAGATGAACAGTGATGGTCAGTCAAAGAATGATGGCATGTAGGTTACATCCACTTATAGGAGTGTTCCAGTTAAGGTGGAGCTGGACAGAAAGATATTGTCTCAGATTGAAAATTAGCATGAAGGACCGACAGTTCAAACAGATGTGTAGGAGCAGCCACAGACATCAGATAGAGATGTGCCAGTAGGAGTGGCTTTGCACAAGCCCCAGCATACTATTAGGAGATCGGTCAGATATGGTATTGATGAGGTTATCTCCTATGCACTCATCACTGCTAATGGAGATCCAAAGAATAATGTAAAGGCCATGGAGAGTGAGGATCATGATTCATGGATGTAGGCCATGTTGGAGGAGATGGAATCACTTGAGAAGAATCAGACATGGTAACTGGTAGATCTTCTAAAGGGTGCTCGACCTATTGGCTCAAAGTGGGTGTTCACAAAGAAAAAAGCACCTTCAGAATAAGGTGAAATTAGATTCAAAGCAAGGCTGATAGCAAAGGGATACTCACAAAGGGAAGGGATTGACTACACAAAAATTTTCTCTTCTATGGTGCATCATACATCTATTCGAGTTTTGTTGTCACTAATGGCATAGCATAACATGGAATTAGAATAGATGGATATAAAGATGGCCTTCCTTCATGAAACTTTAGAGAAAAAAATCTACATGAAGCAGTCAGATGGTTTTATGGAGATGGGATAGAAAGAAAAGGTGTATTTACTTAGAAAGTCTTTGTATGGCTTGAAACAATCCCCTCATCAGTGGTATCTAAGGTTTGATAGCTTTGTCTTGAGCTTGAGTTTTAGCAGATGTGAACATGATTGTTATGTTTACGTCAAGAATGTAGATAAAGAGGATGCCCTGTACCTATTATTATATGTAGATGATATGCTCATAGCCAGTAGAAGCATGAATGCTGTGAAAAGGTTGAAAAGAATATTATCATCTAAATTTGAGATAAAAGATTTGGGTCCAGCTAAGAAAATCCTTGGGATGGAGATTTGCAGAGATAGGCGCAAAGGAGTGCTCCATTTGTTACAAGAAAAGTATGTCCAGAAGGTTCTAGAGAGGTTTGGGATGGAGAAGGCCAAACCTATAGAGATGCCATTGTCGAGCCATATATCTCTCTCTAAGTTATAGTACCCCCAGTTAGAAGAGGAGAGAGAGTACATGGAACAAGTTTCTTATGCAAATGCTGTAAGCAATGTGATGTACACTATAGTGTGCTGTAGATCAGATATAGCACATGCTGTGAGCATGGTTAGTAGATACATGGCTAACCCTGGGAAGGAACACTGGAAAGCATCAAAATGGATATTGAGATATCTGCATGGAACAAGGGATTATGGTTTGATGTTTGGTGGATAGCCTGGAGGATTTGAAGAACAATCTATGAAGATGTGTGAAGGTTCAAGTCCTTTGAAAGGGTTTGTTAATGCAAATTATGCTGATGATCTTGATACAAGGAGGTCTACTACTGGATATCTCTTCTGTATATATGGTGGATCAGTATCTTGGAGATCAATCCTTCAGCCAATCATGATCTTGTCTACCATAGAGGCTGAGTACATTAGGATAACGGAGGCTACCAAGGAAGTTCTTTGGCTTAGAAGGTTGATTGATGAGTTAGGA
The DNA here is from genome assembly GCA_006176705.1 of Cocos nucifera. NCBI lineage: Eukaryota > Viridiplantae > Streptophyta > Magnoliopsida > Arecales > Arecaceae > Cocos > Cocos nucifera. The sequence goes on along the minus strand of QRFJ01001098.1, from coordinate 228,733 downwards.
GTGGAGCAGAGCAAGGTTACACTATTTAGTGATAGTCAGAGTACTCTATTATTGGCACAGAACCCAGTCTATTATGTGCGCACAAAGCATATAGACGTGAGGTACCACAGGATTAGAGAGCTGGTAGAGAAAGGTGAAGTAAAACTGATGAAGGTCCATACCAAGGAGAATCAGTCTGATGCACTCACGAAGATACTCCCTAAAGATAGCTTTCAGAGATGTGTGGCATGGATGGATCTGTTGAGAAAAGATAAGTTCACAAGAACTTGAAAGCACCAAGGTGGAGAATGAGAGCTCAGAAATGGCACTCTCAAATCTTGAAAACATGAGAAGGTAGATCATGGAAAGATGGGAGCGGGTTAGAAGAAGAATCAATCTCAATAGTAAAGTTCAAAAACTGGGCTGGCTCACTCTGGGACTAAGCTGACTCAGTTGAAAATTGGGTCGGCTCAGTCAAGGACTGGGTCGGCTAGGTCTCAGTAAAAAATTCAGATAGAGAGTAGCATTTTTGGGCTGTTGGCATGGTACACAATTAGGTCGGCTCAGTTTAAGACTGAAACTGAGCCAACCCAATCGCAAGTTAGCCGGCTCAGTCTAAAACTGGGTTGGCTCAGTTTTCGTGGGTTATTATTTTATGTACGTGGGTTATTTAGATTTAGAGAGTTTTTCTATGAGCTTGGACTTGACCCTTTGTAAAGTATATATATTGAAAATAGGTCAAGATTGTTAGAGTGCTGAAATATACTGAATAAAAGTTTTTTTCTCTCAAAAATCTCTTCTTCTCTATTTCTTGATTTATTTAATCATGCTTTCGCAGAGATCTCTAAGAAGTACTTTCTTGATTGCTTGGCTAATCACCGGCATCCATGCCGATCCATATGGGAAGAGCGCATATTCCCAACATATACATGCTTCTCTAACAATTCAAATGTAAAGAAAATATGGATTCCAAAAGGAACCATTGTGACTAACCTTAAAGGATCCAAGAAAACTTGGGTACCTAGAGTAAGAACTTGATTTTGTATGTAGGTGTGTCTTGCATCCAAAAGAGAAAATCAAAGATGGTATCTTGACATTGGATGCTCAAGACACATGACCAGTGATGAGTCCCAATTCATCACGCTTGATGCTAAAAATGGAGAGATTGTCACATTTGGAGACAATGGCAAAGAAAAGATCATTGGTATAGGTTATGTTGATATCACTCCCTCCAAGTATATTGAAAATATTTTATTAGTAGATGGTTTAAAATATAATCTCTTAAGTATTAGTCAACTTTGTGATAAGGATTACAAAGTTATTTTTGAATCTTCATTATGAATTATAACTAGTTTCAATGATGATGGCATTAAGTTTGTTGGTCATAGACATGGTAATGTTTATATGGTAGATTTGAATGATCTTTCTATGATAAACATACAATATTTAGTAGCTATAAATACCAAAATTAATGAGACTAGTTAGCTTTGACATCGTAGGCTTGCACATATTAGTATGTATTCACTTTCAAAGCTTATCAAAAAGAAATTAGTTATCGATTTACCAAAATTAAACTTTAAAAAAGATAAAAATTATGATGCGTGCCAACTAGATAAATAAACAAGAGTTTCATTCAAATCTAAGAATATTATTTCAACTTCTAGACCATTGGAACTTTTGCACATGAATTTGTTTGGTCCTACAAGAATAGCAAGCTTAGGTGGAAAACGTTATGATTTTATAATTATCAATGACTACTCACATTTTACATAGATTTTCTTTTTGGTACGCAAAGATGAAACTTTTCATGTTTTCATAAAGTTTTACCAAAAAGTTATAAATGAAAAAGGATTTTCAATTCAAAGCATTCAAAGTGATCATGGAACCAAATTTGAAAATCAAGACTTTAAAAAATTTTGTGATGTAAAAGAAATTAGCCATAATTTTTTAGCACCTAGGACACCCCAACAAAATTGAGTAGTAGAAAGAAAAAATAGAACTCTAGAAGAAATAGCTCATACTATGCTATGTAAAAGCAACCTTCCAAGATACTTTTAGGTGGAAGCAATTAACACAGCATGTTACATCTTAAATCGTGCCCTAATCAAATCAATTTTAAAGAAAACATCTTATGAGCTTTAGAAAGGAAGAAAATCTAACATTGCATATTTTCATATTTTTGGTTGTCGATGTTTTATTTGGAATAATGGTAAAAAAAAACTAGGTAAATTTGATGCAAAATTTGATGAAGCTATTTTTTTGATTACTCCTCTTCTAGTAAATCTTTTAGAGTTTTTAACAAAAGAATCTTAGTAGTAGAGATACATGTTATTTTTTATGAGACTAATAATCTTCCATCAAGAAAGAGTGAGGGTATTGATGATGCAAATCTTCTTATAGAAGGATTGAAGGAGATCATTCTAAAGGATTCAATAATTCAAAATGAAGAGAATCAAGAAGACAAGTAAGAAATTGAGGGTGAAGGACAACAAGAATAACCTTAAGATATAAATGATCTTCCAAAAGAATAGAGGTATGTTCACAATCATCCTAAAGAACTAATTATTGGTGATCCTACATATGGGGTAAAAACTTGCTCTTCACTTAGAGATGCATACAATCATTTTATATTTATTTCTCATTTTGAACCCAAAACCATTGATGAAGCCAAAAAGATTATAATTGGATAAATCCAATACAAGAGGAACTTAATCAATTCGAAAGAAATAATGTATGGACCTTAGTATCAAGACCTAAAAATTATCCAATAATTGATACAAAATGGGTATATAGAAATAAATTGGATAAAAATGAAAATATAATTAGGAATAAAGCAAGATTAGTCACAAAGGATTATAATCAAGAAGAGAAAATTGATTTTGATGAAACCTTTGCATCTGTTGCTAGACTAGAAGCAATTAGACTTTTACTCACTTATGCATGCTTTATGAATTTCAAGCTATTATAAATGGATGTTAAAAGTGCTTTTCTAAATGGATATATTGCCAAAGAAGTTTATGTAGAACAACCTCATAGTTTTGAAAATCATGCTTTTTCAAATTATGTTTTTAGATTAAACAAAGCATTATATGGTTTAAAACAAGAACCTAGAGCTTGGTATGAAAGACTAAGTAAATTCTTGCTTAATAATGGATTTTTAAGAGAAAATATAGATACAACTCTTTTCATTAAAAGAGATCATGATGACATCTCAGTAATATAAATATATGTTGATGATATTATATTTGAATCTACTAATGAAATTTTATGTCAAAATTTTACTAAGCTCATGCAGGAAGAGTTCGAGATGAGCATGATGAGTGAACTAACATTCTTCCTCGAACTTCAAATCAAACAAACAAAAGAAGGAACCTCCATCACTCAAAGTAAGTATACAAGAGAACTACTTAAGAGATTTAGAATGCTGAGCTCTAAAGCAATTGGTACCCCCATGAGTCCATCATGTAAGCTTGACAAGGATGAAGAAGGTAAAAGTATTGATCAAAAACTTTATAGAGACATAATTGATTCATTATTGTATTTAACTACTAGTAGATCAGATATCATATTTAGTATTTGTTTATCTGCACGATTTTAATCTAATCTAAAAGAATCATATTTAAATACTGTAAAAAGAATACTTAAATACCTAAAAGGAACTCAATTCATAGGTTTATGGTACTCTAATAATTCATCAATCGATTTAATTGGATATTCAGATGTAGATTTTACTGGATGTAAATTAGACAGAAAAAGTACTAGTAGAACTTGCCAATTTTTAGGAGTTAACTTAATCTCTTGGTTTAGCAAGAAGCAAAATTCGATAGCATTGTCTACAATCGAGACCGAATACATTGCAGTCGAAAGTTGCTGTACATAAATCTTATGAATTAAATAACAACTTGAGGACTTTGACATTAAACTAAATAAAACTCTCATAAGATGTAATAATACTAGTGTCATAAATCAAACTAAGAATCCAATCCAACACCCTAGGTCAAAATATATTGAAATAAGACATCATTTCATAAGAGAGCATGTTCAAAATAATGACATAATTCTTAATTATGTTTGTACTGAAAATCAATTGGCTAATATTTTTACTAAGACCTTGAGTGAAGATAAATTTTATGAAATTAGGAGAGAATTAGGAATTCTAGATTCTTTTGCTTAAATATCATTCTTTTGATTCCAACTTATCCTTACTAATATTTTTGGATCAATCCTTAAGACTTAATTTCATTACTTTAAGTTAAAAATTATCCATCCTTCTTATTTTTTTTGACTATAAGAAGAAAAATTATTTTTAAACTTAATAAAAAAAATCATGGATAAATCATTATACTTTATTTATCTCATGAATTTATTTGAGCATTCTAATGATTTTGATCTTTTGATTCATTTTAAGCAACTATTTATATTTTACATATTTTGATCATATTATTTTTTTAAAAAAATTAATTAGTATCAAAAAATTATTTTTGATCTTAAAAGAGGATTATTGATGAATATTCATGTCTTGTTCAGATTGATAAATTATGAAAAATAAATTTAAGAAAAATACTCTTTTTAAGTCTTTTGATATTGATGTCAAGCAAAATATTTCAAAAAAGCTATTAAAACCAAATATTCAAAAAAAACTTTAATTTTTAATCAATTGATATTAGATAGCTTGACATTTATCTTATATTTTATTGATCTTAAAATATATATATATAATAATAAAAGAAAAGAAGAGATGATCCCTAAAAAATTGAATATATCTTATAATTTGCTTTGAATGATCTATTTAAAATCTTTAATCTTTGAAATATTCTATCTCTCTTGAATCTTTGAAGTTCAAAATAATTTTATTTAATACATTTATATTATTCAAAAAGGAGGGATGTATTTTTAATTCATGTTGTTCATAATAGAATTTAAGAAAAAAAGGAAAAGGATATTCATTCTAAATTTATTGTGTTCTATCAAAATGGAGAAGAAAAGCTAAAAGATAAATTTATCCAACAATAATTATGAAAAAGAGGGAGAGAAAATATTATGTGATGAATTTTTAGTATTTACTCTTAAAAAATAAGGTAAAAGATGTTTATTTGTTAAATATTATCTAGTTAGCATTGACTAAATATTTTAATTAATTTGAGTTAAGGATAATAAACTTTGATTATTTTATGATCCTTTTAACTTAAGTCTTCATGTGATTATTTAGTTTAAATTTAATTGATTTGATTGCCAAATTATTTTTGATAACTAATTAAAGTTAAAACTAATTTGAAATATATTCTTGCTTTAAAAAAAATTAATTTTGATACATACTTCTAATTTTAAAACTCATTTAAAAATATGGATATAATATAAAATTTTTAATATGCCTTTAAAAATCTTTGTAAAATTATTTTTGCTCTGATACTCTCTTTGTTTTGCTTGATACATTTCTGATATATATCTTTTTTGAGCTTAATTAATTAAAATTTATTTAAAAAAGAAAAAAATAAATAATGAATTAAATATTATGCTTAATTCTACTATTCAAATCTTTGAAAAGCTCTAATTCTCTTAAAGCTTAAAAGTACATACTTAAAAATCTGTTCAAAGAATCATATTCATTTAAAATGGAAGAGAGCCTTTGATATTTGAGTTTAAGCTAATTTTTTGTAAAGAAAAAAATTTCAAATAATAAGCTTTTAAAGAAGAGCTGATTCATTTGATTTGATTCAATTTTTTAAATTTTTAATTTAATTTTTTAAATTTGATACATGTATCATTTGACATACTCCATCACATCTCTGATTTCTCATCTGATTCAGATGCTTCCAGCCATAATCTCTACTAGATTTAGTTTAGTCATCTTTGTATTAGGTTATGATCTAGTATCTCTTAGTTGGTTCTATGAGTTGTTAATCAAGTCATAGTTGATTATATTTTTTTGGATCAAACTTATGGCATTGGTACTATTGGCTGTTTGGATCGTGGATAGTTGTATCTATGAATTTTGTATGTTTTGATGGCCTAATTCTCATGAATACTTTTGATGCCTTTATATTTTGTATGTTTAACACTTATATATTTTGATGACTTGATGTTATGATAATCATTTGGATGTAAATATGTGATGATGTTGTTTGACTGATGTAAAAGGAAATCTTTGTGAATTGGCTAAATTTTATTATGATCATGACATTATAAATTGAAAGTTTTGTTATTAACTCTTGTTCTAATAGAAAAATATGTGGAATAACTTAAGGGAAAAGCTTTTTTATTTTTGAATTTTAAAATTCTTTAAGATCTTACTTGATGATATCAAAAGAGGAGAGTAGAGTAAATAAAATTGGGCTATAAGCAAAATTAAAGTAAAATTGATAAAAAAAAATAAAATAGAAGTAAAATTGATAAAAGAAAAAAAGTAAGTCAAATACTTTTGCAAATCATTTAAATGTCTGACTATAAGTAATCATCAAACTACTCTTGATGCCATATTAGTCAAATAATTGAATATAATATCCTAGTATGTGATGTAGCATATTCCTTCAAAATTTTTAAAATCCTCAATCAATACTTCTACATGCTTTATTTTTGCTTATGCTTAAATATTTTATCATCATCAAAAAGAAAAAGATTGTTGCTCCAAGAATTAATTTTGATGATTACAAAGCATTTAAGGGGATTACTAATGAATTTGGCTTGGAAAAAGATTTTTTGTATTTCAGGGGCAAAATCATAATTTTATCAAGCTTTGATTTGAGAGCTTTAAGAGCAAGTATAAAAGATTTCTAATACTTTGGAGGTAGTCCCATAATTTTTGGATACTTATTTTGGGAGAAAATCAAATTTAGAGCGAAATGATCGACCCCTAGGTCGTCCCCTGCTGAAAAGGGCTGTTTGGCACGTTGTCTCTATACCAAGAGTCGATCCTAGGGTCGTCCTCTGCTATTTCGAAGGCTAAAAATATAGAACGATTATTTTTCTGGATTTTGTCTCAGAAGTTGACCTCGAGGTCGACCCCTGTGCCATGAGTCGACCTATGAGTTAACCCCTGCAACAAAAATTTTTTCTGTAATGGCTATTTTTTTCTTATTTTGATAGATTTTAATGGTTTCTTTAATATCTCCAATGACTACAAATCTTGTCCAGGATTCTCTCCTCCATCTAGTGAAGATTTAAAAGGCTTTAAATAGAAAAAAACACAAGAGATTGGTGTGATTCAATTTCAGCCCTAAGCAAAAGTCATCTTCAAGCAAAGACGCCTTCATTTCAAATTCACTTACCTCTCAAGAGCTCTTTCAAATCTCCAACAACCTTGAGAAAAATCAGAGAAGCTTCCTCCATTATTATGAAAAGCATTCTTAAGGTTTTATTTGCTCACAAAGGGAGCTAAACTTGTATTTAATTATCATTAAATCTTTTACTCTGTTTTACTATTTTGATTCAAGTTTTGGAGGATTCCACTCAAAACTTGGGCAGGTTGACCCTAACCTTGAATAGGATTGTATTGGGTTGGCTTGTATCCAAAAAATAAGTGTTCTAGCTTAGAATAGCTAGGGTTGGAGGTTTCCAACGATGTATTCAGTTTGAATATGGTTAGTGGATTTTAATTTTCAAGTAAGAGCTTAGGGAGTGAATGTAGGTGTAAGAAAATCACCAAACCACTATAAATCTTACTTATTTGTGGTGTGCTTGCTATCTTTCTTTCTTTAGTTTGTTAAATTCTTACTCTCTAATCTTTTATATTTTTTCTCTAACCTAAATCACTTCACACACATGTCTTGCATATCATCATTCAATCTTGATATCTTTAAATTAACTTTAACATTTTAAAAACCCAATTCACCCCCCCCGCCCCGCTTGGATTGCATAGCTGGGCAACATCCTTGAACTTAGATGGATCTCTTATGAAGTGTTTTGTAATTGAGAAAATCAATGTAGGGACCGCATCTTAAACATCAAGACCTTTCTTATTGATCCTTCTGTAGTTTTTCTAACTATATTCAGAATTCTAGTCCAATCTAGGTCATCTAGGTGGTGATCCCACTAGCCTTTCAATTTGCCAGTGAAGCTTGCTACCAGGGCTTAAACTATGGTGTGATTCGAAGAATTCTGTTTGGCCCTATATGCTATAGAGACCATAGTCATTTCTTGAAAAAGATTGAGTATATCTGATATGCCATCAATGTTCCATTCATAAATAACATTGGCAGAATATAGGTTTTGTCCAATTTGGGCTCATTCCTCTAATACCATGTCTACGAATGTTGCTCTTGGGTAGTAAGGCTTTTTGAGGATTCTTCCAACTTTGGAGTCAATTTATTTGTAAGCTTATACTAGTTTCTTCATCTTCACTATTCAACCATTCTAGGTTTCAAAACTAGTGTCACTATTTTGTCCTAGAACAGCTATAGTCTTCCTTTTGGGTATATGCTCAGGTGTATCTAAAACTATTTGAATCATTTCAATGGTATCTAGTCTTTTGTTTATTTCTTTCATTATATCAGAGCTTCCTAATTGGGATATGTGCTTTCTAGGGATTTCATGAGGTTGGAACATCGGGGTTGCCTCTTTTTGTGTTATATTTTCTTGTCTTTTATCTTTTATTAATTCTTCTATCCTAGTTAATTAATCCCCTTAGGTTTTTAAATATTGATTTGTGAAGTTATTTTGCTTGGTTATATTTTTTACGTCTCTCCCATTAGATGATTCTTGTGGTTCAAATTTAATTTTAAAGGAAGAAGTAGTAACCTGCATGTCTCTTACAGATATTTTAATTTCTTGGAGAGGAGGATGAATCCATTCTATAATCCTTCCCTTTGAGATAATTATTTTATTTTTTAGCATGTTAATTTCTTTAGGCTTATCTTGATGGCTTTTGAACCAACTAAAGAAAGGAGTTTCAGTCTAGGTGGCCCTTAGATAGTTATAATATTCTTCTTGGATACTGTTTCTCTATTGTTTTGTGTATTTCCTAAAAAATTTACTCTTTTTTTCTATATTTTGTTTTGAGAAGAATTCTTCTCTCGGGCATTTTTTATCTATCTTATATTCTTTTGATATTATGCAAATTTCAGGATCCTTAATTTCAGCTACCAAGGAATAAGTAGGAGAGATCGGAGGGGACTGATTTATACTTTTTCTCGTATTGGGTTTGAGGTATTTTTTTATTATAGTTGACTCCACTAAAATGTGTTACCATTGGTGTGGAACAACTATTCCTATGAGGGTTAATTGGATGGGTTGGTGAAGTGTTTAGACAACAACTTTGACTTCCAAACTTTGCTCTCATGAACTTGATGGTGACATCTCTTCCATGATGAGTAGAAATCATTTTCAATTTATTCTCTTCTTGTCTAATTGCAAGGACTGTCTTTTTCAAGAGCCAATCCTCTAGAAGGTTTATTTGGTCCCAGATTAAGGTCCTTGGGACATAAACATTCCGCTTGTTTGGGTCTATTTGGAAATATTTGGTTTTTTCTAAACATCTTTTGGTTTACTACCCCAATATGATCTAGGGTGTTGAGAGTCTTGTAGTACATTCTAAATATTATCGATGCGAGAGGTGATCCTGCAAGCACATTCAAACCATGAAGCTTGATTTCTAACTCTAGGCTCTTTAGGATGTTCCTATTCATAATCTTAATCATTAGTTTTGTATTGCAGTTAAAATAAACTGGACCGAGACTGGATTCTACCCTTCCTAGGAAGGAATCTTGAAAATTGGTGAATCTGTCATCCCTTAGGCATAAGAGAATAGCAGATTTGAGACCTTTTCTAATTAGGGATATGACAGCCACTTGAATCAGGCCTACATCCATAGGCCTACTAATATATATATATTAGTATAACCAATTTAGACCACCATTCTCCATTAAAAAATAAGTCCTAATACTAGAAGAATTTATAAAATTTGTAGGGAAAGAAAAGCATGGAATATCTCATCTCAATATTTTAGTTTTTATGGTAATATTACCTTGATGTCTCTGCTACAGCACTACTTGAATGCCAACTTCTAGAATATATGTGCATCTATATATATGACATAGAATATCTCATTTCAATGGTTTTTGTGGTAATATCATCTTGATATCTCTACTATAGTGCTACTCGAATGGCAATTTCTAGAATGCAACCTCTCAAGCAAACTTCTCAGGGGAGCACATAATTTTTTCTTTAATATGCTTTGTAGGATAAATGTGTATTCATGTATTTACTCTAAAATAACTAATAATGAGAGAGCATACAATTATATAAAATTAAACATAAAAAGTATTCATCAAATCCACTCCAAAAATCTCAATAGGCATTGTAAGCATTCATTAAATGCTTTCTTGAATTAATCATTTACATGGCTTGGATGGTATCACCTCTTGCCACTTAGGCAAGAGGTCGGGGTTTGATTTTGGCTGGAGTCAGCCTCAAGGATGGGATGGTTATAGCGTAGAAAAGATGGAGACTAGCCCCTCTTGCTCTTAACGTACACCAAAAAAAATTAACCATGTCAATTAAGTGATTACCGAGCCAGCGTAGATGCGAGATTGCAAAGAGTTCTCCAAACATGTATGGCATCCCAAATAGTAGATTCTGGCTGCTAAACACAATTATTCCTTCATATAAAAGCCTCCTATCCTATTCCATCTCCACAGGCTTCTGAGCTGGAAGACGTCTCTAATTTCTAGACAGTCTGACAGATAAGTAATGGCAACATTTACTAGTAGCCCTGGGGTGGTGCCCAAAGACCATTGTCTCATCCGATCGTAAGGTTTCGGCCTTCATTTTTAAGGCGTGGCCGCGAATACATTCCGCCTGGTCGCCATCCGCCTCACTGTAAAGCCATGTGCTATACTGTTTCATAGTGTGAACCATGTTCTTGGAAAGCTCATTGATATGCACAATTTTTCAGCTCATTTAAGGCCAACGTCCAACCATATAAGATTATAAAAGTGCCATGGCCAACGTGGTTAATCCTTTCCAGTCATGGCCATCAGATCTTTTGGCAAATAAGTCATAACGGCTGAGATTGGAAAACACCAGCAAGATTAAGAATCTTGGTTGCAAAGGAGCCTAAACAGTGGAGTCAATTTGAAGTCAGAAATTGTGAGTATTCTGATTGATGGTGCTCTTTACCGAGTGTTCTGATGGTCAAAGGCATTCGGTTCACCCTGCTAATCAATGTGTTAGTTTGCTGAGGGGCAAATGCTCCTTTAATAAGTTGAAAGATTATTAATATTTCTAAATGCCCCGTGGATATCTTAAAGGAAATATTTGGGTAAGCAGCATTTTATGAATATGTTAAAACAAATACAGTAGAAAAAATAAATAAATAAAATTATGCACCAATGAGCTTAGAGCTTGACCAAAATTGCTTAAATTTTTGTCAATTATCTTACACAAAGAAGATAGACTAAAATCATAAGATCCAAGAACCAAAAGCCCTGATCAAGTGGTTAAGCCTACTGGATCATTACGATACATGTCACATGTGCAGAGGATGAATATAATAGAAATAAATGTAAAAGCATGTAATTCTTAGCTTAAGAGTCCCAAGGACCACATGGAATCCCAAGGACTTTCACTGCCATCAAAACCCTTATGGTCATGCATCATAAGTCTCAGTCAACACCTCCAATCAACAAAACAAACAGTTAATTGGGCTTCCCTTCAAGCACCTCAGCCATGGATGTCCAGGAAGGATAGCCACTGCTCAAATGCCCTAGTCAAAACTCCAGCTTGTGACAGACCGTCCTGATTAATTCTGGATGCTCATTAGAACCTTCATAGAAATCTAAGTGAGAGAAATGTGACAAGAAAGCATAGAAAACAGTAATGATGGAAGCAACACAGACAAACATTTTGGAATTCCAGTTTAGTGTGTTGCACCATCAATTACATGATCATATGCATGATCCTTTACAGAATACAGAATAGAAGCCATTATCTTACCGCTTCAACCTTCTAGAAGCAAGTCTGCTCTTAAAGAGGTGCACCCTGCTGACACTCCTTGGTTCTCAAGGGTGAGACACTCCAAACTCCAAGATGGCACTAAGACAGCATTGCTAAACCATCAAGCTGGAATATAATGCCCTGCTCTATGGAGTACGAAATATTCAAGCTGTTTAACTTTAGGCTCATCTTTTGCATTACAATCCATGCTGCTTGCAGTCTGAGAGAAATCACAGTTAATGAATGGGTTAAGCTCGATGTCATTCAACCAGTGATCATGTCATCAGTGAATATATCAAGAAAAAAGGAATGACCCTCTTTATTATTCCACTTCAATGGCATTCTGGTAGTTGCACCTTGCATGATGAAACTGGCATCTTTCTGCATATTTTGTCTTCATAAATTTTTCTTGGGCTAATTTCGGACCACTGGACAAGTTAGCAAGCCCTGGGACCAAAGACCATAACAAACTGAATAGAACACTTGGCTGAGGTGCATATAGTTTAAAAGCTTATCACATGTCTCTCAGCGAAAAACTTTCCTGTAATGGCTGGTTGACTAGGTAACAGGATAACCCAGACTCCCGTATCCGCACCTTCCTCAGCTGAAATGTTTCCTTCCCAAGCTGTCATGGCAGTCTTCACCCAGCCTGGACAATAACAATTGATGTAGATCTTCTGACCTTCTGGCCTACTGGAAAGCCACCTTACCATCAGTCTAGTGTAAGTATTGACTGCCAACTTAGAAAGTGAATAATCAGTAAACATTTGAGGCCATCCCTTTGATGCCCAACTTCCCTGCTTAACCTGTTCGATAAATTTCACAACCATACCATCAATCAGTTCCTCGGATAAGCAGTCATCTCTCAACAGTTGCTCTCTCAAGTTAGTGTCAGCAACTCTCTGCCAAATAGTAAAATATGTCACAAGATTTCATGTAGATGCTACTGTTCAAAAAATAAATATAATAGTACAACAAGGTAAATTTATTTCCATCTTTTGATTCTCTGGGTTACAACTCACCAGCATGAAACAGTGACAATTCTGTGCAAAGAAACAGATTTTTTCTTCTTTTAAAAGGAGAGAGAGGGAAAAAAAATAGAAATTTCACCAACTTACATTTCGTCTGCCATTGACACGACCAAGTCTTGAGCTCACATTCAATATGCGAGCACCAGAAGCGGAAGGTTTCATTATTGGGATCATGGTTTCAATCATCTGTTTTGTGCCATAATAGTTTGTCGCAATAACCTTGTCAGCAAATTCAACAGAATTATTTGAGCCTACATTAAAGTTGACCCCTGCATTGTTTACCTGCAACATGGTTGAGCATGTCATGATGCAAGACTGCAAGATTTCCATCATAATGAAGAAAGACAGGAACATTAAGTCATCTAGAAATGTCACGGAGATCACTACCAGCCAACTGTGTCCTAAGAAATAAAGAGTTTGTGACCTACTCAAGCAGCTAGCACCAATCTACTAGTACATCTTTAAAATTTTCATATCACTTTTTAGTATATTTGCCTATTATAAGATCATGAAAAGTAAAACTGTCACTTGATAATCAGGATCAGGTTAAGTTGAAACACATAATGAACCAGACAGGTTGGTTACTGGCATGGTTCAGCCAATAGAAATGTGATTTATGAAGGGCCCTGTTCAAAGTTCTCGGTCCTGTTCAAAGCCCTTGTCTTGTTCAAAGTTCTCTGTCCGTCGAGCCTGTTCGAAGCCCATGACCCCCACCGAACCTGTTCGAAGCCTCCGGTCCTTGTTGACAATGATAATGTATGATGATGATGACAACAACATCCCAACCAACCGAGTCCCTCACTCCCTCCCTCTCTCTCTGCAATGGGTAGAATTGTAGGTGGGATTTGGGAATTCAAGAATGCAAGAACTAAGATCAGAAGAAAAGGGAGTTGGGAGGGAAAGAAGCTTAGTTTCTTGTTTCATTCTTAGACTTACAATGTTCAGAGCTGACTTATTTATAGCAGTAGATGGCTCAAATTGGTATAATAGATTACAACTAATCCAACAAACTTTGTTACATTGTTATTAACCTAACTAACATTTGAACTTTGTTGGCTACGTGCCTTGCCTTCAGTTGTGACCCTGAGTTCCACTTGCTACAATTCCCCCCACTCAAGCAACCTTGTCCTCAAGGTTAAAGTCAGGGAATCGCCTTTTGATGTCTTCCCAGAACTCCCAAGTGGCCTCAGAAGGAGATGAATCATTCTACTACACCAGAATCTGAACCTTAGCAGCATTTCACCTCTTGAAAACCCTCCTGTCCAGAATCGCAATGGGAAAGGAGACACCAGGCTGGTAACTGAGTGGTAGACCAGTAATAGGTTTCTGCAATTTACCCAGCTTTCTCTTAAGCATGGACGCATGAAAGGTAGGGTGAATCAAAGCATCACTAGGCAAATCTAAGGTATAAGCAACTGGTCCAACTTGATCAATTATTCGAAATGGACCATAGTAAATAAGAGACAGCTTTTGATTGCTTCTCTTAGCCACTATTGTTTGCCTGTAAGGTCTAAGCTTGACATAAACCAAATCACCAATCTCCAGCTTCCTCTCCGTCTGTGTTTATCTTCTAACTGCTTCATGTGGCCTTGAGCTCTTTTCAAATGATACTTGAGAACATCAAGCATAGCCTCTCTCTCCATCAATACCTGATCAACTTCCTTATCCTTAGAGTCTTTAGGAAAATATGGAAGGTAGAGGGGTGGCAGATATCCATATAAGGCTTCAAAAAGAGTTGACTGTATTGAAGAGTGAAAGTTAGTATTGTACCAATACTCTGCAAGACCAAGCCATCTATTCCACAACTTGGGTTTCTCTGCTCACATACACCTGAGATATGTCTCTAAGCACTTGTTTACAACCTCTGTCTAGCCATCAGACTCTGGATGATAAGCAGTTGACATATTCAACTAGACTCTCTGTTTTGAAAAACTCCTACCAGAAATTGCTCATGAATATAGGATCTCTATCACTGACCAAAATGTTTGGAAGTCCATGTAATTTGAATATATTGTTGGTGAATGCAGCAGCCACAGTTGCAGCAGTGTGGGGATGAGAAAGTGGCACAAAGTGACTGTATTTGGTTAACCTGTCAACTACCACCATCACCACCTCTTTGCCATCTGATTTAAGTAGTCCCTCAATAAAGTCCATAAACATCTCTTGCCAAGGACCCTCTGGTATAGGCAGTGGTTGTAGAAGTCCTAGATAAGCAACATTTTCAAATTTGCACCTTTGACATATATCACATTGTCTAACATATTGCCTGATGTCTTGTTGCATTCCTTTCCAGTAGAATACCACACTAAGTCTCTTGTATGTTCCTTGCATACCCGAATGACCTCCAATAGCTGTATCATGAAACTGTTATATCAACTGGTTTCTCAAGCTCTGGTTTGGGCCAATCACGAACCTTCCTTTTCTTCTAAGTTATTGCTGGTACCAAGGATATGGTAAATGGGAATGTGGTTCCGCCTCCATTTCCTGTATTAGTTGTTGCAATTTTGGGTCTGCTTTCCAACTTTCTTGAATCATGCTCATTAGTTCATTTTCATGAGGTATGGCACTGATGGAGAGCAGCTGTAAATTCTGTATTCTTGAAAGTGCATCTACAGCCATTTTCTCTTTCCCTTGTTTGTAGCATATCTCAAAGTCATATCCCAATAGTTTTGTTAACCAGGTATGCTGGCTAGGTGTATTCAATCTCTGCTCCAAAAAAAATTTTAAGCTTTTGTGATCTGTTCTGACTATAAAGTGTCTTCCTACCAAATAATGAGCCCACTTTGTCACAGCTAGCACCAATGCAAGCATCTCTTTCTCATAGGTAGATAAAGACAAATGTTTATGAGAGAAAGCCTTACTTAAGTAAGCAATTAGATGTCCATTTTGCATGAGAACAGCCCCCATCCCAATTCCACTAGCATCTGTCTCTACAGTGAATGGTAGGGAAAAATCTGGTAATGGCAAAACTGGAGTTTGTGCTAGTACTCCTTTGAGCTGCTGGAAGGATGCTTCGGCCTTACTAGTCCACTTAAAATCCCCTTTCTTCAGTAATTCAGTTAAAGGTTTGCTGATCTGCCCAAATTTAGCAATAATCTTCTGTAATAGCCAGCTAGACCCAAAAAACTCCTCAGCTGTTTGACTAAAACTGGTCTGGGCCACTCAACTATTGCTGCAATTTTCTTTGGATCAGTTGCAACACCTTTAGCCTTGATTATGTGCCCCAAATATTCAACTTGTTTCCCACCAAAGGTACATTTACTCTTTTTAGCATACAATCTGTTTTCCCTGAGAGTGTGTAGGACTTGTTGAAGGTGTACTAAATGCTATTCCATATTCTGATCGTAAATCAGAATATCATCGAAGAAAACAAACACAAACTTCCTCAAAAGTTTTTCAAAGACTTCATTCATAATCCTCCGAAATGTTGAGGGGGCATTCGTGAGTCCGAAAGGCATGACAAGAAACTCATAATGCCCATGATGAGTTCTAAATGCTGTCTTATGAATATCTGATTTGAACATCCTGACTTAATGATACCCTGACCTCAAATCAAGCTTAGAGAAAATAGTAGCACCATGTAGTTCATCTAAGAGTTCCTCTATTATAGGTATAGGATATTTGTCCTTGATGGTATTCTTGTTCAGCTCTCTATAATCAATGCACATTCTCCATGTATTGTCTTTTTTCTTAACTAAGATCACTGGTGAAGCATAAGGACTTGAGCTATGCTAAATGACTCCATTGTCCATCATTTCCTTAATCAATTCTTCAATCACTTCCTTTTGCAGAGTAGAATGTTTGTATGGCCTGATGTTAACCGGTTGTGTCCCTTCTTTCAAGTTTATCCTATGCTAAAAAATTCTGGAAAGTGGGAGAGTTTTAGGCTCCTGGAATACATCCTCATAGGTCTGTAGCAAATCCTGTAACTGATATTCAACTGCTCCTTCCTTAAGTAACACTACTGAACTGTCATATTCCTCTAGGTCCAAAGTTCCAATTAGGCACAAATGTACCTCTAAATATGCATTCCTTTTAAGTAGCAACTGATTAAGTTATTGTGGCTCTACTGA
This sequence comes from Cocos nucifera, assembly GCA_006176705.1. NCBI lineage: Eukaryota > Viridiplantae > Streptophyta > Magnoliopsida > Arecales > Arecaceae > Cocos > Cocos nucifera. The sequence continues at coordinate 211,722 of QRFJ01001098.1, read as the reverse complement.
TGTGATTTGAAATGAGCCAAGACCTTGTAGGGTGACTAGCTGTTGTTGCCACCAAAATTCCATTTTAAGTTGCTTGAAATTCCACCTAATATCTCCCAAAGTAGATAACCATTGCACACCTAAAACCATGTCACACCTACTAAGTGGTAGCACGTAAACCGATGATTCAAATTGTATTCCCTGCATGGACCATTGGAAAGTATCACATTTACTAACACACTTCAGCTTTTCACCATTAGCTACTTCTACTGACAAGGGATCAATTTCTTTGGTTATACACCCAACCCTTTTAGCCAAGGACACATCCAAGAAATTATGTGTGCTGCCTGAATCCACCAGTATGTGTATCATTCTTTTCTTGTACCATCCTTGTAACCTCATTGTCTGACTATCTTGATTACTCATCTTTCCCAACAAGGCATGAACAGATATATGAGGTGTTTCATCTTCAACATCCTCAATGGCTGAGATGTCATCAACTTCTTGTACTTCTTCCTCAAGTTCATCTGGTTCATGTAAATTAAGTTTGTAAAGATGTTTCCTCTGACATTTGTGCCCTGGGGTGAACTTTTCTTCACACCACATGCATAAACCTTTAGCTTTCCTATCATCCATCTCCTTTGCTGATACCCCTTGTCTAGTTGGCTTGGTATTAGCCTCAACCAATTTTCTTACTGGTGGTGTGGGTAGCAATCCTAAAGAAGATGAAGGTGGAGGAATTGCCCTGTTTTGGTTGTTGTTTCCCTTGTATGGCACCCAAGATGCAGTTCCTGGACTAGCGTGAGGGTTGTTGTACTTCACTTCATTATTTATCACCTTGGCTGATGTTCTCAGAATCCCCTTTTTCTTGGCCTCCCAAGTTGCACTTTGAAGCTTAGCACAAGAATATGCTTGTTGCAATGTTTTTGGAGAAAACAATCTCACATGCATTTTCAATGAATCTTCCAAACCTCCTAAGAAAAAACTCATGGCAAGATCCTCTGATATACTGGTTTTACTCAAAAGAACATCAAAAGATTGTATATATTCACCAAGAGTACCTGTTGCTGCAACCTTTTAAGGTCAGACACAGGATCCTTGAAGGCCCCTTCATGAAATCTAATCAACAATCCTTCAACAAATTCTTTCTAGCTTGAAATCATCAAAGAATTCCTATTTCTCATCCAATTTTGATACCATTGCAAAGCTTGGACATCAAGATGCATGGAGGCTAACTTAACATGCATATCATTAGGGGTTCCATCTAAAGAAAAGAATTGTTCACAGCGACAAATCCAACCCTTAACTTCATCTCCACTAAATCTATGAAATTCCACCTTGGAGAATCTAGTAGGAGCTTGATAAGTAGGAGGGTTTGTGTTGGTATTACCTACTGGGCTTCCATCTTGCAATTTTTGCATTACCTCGCTCTGTTGCCGCAACAATTGCAGCATCATGTCCTCCAGTCTATTCAAAGCTCCTTCAATGGTTTCAATCCTTTGAACCGTGTCCCTTGTGGACTGTCGCAGCGACTCCTCCACACGGCGCAACTCAATCCCTCGTGTTGTCCGCCATTGTTGCTAGCTTGAAGTTCACAATGCCAGATGCCCACAGGTGTGAAGATGGTGGCTCTGATGCAAATTGCAATGGGTAGAATTGTAGATGGGATTTGGGAATTCAAGAATGCAAGAACTAAGATCAGAAAAGAAGGGAGTTGGGAGGAAAAAAGGCTTAGTTTCTTGTTTCATTCTCAGAATGACTTACAATGTTTAGAGCCAACTTATTTATAGCAGTAGATGGCTCAAAATGGTATAACAGCTTACAACTAATCTAACAAACTCTGTTACATTGTTATTAACCTAACTAACATTTGAACTTTGTTGAATACATGCCTGAGTTCCACTTGCTATACTCTCTCTCTTTCTCTCTCGGTCCCCATTGCTAGATTTGAAGCTTTCTGGATCTAAAGCTCTCGAAGCTCTCAAAGCCCTCGCTTCCTCTCTCTCTCTCCCTCCCCCCCTCTTTGGCCTTTATCACATCGCAAAGCCATCATCAAGTGCCTCAACTTCGGCCTCTCTCTTTCTCATAGATGAGTTCAGAGACCTCAGCCTCTCTCTCTCACCCCCTCTCCTTTCTCTCCCCTGGTTCTGATACACCGCAGTTTGGTACAGTATGTATTAGTACCATACTGTACTGATCACTGACTGATATGATTCTCAGTATTGGTTCAGTGAACCCTACTCTAGATAGTCATAGTTCAACATATATTCAGATGAACACCACACAAAAATCAAAATACAGCCTTTATAAATTGTGAAATTCTTTAAATATAAGAGAAGGTTCAGCCAAATTGATACATTGTTGAATTATAAAAATTTCCTATTGTTTCCATATAAAGAGCATGTAGACCAAAATGAGATCCAAGGGAACTCTCAGAAGTGGGTTTAATCCAATGGGAGTGCTTTAGATACCAATAGTTACATAAATCATACAACATTTTGATGAATTACCCTAGCAGTTTGAGCGTGCAAATCATATGAACCACTAGCAGTCCAAAAAGCTGTTATACTAATTAATTTCTCCATGGCCCAAGATATTACACTAGTTTAATAATATTTCAATAAGTCCAAAAAGCTGTTATATCACAAGCTCTAGGTTCCGTTGGATTACTCCCACTCTACCAGCGATGTAAATCAAAGTGACAACTCAATCCATTATTTAATGTACATGAAAAGGACCTAAATTCCAAAGAAATCACTAGTTGCAATTGAGTTCAAGAGCATATTCTATGATACAAAACCTGATAGCTTGTACTCCTTTTCTCCAAATTTCATGAAACTCGGCTACGGTGATCACCTAGATTCAGGGCTGTACTCGTGGAGGCCATGCTCATCCCCTTCTACAGGATATCTCTGTTCTTCTTTGGGGTTGTCGTGTTTGGATAGCTAGGCATATCTACTGGGAGGCTAATACTATAGTTGACTGGGTAGCATCCTTCGTGGCTAACCACTCGGGAGAGTCCTAATGGGTTGGGGGGGAATTGTTCCAGGCTGTCTTAAGGATATTTTGTTCTCTGATTCTGTGGGTTGTATTCATACAAAGATTGTTTGAATGCATCATGTTTTATTAGAGGAAAAAAAAAAAAAAAAAACTTCCCTCTGGGCTTCCCAAGAAGAGAGTTCACTTCTTGCAAAAATCCTAAAACTTTCATATGACTGTCTTTCGACAATCAACTACTTCAAGTCCCACATTATTCAAATCCATTGTTACTCTGCAATTAGGATACTCCTTCCAAGAAATGCCTCATCTTGCTAGATGGAGCATCTACGAAGAATCAAGAAAATCACACACAAGGTAATGACTTATGCTTATCTAATTAATATGTAACAGTGGGAAAACAGTGACAAAATATAGGTGCAACAAGGTGAAACAAGAGAATAGAATGACAAAAAAAAAAAAGGAATGCAAGAATATTCAAAAATTAGCCTCAAATCTCTGCATACATCCAAAGTAATTGAATCTGCCAACATACTGGTTCCCGTAAGAACATGAGTAAGATGCTCTAAACCTCATTGGTAGCTCAAAGACACTAATTTCAAAACAACCTACAACCCTATCCCATGATATGGAGTTATCTGGATCTCTTTCCCAGAAATAAAGGCATGAGTGAACAATCAACTAAATGAAGGCATGAGTGAATAATCAACTATATTAGAGTTGCTCAGTCCCCAAGTCTCCCAAATCAGGCACAAGTTACGTGGACTACTAAAGAACTCAAGGCGAAAGTCCCATCCAAAAACACCAAAAAAAATTCATGAAATAGCGTAGGTGTTATGTGGAAACATATTCATGCCACTTTATCTCCTTAAGTTACTCAAACATATAAATATATCAGACATAGTATTGAATAAAAAGCAATCAAGCAAATACTTAAGCAAAATGAGATTCCACATAAGCTTTCTGTCCTACATTTCTAATCATTTAGATGTCTTGAGGATAAAAGTACAGACTGTTTCGTTTCTAATTTTACTTCATATGCTATTTTCAAAAAGCATTTCTGATGATCAAAATGTTTACATCTGCGCGAAGAACTAAATATTGGATTCACAATAAAATAATTTTGCCAAAAGTATACATCTCTTTTTGTAAGTAAAATTCTTTTACTGATTCTTAGTTTCATCACTTAACGGAATAAATATTATTAACAAATATTCCATTTTTTCTGACAGTTCCTAGTAGATCCTGACATATGCTATTAATTGTTTTATGAATGTCCTAAAATCCCATTGAGACATCTTTAACTCATATCCACTTTGTCATAAGATCTTTTGAAAGCTTCAACATGCAACGAGCCTTGCAGAGGACCAAACATACAATTTGGGCTATCAACAAACTAGTTGTTCATGAGCAGCTTGTGTTTGGCTTGAAATGCAGCCTGTATTGAGCTTTTTCAATTAGCAAATGAGTCAAATAGAATATAATTGTGAGCTTGAAACAAGCTGAACTTGTGGGACTCACTCTCATGTATTCAGCTTGATATAGCTCAAATATGTAAAATAATATAAAAATTATGTAATATAGATATATTCAATTATACATATTTTATTTTTTAGAACCATTACATTGCAATGATAACATTTTTCTCGGTTTTCAGAGGCCCTACGAGTGAGATCATCACCTTGTTATCTCGGCCACCGGATCAATGCCAAAGGTGAAGATCAGTAACTTAACAGAAATGGGAATAGGACGGATGCAAGGCTGGACCTAATATACATCTTCTCTCAATTAATCAATCCCCCTAAAAATCCTCAAACCCACTTCTCTTCATCGTTGTTCCCTGCCTGCAAATTTCCCTATACCTAGATCATATTCTTGCCATCGCTATGTCACCTCTCTAATCCCTAAGAAATTGTACAGTTCCATTTGGTCCATGTTTGGATCACCACCACAAACTGAGGCCCTGGACATCAGTTGTTGCCTCCCAGGAACATGAGCTAATCAATCCAAGCTTTAGCCTAAGTGGAATTGTTTCATCTAAATCACTACCTAGATCATTTGGAGAATTTCGCTTGAGCAAATGGATCAAAGGTACAATCAAGAGACTGATCTTATTGCTTACTTCTTTCCCACCAGAAGTGAATGGCAAAGCAACTCTTTTACTCCTGTAACTTCTAGACATATCTCACCAGACATATAGATAGAGAAGCTACATGCTGGGGTTGGTATAGGTCCAGCCTCTTGAGGGAGCTCTGTCCAGTTGCCAAACCCAATCCACTGCCACTCACTCATTTCCAGTACAAACAGGCCAGCAGTTTGGGCACATAAAAAGCCTGAAAAGGGACTGATATGGAGAATAAGAGAGGGACAGTGGAAAAGAAAAAGGGAGGAGAGAAGAAAAGGTGAAAAGAGAGGAGAGAGAGTAGATTGAAAAAATCCTCTACTTAGGCATTCTGATCTCGGCTCCAAATCTTGTCCTAGGCATGTGACAGAGGTTCAAGCTTGGCATATGGCTTTGCATCCTGTTGCTCGATATTAACTTAATCTCTTTATTTTCTTGTTGTCCCCCACAATAGTTTTGTTGTGAATGATATTGTGAATAGATTGCATGCATAAGTAGTGACCCATCAGTCAGGATTGATTGGCCTAGGAGGTGAAGTTGCAAAACCCTGTTGTTTGGTGAATTGTTTCTAGTTGCCCCATGGTTTTTCATATAGAGATTTTTCCTAGTAAAATTTGTATGCCTACTTTTGGTTTGATTTTGTTCCCTTTGTGGTTTGCTTCCCAGAACTACATGCTTGTAGGGGCGAAAGTGGACCAAATAATATTTTTCCAAATCCATTTTCAGATCCAAATCTATCCAGATATGGATAGAAATTTAAGCATCCGACTAATATCCATATCCGCATTTACATTCGTCAAAGAAAAATGAATATGAATATGAATAGGCAACTATCAAATCCATATCCAATATCTAATTCTATTTGTAATGCTATTTAATTTTATTTGGAAGTTATGAACTTCTAAGGGAAATAAGTGACCACATTAACATGCTATTAACTTGATCTACCTTCTACTTAATAGTATCTTTGATTCTATGGTTATAAAGTTTAATTTATTGACTTATATCTGTACTCATATCCATACTTCCACTATCTAGTTTATATCCACATCTATTTAAAATAAACACGGAAATGAATTTCTTTTTTTTACATCCGTATCTGTATTCATCAAACAAAACAAAGATGGATATTGTTATACTGGAATACGATTCATATCCGATCCCGTTTCAGCCTTATATGCTTGAGTAAATCACAAAATTGTTAGATCTAGATCTAGATAGACACAATAGATCCAAATCCAATCTCCAAGATCACAAACCTTAGACACTTGCAATCTTGCTGGTTATATTTTCAGCAGATGAATTTTGTTATTGATAAAATAAGAGAGGAAGAAAGAAGAAACAGAAAAGAAGAACAAGAAGGATAGAAGTGAGATAGGATCCATTAATGTAGCTGAACATCCGTCTCAATATATTTTGAAGTTAGGGCATCAGCAGAAATTTTACAATGACAAAAATATGCTTGACTAAAGGTCCAGTTCCACATAAGCATACAGAACAACCGGTCAGCCCTAACCACCTGTCGATGTCCCCACCCCCCTCCAAAAAGCATAGATGTCATTCATAACTGGATTGGAACACAAGATCTGAAATTTATGTGGCCCAAATGCTTTAGTAGAAAGACCTCTACTAGATTTCAAATTTCACAAAAGGTTTCAGTCTTCTTGGTCATAACAGCGTCACCAAAGAAATGTTCTTTCATGGAAACCTAGATTATTGGCAATGAAAATTGCTGCTCGATTGTCACAGAACATCCTTACAAGAAAGCCTAACTCAAGTAATAGGTTCTTTATCCACATCAATTCACATGAAAACACTCGATCTTGGTATGACATGTGAATAACCTCAGCTGTAACATTTATCAATCTTACACAATCTGCATATGAATTACCTGTAACAATTAAGTGACCATGCCTCTTGTAAATTGATCCTTTTCTAGGAGCACATTTAAGATAAAATAGAATTTGACATGCAGTTTCCCTGTGAGAAGTTCCAGGAGCATTATATCTGATCGAGTAATATTAAAATAGAATAGCTTCTCTACAAGTCTTCGATATCGACCCGGCCTTTCAAGCAAGTTGCCTTCTAGCAACAACTTCACATTTGAATCTTTTGGTGCATCAGCTAGCTTAAACCCTGATGTTCCTTCCTATCTCAGAAATTAAAACAGTGACATATATTTGCTAAGACAAACATAAACCAGCTTTAGAGCAAGCAACTCCCATCCTAAGTAAATAGCGCAACTGGCCAAGTTCTTTTAGAGACCCCTTTTAGGTAATCTTTCATAGAAACAATTTCAGCATAACCACTACCAATGACAACAATATCATCAACATAAATACAAAGAATAAAAACACCAGATGTCCTTTTTTTCGTACAAATACAGAAACAGAATGATCAGCATAACACTTGTTGAATCCATAGGCCATCATATCATCAGTAAATTTATGAAATCATGCTTTAAAAGAGACTCTTTTAAGCCATAGATCACCTTCTTCAATTTGCAAACATTACCATACTCCCCATGAGCAACAAATCCTAGAAGGTTGCTCCATGCAAATTTCCTCCAATATATCTCCATGTAGAAATGCATTTTTGGCATCCAGCTGAAGGAGAGGCTAATCTAAATTAACAGCAATCGATAAGATTACAAGAACAGAATGTAACCTAACCATAGGCAAGAAAGTCTCATTCTAATCAATACCACAGAGTTGGGTATATCCCTGTGCCATAAATTGAGCCTTGAATCTCTCATTGCAAATCTAAAGAGAATGAAGATGTAATATCAATTAAGACTTATGGACGCAAGAAACCATAAAGTGATCGTTTTCATTATTAGGATCTACTATACAAAATAATAGAAAGATAGACAATGATATATGTAATAGAATTATAGCTGGTTGGATGAAGTGAAGAGGCACATTTAGAATATTATGTGATAGGTGCAAACTTGGACACTTGAGTAAAAAATTTTATACAACAACAATAATGCTCGTAATGTTATGGCCCAGATTGCCAATAAATAAAATACAGAAAAACAAATTGCATGGAACAAATAAGAATATTAAGATGTTACATGGCAAAGGGAGCTATGGAAGTCATAAGAGTTGCACAAATTAAGAAGAAAGTATTAGAAAATTAATTGAGATCGTACGAACATGTATAACAAAGATCCGATGACACCCCTATAAGGAGTTCTTTAGTTTATGTTGACGGTTGTGAAACAAGAAGAGGATGACCTAAACTACATGAATAGAGGTTGCGAGGAAGGATATAGATGCATAAATGAAGGTTGGAATAATATTGAAACTGGCCCTAGATACGAATATTTGGCAAATGAGGATGCAAAGCTGACCCTAAATAGTTGGTTAAAAGGCTAGATGATTATGATCATGATTACTTGCTTCTCAAGCTATTGCTAGTTAAGCTTAGCATACTTACTCCCCTTCCTATCCTGTTAATCCACAATCACATCTACACTACACCTCAATATAGAAGCATATTTTCATCCAAGGATCACCAAACCAATACCGGGTGTCATATCGGTTGATGAATGGTTTGTATGATACTTGCACATATTGTGTCGACACATGGTATGCTGTAGTGTACTAGTTAAATACCTATATACTTTTTTACTTTTTTATTTTTTCAATTTTTTTAAGGATTACTTAATATAATTTCCATATTTTTAATGCTATTTTGATGTTTTATGATTGTATTTGTCTAAATTACGATTGGAATGATATTGTTATTTTTTTATATGTTATATTGCTCTAGATCATGGTTCGCCGAACTATCCCGATTTGGGTAGTTCAAAGTGTGCCGAACCATACTGGCAGCCAACCGGTATGGTTCGAGCATTTAATTCAAAATGTCAACAAAAACAAAATGAGGGAGAAGGAAATAGAGGAAGAGAGAGAGGAGAGGAGGGAAGAGATGAAAAGGCCGACGGTGGCCCGCCGATGCCACCGAAGGGCCATCGAGGCCTCCAAGGCTCCATGGTCCTCTATGAGAGAGATTAGAGAGAGAGAGGAGAAGAGGAACAAAAATGGAGGAAGTAGAAGGTAGCAGAGAGGCCAGCGGAGGGCCGGTCAGGTGGCTGTTGTAGTCATCGGACAATGAAAATCCACCCCATGGACGCTGTGGGTTCCAAATAGGGAAGTCGCCTTTTTTAAAAAAAACATGATTCACAGTGAAGCCAATAATGAGTATGCAAGGGACTCTCCCTTGTTTTGAACCCTTGACATCCGTGGAGTGAATTTCCACCGTTCGATGGCCACCCAATGGCCGCCCCTCCACCTTCCTCTCCCTCCCTCCTCTCTCTATCTCTCTCTCTCTCTCTAATCTCTCTCACAAAGGACTGCGGAGCCTTAGAGATCTCGGTGACCCTCCAAGGGCCTCTGCGGGTGCTTCAATGGCTACCACCGACGTATCTGCCAACCTTATCAAGTTAATGCCCAGAGTTGGCTTGAAATTGATACAAGACAGGAAACACCAATCAAGCTTGCTTGTTTAGGTTTACATTTGATTTTGATCAACCCTTGATTCAACTTGATCATGAGATTTTTCACAAGCAGCTTGAATTAATTTCTGGCCCTTGCATAGGTGCAAGTCTAACTTTTTGACCCCAAGTTTTAAATGTATCAAATATTAGTTGGAGCTTTGACCTAATACAGGTCATGAGGTTTGAGTTTTTGTAAGTCAGATGGTCAGTCATCAATGTAAAATCAATTGGGTATTTTACAGTTGGTTCGTCACTTTGACACGAGTTGTCTAGTTTTCCCTAGAAACAGAAATACTTTATGAAGTATGTAAGGGATAGAGAATTATAGTAAAATTGGTTATTAAATGCCCAAACAAAGTAAAGGTTGTGTCTAGTCCAATCAAGATGGGGTGGATTGGGTATTTAGGTGAAGAAGCGAATGAACGGATTGGATCGTGAAACGAAGTCTATAGGCCAACTAAGTCAAGGCCCTATGAGGTCTTGGGAGTTGACAAGTGGGCAAGTTAGGGTAGAGGAATCTTGAGTATATATGTGCTGGATCTAGATAGTGTATAGGGACAACGATGAGACAATTGAATTTTGATACTTTTAGATACTAGTTCAATGAAAGAGAGACTGATGCGGGACAGCAGACAATTGAATTTTGATACTTTTAGATACTAGTTCAATGAAAGAGAGACTGATGCGGGACAGCCTAAAAAAAAAAAGAAAAGAAAACACAAAGCTTTCTTCCGTTCGTCAACAACAAATCACGTCCGATCGTGGCACATTATTCCTAGGGTAGACAGTATAGTTGCAGGACAGACAGTATAGTTGCCTATACTCTGCTCAGGAGGCGTGACTGATTGACATGGGACCAAAGCACGATCAATCTAAATGATGCTGATGAATGCCATTTTAGAGATCAGTAAATAACTAGCAATAATAAAGTAAATAGACAGATAGCAGAAATTAAACATGCTCATGAATAATTGCAAAAAGAAAAATATAAATGGAATGAAGGATAGCAAGAAATTAAGCCTGCAAGAAAATCCAAAAAAAAGATAAGAAGGATCCGGATCGTGGTAGTTAAGAAACTACCCTGATTAGGGCTCTTAATCTTTTAACCAAGCAGATCTATCGATAAATAACTGGGTCTTTACCAACATCGGATCTAAAAAAAAAGAGTAAAAATCAAAGATCAGTTGAGAAGGAACGAAGGTCCTTGTCAACATTTGATCTGTAGAATAATATATCACTCTTTCTCTCTCTGTATGATAGATGAAAATCTTGGAAGAGACAGATCTTCTTTTGGTGGAATAGGCTTATGTAGGTAGATGGTGAAGATGAATCAGGATCGTAGGAACACTGAATCTCAAGAAAATGAATGTTACGGAGATAGAAAAAGGTGGGCCTCACCTTCCCCTCGTAGGGCGATTTTGGGTCTCACACCCTCTCCCTCTCGGAGCAACCAACACAAGTGTTTGTAGGAATTGTAAATTGATTCATTCATTCATTGTCTCATTCATGAAAGATACATGGGTTTATATAGGATCCTAGGGATCCTATTTCTTTAGGAATCCTATTTTCTTTACAAGGAAAAAATCAACCCTCCCAACAAAAAAGTAAAACATTATGTATAGTTTCCAAATACAATAATATATCATATCTATCTTTTATGGAACCATAGGGAAGAAATCAGCCTTTTAACAAAATAAGTAAGAAATCAAGAACTCTTAAGAAATCCTAAGAAAGAAAAGGAACTCCCTGTGGACGCTTGATGCCTGGCACAACTTGGCATGAGGATCCTTGGGCATGGCACATGTTGGCGTGTGTATTCTCTCTGGGCGTGTGGAAGGTGGTGGCTCCAAAGATGATGTGGACCAAGCTTGCTTCTTTATGATGGTCTCTTTCTAAATAAGACTCAATCCAAATACTATGGATCCAAAACTAAATGCATCAAAAGAACTAATTGATTAAATCAAAAGGACTAGAACAAAATAACTGAAGTAGAGTCATTCTGATATAGCTTCTTCAATCCAAATTGAATCTAAATTATGTTGCTGACTTCTGATGGCTCTGGTGTCCGCACCAGAGACGCACAGAGAAAATATTGCTCTAAGAATTAATTATGATAACTACAAAATATTTGAAGGGAGTACTAATGAAATTTGATTTGGAAAAAGAAAAATGTTCATTTCAGGTTTCATAAGTTTTCTCAAGTTTATTAAAGAATTTTGAAGAAGGATAAAATCATAATTTCACCAAGTTGGAGGTCAAGAAAATATATTTTGGAAGCCTCAAGAGCAAGAAAAGAAGAATTCTGATCTTTTGGAGGGAATTTCATAATATTTGAAAGTCTAAATTGGAAAATCAGATTTGAGCAAAAGGATCGACCCCTAAGTCAACCCCTACCAAAAGGGGCTGATTGGCATGCTGATTTTTGGCCGACATGCTCAAAAGGGACAACCCTGGGGTCGACCCCTGCCAGGGGTCAACCTCTGCTGTTCTGCAGATTAAAAATATAGAATGTGAAGTTTTCTATTCTGTGCCACAGAGGTCGACCCGGGCGACCTGTGCCAGGGGAGGCAGGGGTCGACCTCTGCTGTTCTGCAGATTAAAAATATAGAACGTAGAGTTTTCTATTCTATGCCACAGAGGTCGACCCGGGCGACCTGTGCCAGGGGACGACCCTGTGATGGAAAAACTCTGCAACATCTAATTTTTCAGTCCATTTTGATTGCATTTAATGCTCTAAAATGGGACTCCAATGGCTATAAACGAACACTGTTCACTCTCCAATACTCAATGAAGATATAAAAGCTTTCAAAAGAAAAATGCAAGGAAAATCAAGCAAATACTCACCCCCAGTGAAAAGCCCTCTTCAAGTAAAAAAAGCAATCAATTCAAGCTCAACCACCTCTCCAAAGCTCATTCAAGTTGTTGGGTGTGAACCCCTTCCTGCCGAAGTCCGATAGGATATCTAGCCTTGAGGAAACTCCGTTCGACGAGGGCAGCCACGCCGGACTCCGGCCAGTGAAGAGTTTACGCTCGGATGCCGAGACTGCAGACCTCTTACCTGAATCCATCGACCGATCTTCTTTGTTCAAATTTCTAGCCCCATCGGATATTCCCAGAACCTACGGGGCATTGTAGATTTCGCTCAAACGAACTTGAATAGCGACGACAGCCCCCAGGCAGCTGAGTAACAGGTCTAATTATGACTTGGTTTGGCCGACCTCGACGCTCTTTGAATCTTTTTCCAATAAAAAATCATCCAAGCTGTTCGATATTGGACCAACGCCGAATTAACAGAACTCCTTTCCCGACAAACTCCTATAATATACTAAGGGTGGCAGACCTCGGGATTCCTACATCGAGAACTTTGAACACACAGGCTAAATGACCTCGTCTCTTTCATATTAGCCTCCAGACGGCCTCGAAAGTAGCCGAGCTTCAAAGGAATAAATAAGCAGGTTCTCTCCAGGCGGATCTTCTTCCGCTCCTAGGCAAAATTTTCCAGCCGACCACCTTCCAGTCAAACTCCTCCCGAACATCAGATGATTTTCTTCCCATCAACCCCCGTCCATCCGAACTTCTTATATTAGCAAAGAGGGGATACATCATTATATATTTGCTCCTCCGCCAAATCTCTTTTTGGATTTCTCCAATAGAATTATTTCCGGACTTCTCCTTCCAGCAGAACCACTCCTGAATTCCTCCGGTGGACTCTCTTCAGGATTTCTCTAGTCACAGGGCTTCCGAACCCCTTCCGGTTGAACTCACTACAGTCACCTAGAAAGGCCTCCACACCTACGCAAATCCAACTATCCGTACAGTATGAACCCACTCACACACATACGACCCTGAAAAAGCTCGAACTCCTCTAGGATTGGTGAAACTCAAAGCTCTTCACCGCTAGCAACTACCTCCTCCGAACTTCAACTATCAAGTCCCAACGGACTAGCACATCACGACAACGGACACTATCCTCCGTAACAAACCCACGTAGCCCCGAACGGCCCACTACTAAACGGTTATGGCTGTCACCATCAGTTTGTTATAGGCTCCTTCTATATAAGAGACCCTCTAGATATGTTCTCTCTAAGCTCCAAACTCTGCTCAAAAGCTCTCTGAGTGCTCCATTTCTGTGGATAGAGAACTGATTTGACCATCGGAGGATCCTACCGGAGCCACGCCACCTCCGGTCTAGGACTTGTTTTGCAGGTGCCGGCAACGGCCTCGTCTTCTCCAACTCTAGCCAATTCCGACGTCAACAGTTTTCTGCACTAACAGAATTGACGCTAGAGGAAAGGCCTCTTTCTCTTGAAGTTCCCTTGTTCTTAAAGGAGCGCTCAGTAGAGATCTCTCTTTTTCTCCCTCAGAGTCCTTCCCCAGCCGATCTCACGAGGATGCCTCCCCGAAAGGCCTCGACTCGACGGTCAACCACCTCCGCGGCCAGATCTCATCCGGATCTGCCTGCTCCTGTCTCATCCTTGGTATCTCAAGTTCCGCCGGCAGCAATAGTAGAAGCAGAGTAGTTCAACCTACTGGTCCAGCAGGTTCGTGGCCTCACCAAAGCAGTGCAAGCCATGCAGCATAAGCAGCCCCCGGCACCGGTTCAGTCGGAGCAGGCTTCTCTGAAACCCTAGGACCCAGTTCGAGAGCGACCGACTTGGACGAGTCGGTCGGTAACTTCCGAAAAAGGGAAGCAAAGGGTAGAGAGGCCTTACTCCGATCACAATTCGACCCCTGAGGGGACCTTACCCCCATTCTGTCAGAAGACTTTGAAGATCCACGACCGTGAGGATCTCCTGGACCAAAAGCTGCAAGAAATGAACCGACGGATCAAAGAACTCCGTCATGCTCCTCCCTCCCACATCAACGACATCTGCACTAACCCTCCTTTCTCCCAGCAAATCATGTAAGAACCAATCCCACCGAACTTCAAGCTCCCACAATTCGAGAGCTACGACGGGACTGTTGATCCGATCGATTATCTGAAGGCCTTTCGGACAATGATGCTGCTCCATGGTGCATTCGATGCTATCCTTTGCCGAGCTTCCCCTCCATCCTGAAGGGAGCAGCCAGGAACTGATACTCGACCCTTAAGCCGGGTACTATCTTTTTCTTCGATCAAATGAGCCATCAATTTGCGGCTCACTTTGTCAGCAGCCGACGTCCCCGACGAGGCTCGGATTCCCTCATCCATATCAAGCAGAAGGAAGGAGAGTCCATTCGGGCCTATGTCAACCGCTTCAATGCTGCTGCTCTGGAGGTCCGAAACTTGGAGCAGTCTGTCGCAATGGCCGCACTAAAGGGCGGCCTTCTGATCTACTGTTCTCCCTAGAGTGCGGCCTCCAAAAGAATGATCTATTGCTCTCCCTGGAGAAGTACCCCAGGAATTTTGCTGATATGCTGGCTCGAGTTGATGGTTACGCCCGGACGGAAGAGGCCTTCAAAGCGAAAGATGAAGAAGCCGTGAGAGAGCGGCAGGCGGATGATTCAAGCAAGCCCGCAGTTGAAGAAAAGCCGAGCGAAGCTCGGCTGTGCTCTAGAACTCCTTCCGAGTGCAGACGAGCCCAAACTCCTCGAGCTCGTTGTCAGAAAAGCCCTGATCAAAGGGCACAACGAAACTCTCCCCCCAGAAGTTCCACAACTATGCTCCCCTCAATGCTCCAAATGAAGGGAAATCCTGATTTCCCGGTCCAGGTTCGGCCAGATCTGATTAGATCAAGAGATATATTTCAAAAATTTTCTCTTGATCCCAATCAGATCTTGATATGTTTCAGATCTGATTATTATTATTTTAATAAATAAAATAAAATAAGATAAATTAAATCAAATTTAATTTACCTGATTTGGGTAATCCTATTACCCTGTAGATGATCCTGATTGCAGCGGAAGGTTCTGGATCTTAGCCACGCAAGCGCCTGGCCTCTACCGGTATCCACTCGGGTTGGATCTGGAGATCTTCTTCTTCTCTATCACACCTCCAAAAATCAGATCTGGATCTGATCTGGAGGATCTTCAAAACTCTTTTGAAGATCTGCAGTCGTCCTTTTGCAGCAGCGCAGCCTTCTTGCTTTTGATCGCCTTTCCTTGATCTGAATCGCACCAACCAAAGTCCAAAACACCTTTTGGACGTGGAGAGCAAGGGGAGAAGAGACTATGGCATGGAGAAGGAGGGGAGAGGCAGCCTTGGGGCGTGTCTAATAGCATTCACTTAGGAATTAGGGTTGGGCGCAGGGTCTTATTTATAGACCTCTTGTGATCCAACTCCTCTTCCTCTCAACCAATCACAACCCTTTGTGAAATCAGATCTAAATCTGATTGGTTGGAATAGAGACCCCTGGATTCCTCCTTAGAGGGCGCCTAAGACCAGTCAAACTGGATTCTTAGTAGAACTCTGATTGGAATCCAAAAGGGAGGTGGAGTCCTTGTCCAACAAGGACTCCTAGGCGCCTCCTACTTGGGCTCACGCCACCCTTGGCGTGCGCCCTTCTCCTTGCCAGGTTCTGGCAGGGGGACAGGCCCCCACCAGCTCTCCAATAGGTGCATGACATGTGGTCAAAAGTCAAAGGGTCAATGGTCAACGTTTGACCAGTCAAAGGTAGACTTTTGACCAAAGTCAAAGAACAAGAAATGGCAGGTGACCAAAAATGGCAGGTAATGTCTTACAAATAAGACAACCTATTCTGACTTGGACAACCTCCAGTCAGACCATATGAAGGCCTCTGATTGAGCACAAACTCCTTTGGCTCAGTCAGGACAACTTATTTATGATAGTAAAAGAAGAACGTTAGGTTCAATCGAGTGCTAGCACGATTTCCTTGAACCTAATTGAATCTCATTCAGATCAATTGAACTAGATCAGTTCAATTGATGATCACCAGATTCAAACCCTTGTTTGTGTGACCCAGTTAGGTTCAGTTCTGTATGGTAATGGGATATGTCATGATCTCTATCATAGACATCATCGAAACTCCTTTCGATGGATCAGAACTCTTCTGATTCGAACAGCTAGAATGATCGATCATCTAAATCATTCTAATTGCTCCCAAAATCCACCAGTGACACCTAGCAGTATATGGTGGCAACCCATCAGAGCTGAATGCGAACCTCTTGGTGCAGCTACCTGTGTGATTAAGTTCTTCTATCTTGAGCCCCGATCAGATTAGGGTTAAGGTGAACTCGTCAAACCCTAGTCTCTGTCATATGATGTAATCATTCGATTCGAGTCCAATGTGAAAATCTAAATAGAAACTCTTTCTATTATTTCACTCTACCATGGCCATGGGCTTCTGGACTTGATTCTCATGATCATCATAGGGCTACTCCTCTACCACCGAGGTAGATAGATCCCATCTTGATGCAATCCAGTTCCTACAATGAACATGCTATAGCCAACATACACCTCAGGGTTCCATATGGCTAGGAGACCGAGTAATGGTGTAGTCAAACTATAACACCCTCAAGGTGAACTGCCGATGCATCTCAGGTCAAAGAACCAGACACACTACTGCAGCATCGAGTCAGTCATTGACGAGAAGGTAGACTTCCTAATGACTACTCGAGGTGGTCACGCTCAGTGCCCTCGTTCTCTAACGAGTACCTGTACTCTCGCTCCGGTGTCTCCACACCGTAGACTCAAGACTCATCTACTAAAGAGAAGCGATCGTACACCAACCTTCCGGATCAATCACCATCCTCGTGATGATCCTATGGTCGGGAGCTGTTTATGAGTTAATAATGATTATTCATGTCTTAAATTTTTCTTAAATTTTCAACTCTTGAAAATATGAATTATCATTACCATTAACTCAAAGGATGTATCACAGACACTAAATACACAGGTGTGATAGAAAATAACCCATTTCATTAATTATAGTCAAAATTACAATTTTGCCCCTAGAAGTGTATTACAAGTGTCAGCCAATTCTGGCTTCTAGGGCACATATATCTAACAATCTCCCACTTGTCCTAAAGCCAATTGGCTACAAGTCTAAGTCCCATCTTCTCAAGGTGGGCTTCGATCTTCTGCTGGCCCAACGGCTTTGTAAGTGGGTCTGCCACATTATCTGTGGAGTTGACTCTCTTGACCTCAACGTAACCTTTCTCAAGGTAATCGCGGATGAGATGGTATCACCGTTTGCTTGGAACTCTTCCAGCACAAACAGTCTGCCAGATGTCGACTTTCGATCATCTATATCGGACATGAAGTCCGAGTCTGTGTATCCCTGAACTTGGAGTTCTCCATTACCAAAGACCAACATCATATCCTTAGTTCTTCTCAAGTACTTAAGGATACATTTCACAGAAGTCCAGTGTTCTTCACCTGGATTTGACTGATATCTGCTTGTGACACTCACAGCATGGGCTATATCAGGTCGTGTACATAGCATGGCATACATGAGGCTCCCTATTGCAGAAGCATAAGGGATCTTGCTCATGCGTTCTATTTCCTCAGGTGTGCTGGGGCACATCTTCTTGGAAAGATGAATACCATGTCTGAAGGGTATTAATCCCCTCTTAGAGTTTTCCATACTAAACCTCTTTAGTACTTCCTCTATGTACATCTTCTGTGAAAGTCCTAGCATCCTATTCGGTCTATCCCTATAGACCTTAATTCCTAGAATAAAGGATGCTTCACCTAGGTCTTTCATGGAGAATTCCTTGGACAACCACATCTTGACTGATGTCAACATGGGAATATCATTCCCAATAAGGAGGATGTCATCCACGTACAATACGAGGAAGACAACAGCGCTCCCTGACTGACCCTTTTGAAAACACATGGTTCCTCTTCATTTTTGATGAAACCAAACTTTTTGATCACATCATTGAAACGAGTGTTCCAGCTCCGAGATGCTTGCTTAAGTCCATATATGGACCTTTGCAGCTTGCAAACCTTGTGATCAGTATCACTGGATGTGAAACCTAGCGGCTGTTCCATATAGATATCTTCCTCAAGATATCCATTTAGGAATGCCGTTTTCACGTCCATTTGCCATATTTCATAATCGAAATAGGCTGCAACAGCAAGCAATGTGCGGATGGATTTTAGCATAGCTACCGGGGAAAAGGTATCCTGATAGTCAATGCCTTCACGTTGACTATAACCTTTTGCCACCAGTCTAGCCTTGAATGTCTCCACATTCCCATCTGCACCAATCTTTCTCTTGAAGATCCATTTACACCCAATAGGTACTATACCTTCTGGTGGATCTACCAAGGTCCAGACTTGGTTTGAGTGCATCGAGTCGATTTCTGACTTCATTGCCTCAAGCCATTTCTCGGAGTCGATATCTGATATCGCCTCGTTGTAGGTTTTGGGATCATCACCATGAGCACCATTACCTATGAGGAACATTTCCTCTACGTCCTCTGAAATAATACCTAAGTATCTTTCAGGGGGACGGGAAACTCTTTCCGATCTACGAGGTGGAGGAGGTAGTGTTCTTATTGGCTCAACCTGATTTGGTTCCACTTGGTCCTTAGCTCGTTCTGCTTGTGAGACTTTCTCATCAAGCTTAATCTGCTTTCCAATGCCACTATCTTGAATAAACTATTTTTCAAGAAATATGGCATGTCGACTCACAATCACATTGTGGTCTTCTGGAATGTAGAAATAGTATCCTAATGACTCTTTAGGATATCCTATGAATCGAGCTCTAAAGGACCTAAACTCTAACTTGTCCGCTTGTTGTCTTTTGACATAAGCCGGACAACCCCAAATTCTGAGATGACTCAGACTTGGTTTCTTACCGTGCCATATCTCATACGGTGTGGTAGGAACGGTTTTAGAGGGAACCCTATTCAGTAAATAGATTGAAGTTAATAATGAATGTCCCCAAAGAAAATCTGGGAGGTCTGTGAAGCTCATCATGGATCGAACCATATCCAATAGAGTCCGATTTCTCCGTTCTGAAACCCCGTTGAGTTGAGGTGTTCCTGGTGGAGTCCATTGAGAGACTATGCCATTTTCCTTAAGATAGTCTAGGAATTCCCGGCTAAGGTATTCACCTCCTCGATCTGATCGAAGAACCTTAATGGGTTTTCCAGTTTGTTTTTCTACTTCATGTCTGAATTCTTTGAACTTTTCAAAAGGCTTCAGACTTGTGTCTCATAAGATACACATACCCATACCTAGACAGATCATCGGTAAAGGTAATGAAGTAGACAAAATTGCCTCTAGCCGGCACATCAAATGGGCCGCACACATCAGTATGTACTAGGGCAAGGAGATCTGTGGCCCTCTCCCCATGTCCAACAAAAGGGAGTTTAGTCATTTTGCCTTGAAGACAAGATTCACAAGTTGGATATGACTCAAAAGTCAATGGACTCAATAGCCCATTTTTCTCCAATTTGTTAATCCTATCTTCTGCTATATGACCTAATCTCAGGTGCCATAGATATCTGTCGTTTGGACTATCCCTAGGTCGTTTGGCATTCACGTTTTGCTCGATAGTTAAAACAGGTACATCAATATGCAACTGATAAAGACCATTAACAAGGAAACCATTTGCAATTTTATTTCTTTCATAAAGAATGTTACAATGGTCCTTAAAGAAGGTGATCACATAACCTTCTTGTGCTAAGCATGAAACAGAAATCAAATTCCTGCTAGCTGCAGGCACATAATAACAGTCTTTTAAAACTAAGTCTAAACCAGATGGTAATCGCAGAGGGTATGTTCCCACGGCTACTGCAGCAACTCTTGCTCCATTACCGACGCGTAGGATCATGTCTCCATCCCTCAGCCTCCTGCTATCCTCAAGACCCTGCATAGAAGTGCACAGATGAGCACTAGAACCAGAGTCAAGCACCCAACTGGATGCAGAAGAAACCGTAAGGTTAGACTCAATAACGAGCATACCTCCAGAAGGACCTTCCTTCTTGTTCTTTCAGGGTGGCCAGGTAAGTAGGGCAGTTCCGCTTCCAATGGCCGTCGCTGTTGCAATGGAAACACTTTCCTTTGCCATCGACCTTCTTCTTCGGTTCTGCCTTCTTCTTCTTTGATCCTTCCTACCTTTTGCTTTTTCACAGACTTCTTTTTCTTTCCATAAGACTTTCTTTTGGAAGAAGTCCGTTCCATAGCAAGAACTGAGCCTTTAGAACCTTTCATAGAAAGCTCAGCGGTAACCAGCATATTCATCAACTCGGCCAAGGAATTTTGAAGTTTATGCATGTGGTAATTCATGATGAATTGCCCATATGCATCAGTCAAGGATTGCAGAATAATATCGTTCTGCAAATCCAAGTCCAACTTCACACCGAGCTTCTCAAGCTCTTCCATGTCCTTGATCATTGTCAGACAGTGATCTTGGACTGACTGCCCATCACGCATCTTAGCCTTAAAAAGTCATTTTCGTGACTTGATATTTGGCTGCGCGACTCTGTTCACCAAACATCTCCTGCAGGTGAGCCAACATTTGGCGAGCAGTCCCGATATCTTCATGTTGGCGCTGGAGCTCATCAGACATCGAGCCCAACATGTAGTATCTGGCCTTATTGTCTTCGTCAATCCATTTTTCCAGAGACGCTCTCTGTTCAGTGGATGGACGAGCTGGTAAGGTGGGAGGGTCCTGGTCCAAAACATGTGTTAACTTCTCTGAACCCAAAACAATTTTGTAGTTCCTGAGCCAATCTTTATAATTGGGTCCAGTCAGTCTATGTGTGTCTAGGATACGTGCCAGTGGGTTGGACGCAGACATTTTCCTGTAGAGAGTCAAAGATTCTAGTTAGATACTGTAATTTTGACTTGACCAATTTGTTTAGGGATTTTATTTTTAAACAAATTAGCTCCCACTATTTTCTCGGATCCCTACACTCCCTCTGTAGAGATGCGAAAATCTCCGCGATTGATGATTTCTAGTGGGTGGTGCGGTCTCACCAACTGACTCATCACCTCACCTAACAGTTATTGGTGATGGGTTAGCCAATGAGTGAACAACTCTTGTTCAATGATTCTCTAATCATGGTGCACCCAAACTTGGTCTCTAATTCATGAATCTCACCGTATCCGGAATATTGATCCACTCCTTAGTTAAGTCAGACCCACCATTTGCATAGACTGGGTTCCTAATTGGGTCTCTCACCGTATCCGAAATATTGAGCCCAACTCATCCTCCAGCCCATAGCATCCAATGCCTAATAGACATGGTTGCGTCTTCCCGGTGCAACTGAGCCACTGTATCCAGCCGAGAACAATCAACCCCGGGAAGGGCCCGCACGTCTACAATGGTGGAAGACCTCGGACTTAATCTTTTCTTAGGGAGAATTGATTCAGGTCTCATTAAACTAGACTTGGCTTAGTCATAACAATTATGACTAACCTAGTGGCATGGGTCAGCTCGGATTATTGACCACCTCAGATCAGAACTGTGTCAACAGATATGGCCAGGTAAGTGAGACCGGTGGAAGGAATATGCCGTTAACTCGCACAAGAACGCATTCAGGTCGAGTAGCTTCCAATTAAAAACCAGTCGGTCGTCTGTGCCAAACTTACCTTAGACACCAAATTGTTGAGTCAGAACCAATTGGGTTAGCCTACAATCCAGACTCTAACCTCTGAGCCTAATTAGGTCTTGCTTGATCGTGACTCGATCTTGACCCAGACTTAATCCTATTAGGCTGGTCAATTTAAGCATTGTTGATCCCATCTAACCAACTCTTGATTCGGTTTGATCAACCGCTTAGACCTAATTGAGCTACCCAAGCCCGAACCCAGTATTATGAATATGTCTTAGATCTGAAATTCTCAATTTTAGACCTAATTAATATTCCATAAACTTAATTCTTAATTAAGTTGGGTTCATAAACAAAATATGCACAATAAATCCTAGGGTTTCAGGATCTAGGGTTTTGCAGAAAGTAAGTTTTGGGTTTCTGATTAAGGACGAACACGCAGCACCCCTACACGTCATAAGAACACCCCATCGAATGGGAAGAGAGGGCCTTTAAACCCTTCTTCGTTCTTATGACCGGACGGCCAAGAGGAACGCCTTAATCAGGAACATGTAAATACTACAAAACAGTTATAGATCTATATCATATATCTCATATACAAATTTAGATCTAATCAAGGCATATTTTGCATACATCTCATGTATCAAATCATGCATGTTTTCAGATCTAAATTATCACATAATAATCTAAAAAATTAGATTTAAATTGATCTAATCAAAATAAATTCTAATCTAGACAATTATGTAGAACTATTCTACAACTAGTCTAGTCATGCATCTATCATATCTCATATGATATATTTAAAATTAAATAATTTTTTTATTTGCTGTTTATCAGATGTTATTATAACACTTATAATATCAGAAAATAGTAAATAAGAAGATCTAAAATATGATTTAATCAGATTAAATCAAAGACATGCAAAACTATTCTATAGAACTATTCTATTCTAGAACTAGTCATGCATATCTTCATGTTCTTAGATCCAAATCATTTAATTTTAATTTTTCTGATTTCAGATCTGATCACATCTCATGTGACATCTGAAATCACTTTATTTTCTAATTAAAATAAAATTAAAATCAGATCTAAACAATTTTAGAACCATGGCTCTGATACCAGTTGAAGGGAAATCCTGATTTCCCGGTCCAGGTTCGTCCAGATCTGATTAGATCAAGAGATATATTTCAAAAAATTTTCTCTTGATCTCAATCAGATCTTGATATGTTTCAGATCTGATTCTTATTATTTTAATAAATAAAATAAAATAAGATAAATTAAATCAAATTTAATTTACCTGATTTGGGTAATCCTATTACCCTGTAGATGATCCTGATTGCAGCGGAAGGTTCTGGATCTTAGCCACGCAAGCGCCTGGCCTCTACCGGTATCCACTCGGGTTGGATCTGGAGATCCTCTTCTTCTCTATCACACCTCCAAAAATCAGATCTGGATCTGATCTGGAGGATCTTCAAAACTCTTTTGAAGATCTGCAGTCGTCCTTTTGCAGCAGCGCAGCCTTCTTGCTTTTGATCGCCTTTCCTTGATCTGAATCGCACCAAACCTAAGTCCAAAACACCTTTTGGACGTGGAGAGCAAGGGGAGAAGAGACTATGGCATGGAGAAGGAGGGGAGAGGCAGCCTTGGGGCGTGGTCTAATTAGCATTCACTTAGAATTAGGGTTGGGCGCAGGGTCTTATTTATAGACCTCTTGTGATCCAACTCCTCTTCCTCTCAACCAATCACAACCCTTTGTGAAATCAGATCTAAATCTGATTGGTTGGAATAGAGACCCCTGGATTCCTCCTTAGAGGGCGCCTAAGACCAGTCAAACTGGATTCTTAGTAGAACTCTGATTGGAATCCAAAAGGGAGGTGGAGTCCTTGTCCAACAAGGACTCCTAGGCGCCTCCTACTTGGGCTCACGCCACCCTTGGCGTGCGCCCTTCTCCTTGCCAGGTTCTGGCAGGGGGACAGGCCCCCACCAGCTCTCCAATAGGTGCATGACATGTGGTCAAAAGTCAAAGGGTCAATGGTCAACGTTTGACCAGTCAAAGGTAGACTTTTGACCAAAGTCAAAGAACAAGAAATGGCAGGTGACCAAAAATGGCAGGTAATGTCTTACAAATAAGACAACCTATTCTGACTTGGACAACCTCCAGTCAGACATATGAAGGCCTCTGATTGAGCACAAACTCCTTTGGCTCAGTCAGGACAACTTATTTATGATAGTAAAAGAAGAACGTTAGGTTCAATCGAGTGCTAGCACGATTTCCTTGAACCTAATTGAATCTCATTCAGATCAATTGAACTAGATCAGTTCAATTGATGATCACCAGATTCAAACCCTTGTTTGTGTGACCCAGTTAGGTTCAGTTCTGTATGGTAATGGGATATGTCATGATCTCTATCATAGACATCATCGAAACTCCTTTCGATGGATCAGAACTCTTCTGATTCGAACAGCTAGAATGATCGATCATCTAAATCATTCTAATTGCTCCCAAAATCCACCAGTGACACCTAGCAGTATATGGTGGCAACCCATCAGAGCTGAATGCGAACCTCTTGGTGCAGCTACCTGTGTGATTAAGTTCTTCTATCTTGAGCCCCGATCAGATTAGGGTTAAGGTGAACTCGTCAAACCCTAGTCTCTGTCATATGATGTAATCATTCGATTCGAGTCCAATGTGAAAATCTAAATAGAAACTCTTTCTATTATTTCACTCTACCATGGCCATGGGCTTCTGGACTTGATTCTCATGATCATCATAGGGCTACTCCTCTACCACCGAGGTAGATAGATCCCATCTTGATGCAATCCAGTTCCTACAATGAACATGCTATAGCCAACATACACCTCAGGGTTCCATATGGCTAGGAGACCGAGTAATGGTGTAGTCAAACTATAACACCCTCAAGGTGAACTGCCGATGCATCTCAGGTCAAAGAACCAGACACACTACTGCAGCATCGAGTCAGTCATTGACGAGAAGGTAGACTTCCTAATGACTACTCGAGGTGGTCACGCTCAGTGCCCTCGTTCTCTAACGAGTACCTGTACTCTCGCTCCGGTGTCTCCACACCGTAGACTCAAGACTCATCTACTAAAGAGAAGCGATCGTACACCAACCTTCCGGATCAATCACCATCCTCGTGATGATCCTATGGTCCGGAGCTATTTATGAGTTAATAATGATTATTCATGTCTTAAATTTTCAACTCTTGAAAATATGAATTATCATTACCATTAACTCAAAGGATGTATCACAGACACTAAATACACAGGTGTGATAGAAAATAACCCATTTCATTAATTATAGTCAAAATTACAATTTTGCCCCTAGAAGTGTATTACAAGTGTCAGCCAATTCTGGCTTCTAGGGCACATATATCTAACACCAAAAACTCAGGTGCTGATGGAAATCAAGGAGCAACTACCGAGGCCGGAGAGGATGCGCACGCATCCTGGTAAGCACAATCCCAATATATACTGCATCTACCATCGTGACCAGGATCACGATACTGAGAAGTGCATTCAGCTCCAAGACGATCGAAAAACTCATCAGACGGGACAGGCTTGGCTGATTCCTGTGACGTCAACCTGAAGGACGAAAAGATCGACCAAGGATGCTACCACAACCAAAGCCGCCGAGAAGGGAGGAGCAACAGGGAGATTGACCCCCGCTTGGCATTATCAACACCATCTCTGGAAAACTTCGACAGGAGGTCAGCGGATCTGGGCGACCAACAAAGAGATGGAGAACTGAGGAGCCCCTGACTTTCACTGAGGCTGATGCATAGGGAGTTCAGTTCCCGCATAATGATGCAGTTGTAGTTGCTTTAAATATTGCAGACTATAATGTATGCCGCGTTCTTGTTGATAATGGAAGTTCTGCTGATGTTTTGTTTTATGATGCTTTCTCCAAAATGTCTATACCTAATAGCTGGCTTGGACCAATGAACTCCCCATTGGTAGGCTTCATACAGTACCAGTTGAAGGCGTAATAACTTTGGTTGTGGCTGCAGGACAATATCCGAGACAGTCCAAGGCACAGGTGGACTTTCTGATAGTAAAAACCCCATCGGCCTACAATGCTATTCTCGGCCGACCTAGTCTAAACGCGCTTCAGGCAGTGGTGTCAACCGACTATTTGAAAATGAAGTTTCCAACAAGCTATGAGATTGGAGAAGTTAGAGGAGATCAAGCCCTGGCAAGACATTGCTATTCAATCGCCTTGCAGAGGGGTGAGCAGTCAGATCCTTGTCCGGTTGAAGAATTGGATGTCCACAATGATCTAAACGAAGAGCGGGGTGAGTCCATGGAAGACCTTATTTTTGTCCCACTGAATGACGGAAATGCGGAGCACACAATACAGATTGGTTCCAACCTGGCGAAAGAGATACGAAAGCAGCTTATCGAATTTCTACAGAGGAATGCAGATGTTTTTGCTTGGGTCCCCGACGATATGCCCGAAATAGATGTTGAAGTCATGAAACATCGTCTGACTATTGATCCCAAGCATCGACCAATGAAGGAGAAGATGTACAGCCATGCCCTAGAGAGACCGAAAGTAATTGCAAAGGAAGTTGACAAGCTCCTCAAGGCCGGATTCATCTAAGAAGTCAACTATCCGAACTGGGTCTCCAACATCATGCTGGCGAACGACAAGTGGAGAATGTGTATAGACTTCAAAAAACTGAATAAAGCCTGTCCGAAAGATAGCTACCCCCTGCCCAGGATTGATCAACTGGTGGATGCGACCTCGGGCCACGAGCTCCTCACTTTCATGTATGCCTTTTTCGGCTATAACCAAATCCGGATGGCATCAGAAGATGAGGAGAAAACTGCTTTTATTATTGACTATGGTCTTCACTATTATAGAGTTATGCCTTTTGGACTAAAAAATGCAGGAGCAACATACCAACGCCTGGTCAATAAAATCTTCAAGGAGCAGATCTACCGCAACATGGAGGTATATGTAGATGACATGCTTGTCAAGAGTCGAGCTTCAATAAATCACATTGCCGATCTTGAAGAGACATTCAGCGCCCTTAGGAAGTACAAGATGAAGCTGAATCCAACCAAGTGCGCCTTCGACGTGACTTTGAGAAAGTTTTTCGGATTCATAGTGTCGAGATGCGGAATTGAAGCAAATTCGAAGAAGATTCGGACCATTCAAGAGATGACTGCTCCAAAATCAATCAAAGAGGTTCAACGCCTAATCGAAAAGGTGGCAGCCCTGAACCGCTTCGTCTCGAGGTCGGTCAAGCGATGCATACCCTTCTTTCAAGTCTTAAAACAGCCGAAGAACTTCTGCTAAACCACTGAATGTTAACAAGCCTTAGAGCTCAAGGACTACCTTTGCTCGCCTCCCCTGCTAGCAAAGCCTGAACTGGAGAGGGATTATTTTTGTACCTGGCGGTCTCCCCAGCGGCTCTCGCGGCAGTTCTAGTCAAAGAAGAGGCGAGAGTACAGAGGCCGATCTACTACATAAGCCAAGTCTTGAGGGACGCCGAGATCAGGTATACTAAGTTAGAAAAACTAACTTTTGTCCTACTGATTGCAGCCCGGAGACTTCGACCTTACTTCCAAGGGCACACCATAACCCTCCTCATTGATCAATCAATCAAAGCAGTTCTTCATCAAACGGATGCCTCCAGAAGAATAGCGAAATGGGCAATAGAGCTCACTGAGTTCGGCATCAACTACCAGCCTCGGCTATCGATCAAAGCCTAAATTCTGGCAAATTTTATAGTTGAATGCACCATTCCGGATGAAGCCGAGCCTGAACAGAACGAGGTCGATATTCCCTGGTTACAATCGAGTTCCTCTGAAGAAAGAGCCAACCTTCCTGAAGATTTCTGGGCCCTATATGTAGACGGCTCGTCCAATGCTTCTGGTGCAGGCGCAGGGCTGATCTTGGTTAGTCCAGAAGGAGTCGTTGCCGAATATATGCTGTGCTTTGAGTTTCCTGCGACTAATAATGGGACCGAATATGAAGCTTTGATTATAGGATTAAGGATCGCCGAAGAATTAAAAGCAGATCGACTCCAAGTCTATAGTGATTCTCAACTGGTGGTCGGACAAGTTAATGGCAATTATGAGGCCCGAGTAGAAAGCATGATAAAATATCTCGAAAAAGTGAAGAACTTGACTCCGACCTTCAACAATTTTGACATCAAGCAAATCCCAAGATCAGAAAACACTAAGGCCAACCTTCTCTCAAAGTTGGCAACATTGGCTCCGACTGAGCTACCCAAGGAGGTCTTCTTCGAAGTCCTGAAACACCCAAGTCAGGAAGGGCAGCAGTCTATAATGCAGATCGACCATAAGCCGTGTTGGATTGACCCATTGGTTGCTTATCACAAAGATGGAGCTCTTCCTCATGATCCAAAAGAAACTCGAAAACTCAGAAATCAAGCCTTCCGATATATTCTGTATGAAGGCAAGCTGTATAAAAGATCGTACTCCTTACCACTCTTGAGATGTCTCAGACCTTCAGAAGCCGACTTTACATTATGAAAAGTGCATGAAGGAACCTACGGAAGTCATGTAGGGACCAGATCCTTATCACACAGACTACTTCAGTAGGATTACTATTGATTAACCTTGTACCATGATTCTATAGAGTATGTCAAAAAATGTGACCGCTGTCAGAAAAGTGAAAACATTCAAAGGCTAGCTTCAAAACTTACACTCCTGAGCACCCCGTGGCCGTTTGCTCAATGGGAGATGGACATACTCGGACCTTTTCCCATGGCACCGAGACAGCGCAAGTTCTTCTTGGTGGCAATAGATTATTTCACAAAGTGGATCGAAGCTGAACCTCTAGTGAAAATCACTGAAGCAAAAGTACAGGACTTCATCTGGAAGTCGATCGTTTGCAATTTTGGTTTGCCTCGAACCCTTAGAACAGATGATGGGAAGCAGTTTGTCAAAGCAAGATTTGTCGAATTCTGTAAAGATTTAAACATCTCCCACCATTTTACATCAATAGTCCATCCACGGGCAAACGGCGAAGCCAAAGTAACAAACAGAACCCTACTGCAAGGCATCAAAGCGAGACTTGAAAGAGCAAAAGAGACTTGGGTGGATGAACTCTATCATGTGCTTTGGGCATACCGAACTACCCAAAGATTGCCAACTGGGGAGACCCCATTTGCCTTAGCTTTTGAAATAGAAGCGATCATCCCAATATAACTCAAACTCCCGTCAGCACGAGTCGTGGCATTCAATAAGCAGCATAACTTACGGGACCTCAGGGCTAACCTCGACTTATTGAAGAAAAAATGAAAAAAAGCTCAAGTTCGGATGGCGGCCTATAAGCAAAATGTGGTCCGTTACTACAACTTTAAAGTCAAGGGCAAAATATTCAAAGTGGGGGACCTAGTGCTTCGACGAGCAGCTGTCTCACAACCTCAGAATCAGGAAAAGCGCACTTCAAATTGGGAGGACCCATATGAAGTAGAGAAGATCGTCCGGTCCGAAACTTATCGCTTGAAGGAGCTTGGAGGAACAACACTCCCACGGTCTTGGAATTCAGAAAATCTAAGAATGTACTACCAGTAATTTGCCTTCAATAAAACTCCTCTATTTCAATATTATTGTTTCTTGTTGCAAAAATCCTGTGATGACAGGAAATAACTCTCCGAAGTAATCAAAAGTAGCCATGTTAGGAACAGAAGGAGAACCTCATCCTAACATGAACAAGTCGAAGGCCTCATTAGTCTAAGATGGAATGAGGGGAGAGGCCCTTTCAACGGCCCTTATGTGCCCCTACAGTTTTGTTAGGAACGGGAGGAGAACCTCGTCATAACTTGAGCAAAGCGAAGACCTCGTTAACTTAAGACGAGATAAAGGGAGAGGCCCTTTCAACGGCCCTTATGTGCCCCTACAGTCCTGTTAGGAAAAGGAGAACTTCGTCCTAACTTGAGCAGAGAGAAGACCTCATTAACCTAAAATGAGATGAGGAGAGAGGCCCTTTCAACAGCCCTTATGTGCCCCTACAGCCCTGTTAGGAACAAGAGAAAAACCTCGTCCTAACTTGAGCAAAGCAAAGACCTCGTTAACCTAAGACGAGATGAGGGGAGAGGCCCTGTCAACGGCCCAACGATGCCCCTACTGCCATGATAGGAACAAGGAGAGAAACTCGTCCTAACGTGAGCAAGACGAAAACCTCCGATTATTTAAGATAGGAGGAGAACCTCGTCTTGATATAAACAAAGACCTCCGATTACCTAAAGCAGGAGGAAGGACCTCGTCTTGACGAAAGGATGAAGGAAAATCAACGGCATCGAACAAGGATAAACTCACCCTAGCGTAGGTAAAAAAAAAAATCTCCGATTATAAAAAGATAGGAGAAAAACTACTCTTTCAACAATCCTTCCAAAGAAAATCAAAGCAAAAGAGAGGAATGGGAAAATCAACAGGCATTGAATCCAAACAAGGTAAAAAGATGATCGAAAAAAAGTCCTGCATTAAATCCGAAGTTCATTACAAAGTGAAGGTTCACGAGACCATATACAAAAAAAAAAAAAGAAAAGATGACAAAGTCCTAAGGAGGCTCGGAACCCTCAAACTTCGGGCTGTCGACCCCCGCCATTACAAGAGACTGCTTCAGTCTAAAGGTTTCCTCCTCAAGCTCCTTATACAGACCATCTATATACATCTTGTTGGCGTGTTGGAATTTGCCTTCGAGCTCTCGTCGCTACTTTCTCAAAACTTCAGACTCGGCCTCCGTATCCCTAACGGCTTGCTGCTCGTACGACAGCTGGATCCTCAGCCGTTGAACCTCGACCTTCTCCCTTCCTACTACTTTCGAAAGCTCACCCAGAGTCCTCATTAGGGAGGCAACCTATTCTGGTCCACCGCTTGCGCCGGATTGATAACTGTCATCAAGTTATTTTTAAAGCTAGGTTACTTCGCTATTAGCAGCATGAAGTCTTTGCTCAAGCTATGATATCCTCTCACTCCAACCCAACCGATAGGTATCATAAGTGAGCTCGACGTCATACAGTTGCCTATGGAGCACGGAGAACCTTTTCGACCAATCCCACTCATACCGAGCCTTGTCGGAAGACTACGACGAGCTCCCCTCGAGCAGACGGATCTTCTCCTTCGCCGTCTTGGAATCGGCTTTAAGAAAGCTGATCTTCGCCGTTAGTGCCCAAGATTTGTCGCAGGCATTTTTCTTGAGCTCGGCGATCTCCTTCTCGAAGCTGCCCTTTCGAATGCTGAAGCTCACAGAATCTTTCATGTGTAGCTTTCGGAGACAGGTGACCTCAATCGTCGCCTCTGAAGCATTCTTTCTGGATCCCCGAAGTTCGGCTTCCGCCTTCTTCAACTCTTTCTTCAAGTGATGAATCTCCCTCTTTAAACTTTTGACTACGAGCTTCAGAGGGATACCTTGGGATAAGAGCTAAGCGTCAGTTGGAGAAGATGGATCCTGACTACGATCGCTAGAGGGGTTCTGAATAACATCCACCACGACATAAGTATAAAGAAAAGGAAGTTCATTTTCATTCCTCAAATGTTCGGTATACATCGAAAAAAAAGAGAAGAAAAGTACAAATTTATAAAAAGTCTTAGACCTCGGTCGGTGCAGAGGTAGGCGAGGTCGGTACATCCTTTGCGACGTCGGGCTCGAGAATAGACTCGGGAGCTTCAGCTACAAGTTCAGGAGTGCTCGGGGTAGGTTCAGCGACGGGGGAAGTGGCACCAGCGTTAGAGGGACCGGCTCCCTCACTGGGTTCGTTTGTCAGAAGGTCGAGGTCCACTCCAGGGAAGTTCTTCGCGATCCTCCTCATGCAGATCTCGAACCCCTCCAAGAAGGCTTCTTGGGCAAATGCGATCTTGATGTCCTTCATTGCTTTGGAGGACTTGAAGGCTTCGATAGCCCTCTTCCTCTCGACGCCGATCTTCTCTTCAGCCTTCTTCCTTTCGTCTTCAAAGAGGGCAAGGGCTGCCCTCAGCCCCGCGGAAGCTTCTTCCTCTCTTCGCGACACCTCCCGAAGGCGCTCGACCTCTGTAGCTTGAATTTTCGAGGCCACCTTCAAACGATTGACCTCGGCCCGAACCCTCTCGACCTCCGCCTGAACCTCCTGTCGGCTTTAGAAGCCTCGGCCTGGCGAAGATCGGCAATCTTCGAGTGAACAAACAAGTAATGCCCCGGCTACAAGACAAGTAGAAGTTAAGTTAGAACTTTAAAAGCACACCGTTCATTCAAACAAGTTCAGAAAAATGGGTTACCTCGAGATAAGCGGCAAAAGACTCATCGAATCTCTCAGCATCCTCCGTCCCAACCATTTTCTCGACAATGTGTGGGAGGATGCTGCCCTCCATCAAGGATTGAATGACCTCCCAAACATCCAAAGAAGCTCACTCCTGACCGGAGCCTTTGCCACTCAAATTTTTGGCCGCCCTCATCTTTTTCCTGACGACGTCCTTTTTCTTCCTCTTCTTCTCAACAACCTCACGCTGCTCAGGAAGCGAGGTGGCGGCATCCCCTCGGGCGAGATCGAAGGTGGTGCAACCGCGTTAGACTTGGGGATGAGCGCGGCCTAGATCGACACGGTCAGGATCGGCACATCAGTGCAAGCCTTCTTGGATATTTCTCCCGCACAGCTGTCCTTCCTCTTAAGGGACTTAAGCCCCTTAGCCAGGCGGTTCCACTCCTCATGAGTCATCTCCGCAGAAGAAAAACCAGAGTCAGAGAAGGAAAGGAGATCATGCCTAGTTGGCAGGCTGCAAAGGACTACCTGTCGGATTGAGAGGATTGAGACCGAAGTTGAATAAGGTCTGGTCCTCCAGGAGCTTGGAGATCGGAGGAGCTCGGAAGTTCTTTAGCTTGTCAGCCAAACCCCGATCCTTTCTCAAGCCCAGGAGCTTGGCGAACTGAGTCCCTTATCCCCCCTCCTCCAAGAAGGAAGTCCTAGTTCTAGGGAGGGATAGGAAACAAAAAAGAATTTCTCCTTCTAGTTATGAATGGAAGAAGGGGCACCCTTGAGCAACCCCTTCTTACCGAACTGGGATACCACCAGTCTTTGGTGGTCGGGTGACATTTGAAAGTGAAGAAATTACGGAATAGGAAGATGGAAGGTCGGACGTCGGCCATAATGCACAAGGAGAGAAATCCTATGATAAACCTAAAAAAGTTTAGCGCCATGGCAGCGAAGAAAATGTTTAAAAACTTGAACAAGTCGATTACAAAAGAAGGTATCGACAGCCTAAATCCCGCCCGGAGGGTTTCAACATGGTTTGGCCGGGAGGAGAGCTGGCTCGATCGCTAGGGCCAGGGAGTTCAAGTTCGCAATCGGAAGGAATTCCAAACTGGATCCTAATCAATGAAAGGTCTTCGGGCTGAAGTTTACATGAAATGGTATTGGGGGCGAAGGATGGCCAAGGTACTCCTACAAGCTCAGGGTCCTTATAAGAAAGGTCCATTAAAGCTAAATGAACCGAACTTTTAGAACCGATTGACCAGGACTCTTCAGAGGACATGAGGATCAAACTAAAATGGAGAAAATCTCCGAAAAATTAAAAAAAATAAAATTTGAGACTTTCTCGAGGAAACAAAGCAGGTAGAAATGCCAAAAGATAGATAATCAAAGAGAAAGATTCAAGAACTGACCTAAATCGATTGGAAAGAACGGAAAGGCGGCAGGCTTAATGAAAAATGAAGGAGAGAATCCTCAAAAATCGAAGAAGTTGGCAGAAGACCTGCCCTGGAGCAAGAAGGGAGAAGGAAGCCAGAAGGAAGGAGACCCGGACGAAATGAAGCTCCTGTGGAAGAAGAGCTTAAATAGCCGTTGGGATCCGAGATGGTTACGATTATGGATCTCCACTGACCAACCACAGGTTGACGCATGCCCTACTCATCATAGCGGCAGACTGGCAACGAGCAAAACCTTTATTGCACCGTACCTTGAGCAACACTTCGGCAGAAATTTCGGAAATTTGTCTTTTCGGGTCATCTTGTATTTAAGAAGTTTCGGCGCCCACGCGGAAAGAGTCGAGATCAGCTGCTCTATTGGCGCGAAAAGGGAAAAAAAGAACTTCGGCACTCATTTCTTTACTCCATTCAAATTTCGAACTCGAGAGTGGGGGGACTTGTGTTGGGTGTGAACCCCTTCCTATCGAAGTCCGATAGGATATCTAGCCTTGAGGAAACTCCGTCCGACGAGGACAACCATGCCGGACTCCAGCCAGTGAAGAGTTTACGCTCGGGCGTCGAGACTGCAGACCTCCAACCTGAATCCATCGGCCGATCTTCATTCAGATTCCTAGCCCCATCGGATATTCCCAGAACCTATGGGGCATTGTAGATTTCGCTCAGACGAACTTGAATAGCGATGACAGCCCCCAGGCAGCTGAGTAACAGGTCTAATTATGGCTTGGTTTGACCAACCTCGATGCTCTTTGAATCTTTTTCCAATAAAAAATCATCCAAGCTATTCGATATTGGACCAACACCGAATCAACAAAACTCCTCTCCAGACGAACTCCTACAATATACTAAGTATATTTGCTCCTCCGGTAGATCTCTTTTCGGATTTCTCCAACAAAATTATTTCCGGACTTCTCCTTTCAGCAGAACTACTCCCGGATTCCTCTAGTGGACTCTCTTCAGGATTTCTCTAGTCACAAGGCTTCCGAACCCCTTCCGGTTGAACTCACTACAGTGACCTAAAAAGGCCTCCACACCTACGCAAATCCAGCTATCCGTATAGCATGAACCTACTCACACACATACGACCCTGAAAAAGCTCGAACTCTAGGATTGGTGAAACTCAAAGCTCTTCACCACCAGCAATTACCTCTTCCGAACTTCAACTATCAAGTCCCAACGGACTGGCACATCACAACAACGGACACTATCCTCCGTAACAAACCCACATGGCTCCGAACGGCCCACTATTAGACGGTTACGGCTGTCACCATCAGTTTGTTACAAGCTCCGTCTATATAAGAGACCCTCCAGATACGTTTTCTTTCTAAGCTCCAAACTCTGCTCAAAAGCTCTCTGAGTGCTCCATTTCTATGGATAGAGAACTGACTTGACCATCGGAGGGTCCTGCTAGAGCCACCCCACCTCTAGTCTAGGACTTGTCTTGCAAGTGCCAGCAGTGACCTCGTCTTCTCCAATTCCGACGTCAACAGTTTTCTGCACCAACACAAGTCTTCACCCACTTTGAGAGGAGCCCGAAAAGCTTCTTCCATTGTTTTGTAAAGTGTTTTTAAAGCTCTATTGTGCTCATTAAAGAAGCTAATCTTGTATTTCATTATCATCATTCTTACACTCTGTTTTCATTGTTTTGTTTTAAGCTTTAGGGAGTCCAAAACTTGAGAAGGTTGATCCAAACCTTGAATCGAAGTATATCGAGTTGGCTTATACCCAAAAAACAAGTGTTTTAGCTTGGGATAGCTAGAGTCGGTGATTACCGATGTTGTATTCACTTGAATACATTTAGTGGATTTTGAATTTCCAAATAGGAGCTTAGGAAGTGGATGTGTGTGTAAGGTTGGCACCGAACCACTATAAACCTTGATTGCTTGCGGTGTGCTTACTTGCTCTCTATCTTCTTTTCTTTATTTCCTTGCATACTTGATTCTCATTTCTACACTTTGCTTAATTACCCACTACATATTATTTGCTTATCCTTACATAATCTTTGTGGTTCACAATTAATTTTAAAATTATAAAAAACCAATTCATCCGCCCTCTTGGGTTGCATAGCTGAGCAATAAATGGTATCAGAGCCCGGTGCTCTAGCCCTTTCTTGAGTTCACCATCAAGAGCCAAAGATCTATGGCAACTCAAGTTGGCACTTCACTTGCCGAGGGGTAATCCACAAACCGACATCTACTTTTCAATGGGTCAAATTACACCTATTGAAAAGCTCGAATGAAGATATTTATTCAAGCTCTTGACTATGATATATGGAGTATCATAGTGAATGGACCTCACTCATCCATAAAACAAATTGATGGGAATGATTTTTCCAAACCTAAAAATGAGTGGGATGAGGTTGACAAAAGGATGGTACAACTTAATGCAAAAGCTATAAATGTCTTATATTGTACTCTAGATGCAAATGAATTTAATAGAATTTTTACATGTAATTCTGTTAAGAAAATATGGGATAGACTAGAGATAACCCATGAAGGTACAAATCAAGTGGAGTCTAAAATCAACATACTTATCCATAAATATGAACTTTTCAAAATGGAACCTGATAAGTCTATTACTCAAATGTTTACTCATTTTACTGATATCATTAATGGGCTTAAGAGTCTTGGTAAGTCCTATACTAACAGTGATCTTATGAGAAAGGTACTTAGATCTCTACCAAGAACTTGGAAGGCAAAAATCACAACGACTCAAGAGGCAAAGGACCTTAATACCTTACCATTGGAGGAGCTTCTCAAGTCTCTCATGACACGAACTCACCATGAAGCAACATAGGGAAGAAGAAACTAAAAGGAAGAAGACAATTGCTCTTAAATTTATTACTCAAGAAGAGGAAGATTTGGATCAATCAGACGAGGATGAAGATGAAGAGCTTGCACTCATCACTCAAAAATTTAAGAGGTTTATAAAGAGAAAGAGGCAAGGAGTAAGAAGAAAGCCATTAACCAATGGAGAGCCAAGCAAAGAAAAGGAGAAAAAGCAGCCCCTCATATGTTATGAATGTAAGAAACCGTGGCACTTTAGATCCGAATGCCCTCAACTTAAGAAGGCCCCTAAGAAATTCAAAAAGAAGGCTATGGTGGCAACTTGGAGCGATAACGATGAATCAAGCTCGAATGATGACACCTATGAAGAAGCCAACTTTTGTCTCATGACACATGAGAATGAGGTAACATCTGAACCCTCAAATGAATTTACATTTGATGAATTGCAAGAGGCCTTTAATGATCTATTAGATGATTTAAAGAAGTTAGGATTAAAGAACAAAGAGCTGAAAAAGCAAAACCAATGTTTACTCAAAGAAAAGTAAGATATTTCAGCTAAAAAAAATTTAATCCAAGAAAATTAGAACCTAAAAACTGAAGTAAACAAGCCGAAACCTATTGTAGATAAATTTACTCTAAGTTCAAATAAACTAAATATAATTCTAGAAAACCAAAGGATTGTTTATGACAAAGCTGGTCTTGGTTACAACCCCTTAAAGAAATAGAAATTTTTGAAGAATATATTTGTAAACTCCTCTCAAAATACAATTACATGTTTCAGCTGTGGTAAATAAGGTCACAAATCTTTTGCATGCTCTTCTAACAGATTTAGTAGTTCTCATGTAAAAATGGTGTAAGTTCCTAAAGGAACCATTATAACTAACCAAAAAGGACCCAAGAAAGCTTGGGTACCTAAAATTAAAAGCTGATTTTCTTTGTAGGTATGTCTTGCATCCCAAGGATAAAAAAAAATTGATATCTTAATAGTGAATGTTCAAGACATATGACCGGTGATGAATCTCAATTCATTGCTCTTGAAGCAAAAGATGGAGAGCTGGTCACCTTTGGAGATAATGGCAAAGAAAAAATTATTAGAGTAGGTAACATTGGTATCACTCCCTCCACTTTTATTGAAAATGTTTTGCTAGTAGATGGTCTTAAGCATAATCTATTAAGCATTAGTAAATTATGCGATAAGAGTTTTAAAGTCATATTTGAATCTACTTTGTGCATTGTAACTAGTCCCAATAATGATGGCATGAGATTTATTGAATATAGGCATAGCAATGTTTACATGGTAGACTTGAATAATTTATCTTTGCAAAACATGCAATGTCTAGTAGCCAGAAATGCCAAAATTAATGAGACTAGTTGGCTTTGGCACCGTAGACTTGCACATATAAGCATGTATTCTCTTTCTAAACTTACTAAAAAAGAGTTAATTACCGGCTTACCTAAATTGAATTTTGAAAAAAATAAGATTTGTGATGC
Source organism: Cocos nucifera (assembly GCA_006176705.1). NCBI lineage: Eukaryota > Viridiplantae > Streptophyta > Magnoliopsida > Arecales > Arecaceae > Cocos > Cocos nucifera. The sequence goes on along the minus strand of QRFJ01001098.1, from coordinate 173,722 downwards.
ATGCCAATTAGATAAGCAAACTAGAGTTTCATTTAAATCTAAAAACATAGTTTCAACCATGGAATGCCGTACCGAGCCGAACCGCCCGGTACAGCCTGAACTGAGCCGGACCGACGGGGAACCGATCCGGTTCGGCATTTTTTTCCCAAAATAATACCAACCGCTCGATTTGGTACAATTCGAGATCAAACCACCTGGAATCAAGCAGTTCGGCTCGGTTGGGCTCTGAACCAAGCCGTACCGACAAGGGGACAAGGGGCGTGGGGGGTGGGGTGGGGTGGGCCAGCCAATAATGGCCCTTGCTCCTTTCTTTTGCCTCAGACTCTCAGGCTTTTGCCTCAAACTCTCAGAGCCTGAGAGTCCGAGAGCATGATCTCGAACTCTCAGGATGCCGAGAGTGCAAATGAAGTCCAAAAAAATAGAGAAAAATTCAAAAAAATTATCACAACCTTGGAAAGATGACGGTTTTCGACCGAAAGTAAGATAATCTAGTATTCTGTTAGTAAATATTTTATTTTGCCGAGTTTGTGTCCAAAAAAGAGTAAGAAGTAAAAAAATAAGAAAAAATCATGCCAAAATTTATGATTTTGGTATGATTTCATTATATATTATAGACCTTTAAAATATCTATGCGGTGATGCTAAAATCATTAATTTTTGTTAATTATATATATTTTTTAAAAAATATATTTTTAGAATAAAAAATTAAAAAAATAAAAAAATATAAATTCATAATATTGTTTATGATAACTGAAGCTATGTATAGTATATTTTTTATGTCCGATTTTGAAGTTTTTGATGTATCATATGCATAGTAACCTAAGCTTAATTTTGAATAAAATAAAAAAATAAATAGTATTTAATGTATGTTAATAAGCTTAGAAGAATATATGTAGAGTCTATAACATATATCTACTTAGATCTAAGCTTAAATAAACTATTTAGAATTTTTAAATTTTTTTATAATTTTTAATTACTTAAATAATAAAAAATATAAGACCTTTCGATAAAAAATTTTAATTTTTATAGATAATTATTAAAATAATATATTTTATTAAATTAGAAGAAATGAGTAAAAAGAAGGATACAGAGCTTGATATTGGTTGGGAGCATGGCGAGATACTCTCGACTCGGCACCATTGGAGATGCAAATGGTGCAACACAGAGTTCAAGGGAGAAGGGGTGACTAGATTGAAGCAGCAATTGGCTGGTGGTTACTCCAATGTGACCATATATCGAAAATGCCCGCAAGAGGTCCGACAGCTGATGAAGAAGCACCTTGCTGATTTTAAATCAGCAAAGGAGAAGGCCAAGCAGAAGAGAGCAGAGATTGACCGTCGAGCTACAGAGCCACCTTCTTATCACTCCAGAAAGTCAGAGCAAGCCTCTGCTCCAGATGATGAGGCACAGATAGAGGCTGCCATTCGGACGAGTATGGATGATCAGTACCGTATGAAGGAGATGGCCAAATGTAGAGAACGATTTGGACCGTCATTCATCACATGACTCTATGTCCGAGACATCCTCCCAAATATTTGAGCGAGAATTTTTGAGACGAAGCCGGCCATCTTAAGCAGGAAGAAGAGATCCATCCTCTCAGATGCAGCAAAATAAGAAAAAGGATAAAGCAAAAGGAAAGATAATTGCAGCATCCTCGAGAGTGCAAAAATCAGCTGGCTCAGATTCGAAGATCAGGGTGAGTGATGATGGTAGTGACGAATCTGATGATCAGAAAGGGATTGGACGACAAGAAATTATTGTTCATGAGATGCAGCCGCAGGACGGTATTCGATTCACCGATGGGTCTCAGTTTACACATGCCACACAATATAGGGACCACGGTGCACGAGCTAATAGAGGCCGTGATGATACTATTTCATATAGACGACGGCCTTTCAAAGGTCGTCCAGCACACGATGCAGCTACAGATGATTTGGCATGTGACGTAGGATCCATGGATGTATCTGAATCATCCTTATATTCTAGATCCTACCAACCGCAGGCAGCTTATGATCCATATGGATATGGATATGATGCATCCGAGATATCGTCTTCCAGTGGCTACCATCCTATGCAGCCTGGAGCTTCTTATGGATCGAAACATATTTGGATGGATCCCTCCACAGCCATACCATCATCCCAAGGACACCTCTCAAAGCCAGAATTTAAGCGAGAGATCTGAGATGTCTTACAATCCAGAGAGGTTACCTTCTGCGATGAATATTCAGGACTATCATGCTGGTTGGATAGAGGGATGGACTGATGTTCCTCCGGAGTATGAGAATGATTCGAATATCCACGAGCATCACAGATACTCGACAAGATTTTAGATCAGTAGATATCTTAAGGTTAGTAAATTATTTTTTTATAACCTGAAAACTTGTATATTAAATACATTTAATGCATTGTTTTAGATTTTTTTATTTTATTTTTTTGGAGATGTTAGAACTTAGAATTATTATATCACCCTAAATTAATTTAAAAATTATAAAAAAAATTAGAATAAAAATTGAGTCGAAAAAAAAAGAGAATCGATATGCTATGGCATACAGGCCGATACGGCATGGTACGGCATGGTACCATATCGATCAGGAACTGATACGAAAATCGGTATCGGTTCCTGAATCCTTGGTTTCAACTTCTAGGCCATTAGAATTATTGCACGTGGATTTATTTGAACCCACAAGAACTACAAGCTTAGATGGCAAACGATATGGCTTTGTAATTATCGATGATTTCTCACGTTTCACATGAATTTTCTTTTTGGCACATAAGAATGAAACTTTTCACGTTTTTTTTCAAAATTTTATCGAAAAGTTACAAATGAAAAAGGGTTTTCAATTCAAAGTATTCGAAGTGATCATGGAACCAAATTTGAAAATCAAAATTTTAAAAAATTTTATGATGAAAAAGGCATAAATCATAATTTTTCAATACCTAAGACACTCTAACAAAATGAGATAGTAGAAAGAAAAAATAGAACTATAGAAGAAATGGCCCGTACCATGCTAAGTGAAAACAACCTCCTAAGATACTTTTGGATGGAAGCAATTAACACGGTATATTACATTTTAAATCGTACCTTAATTAGACCAATTCTTAAGAAAACACCTTATGAGCTTTAGAAAAGAAGAAAACCAAACATTGCATATTTTCATGTTTTTTGTTGTCAATGTTTTGTTTTGAACAATGATAAAAAAAGATTAGAAAAATTTGATGCAAAAATAGATGAAGCTATCTTTCTTGCTTATTCCTCTTCTAGTAAAGCCTTTAGAGTGTTTAACAAAAGAACTTTAGTAGTAGAAAAATCAATACATATAGTATTTGATGAAACTAATGATCTTCTATCAAAGAAGAGTAAAAGTATTAATGATGCAGGTCCTCTTATAGAAGGGATGAATGAGCTCACCCTAAAGGACTCAACAACTCTAAATGAAAAAGAACATGAGGAGAAACAAGAGGATGAAGGTGAAGAACAACAAGAACAATCTCAAGGTATAAATGATCTTCCAAAGAGAATGGAGGTATGACCATAATCACCCTAAGGAGATAATTATTGGTGATCCTACACATAGGGTAAGAACTCGTTCTTCACTTAGAGATGTATGTAATCACTTTGCATTTGTTTCACATTTTGAACCTAGAACTATAGATGAAGCTGAAAAAGACAATAATTGGATTAATGCAATGCAAGAAGAGCTTAATCAATTTGAAAGAAATAATGCATAGACCTTAGTATCAAGACCTAAAAATCATATCCCATAATTGGCACTAAATGGGTATATAGAAACAAATTAGATGAAAATGAAAATATAGTTAGGAATAAAGCAAGATTGGTAGCAAAAGAATATAATCAAGAAGAGGAAATTGATTTTGATGAAACCTTTGTGTTAGTTGCTAGATTAGAAGCTATTAGACTCTTGCCTATGCTTGCTTTATGAACTTTAAGTTATTTCAAATAGATGTCAAAAGTGTTTTTCTAAATGGATACATTGCTGAAGAAGAATTTGTAGAACAACCTCCCGATTTTGAAAATCATGCTTTTCCTGACCATGTTTTCAAATTGAACAAAGCTTTATATGGATTAAAACAAGCACCTAAAGCTTGGTATGAAAGGTTAAGCTTTTACTTAGTAATAATTTTTCAAGAGGAAATGTTGATAATGCTCTTTTTATTAAAAAGAATCATGATGATATTTTAGTAATACAAATATATGTTGATGATATCATATTTGGATCTACTAATGGAACTTTATGCCAAGACTTTGCTAAGCTCATGCAAAGGGAGTTCAAGATGAGCATGATGGATGAACTTACATTCTTCCTCAAACTTCAAATCAAACAAACTCCATCAACTAAAGCAAGTACACATAAAAGCTACTAAAGAGATTTGGGATGGAGAGCTCCAACTCAATTGGCACCCCTATAAGCCCATCATGCAAGCTTGACAAAAATGGAGGTAAAAATGTTGATTTAAAACTTTATAAAAACATGATCGGTTCTATATTGTATCTTACCGCTAGTAGACCTGATATCATGTTTAGCGTTTGTATATGTGCTCGTTTTCAATTTAATCCAAAAGAATCACACTTAAATGCTGTTAAAAGAATCTTGAAATATCTAAATGGAACTCAAGTATTAGGCTTATGGTTTTCTAAACAAACATCCATAAATTTAATAGGATACTCGGATGTAAACTTTGCAGGATGTAAGTTAGATAGAAAAAACACTAATAGAACTTGCCAATTTCTTGAGTTAAACTTAATCTCTTAGTTTAGCAAGAAACAAAATTCGGTGGCATTGTCTACGGCCGAGGTCGAATACATTGCAGCCGGAAATTGTTGTGCTCAAATCTTATGGATTAAGCAACAACTCGAAGACTTTGGCATGAAACTTAGTAACATTCCTATAAGATGTGATAATACTAGTGCCATTAATCTAACTAAAAACCCAATTCAACACTCTAGATCAAAACACATTAAAATAAGACATCATTTCATAAGAGAGCATGTTCAAAATAATGATGTAATTCTTAAGTATATTTCTACTGAAAAACAATTGGCTGATATTTTTACTAAGGCCCTAAGTGAAGATAGATTCTGTGAAATTAGGAAAGAACTAGAAATCCTTGATCCTTCAGCTTAAGTATCTTTTCGATTCTAGGCTCTACATGTTCAAATTTCCTTGAACTAATCCTTGAGCTCACTTCTCCTTCTTCTATCATAAAAGGCTCAAATTTATTTTTTCTATAGTCAATCTTGTAAGTACAATCCTTCCTTTCAAATCCCAAATTTTCCTTAAACTTCTTAGTTTTCTTAGATTTTTTGTGCCATGGGACGACCCTAGGGTCGAACCATGACTCGACCCTAAGGACGACCCAATGGCAATCTCGTTTTTCTTTTTCTTTCGGGTGACTTTTTTATTTTAGGAAAAGTCCATCTCTTTGGCCACAAGAGGCCGACCCTCATTATCTTCCCCACAGCACCGCTCCAATCGTCCCAAAACCTCCATCTTCCACTTTCCTTCAATGGCAAAAAACCGCCAAAAACCTCCATTCCTCTGTGATCTCCCACCAAAATCACCACTAAGAGAGTCTAAACCCTCTCCCTTTTCTCTCTTCTTTGGGCAGATTCTAGGTCTCAAACAAACCTTAGCTCCTAAACCCAAATCCCCCAATCGCCAGCCATTCTCCCTCAAATCCTCCTCCCTCTCAAAATCCCTTCCATTCTTCCTCTCCTCAAGCTTCTTAGCCGGATTCAAGTGCTCCATTGCTCAGTATGGCACCGAAGATGAAGCTCCCACAACGAAGAAAATCCACCCGCGGCTTGGAGGAAGAAGAAAGAAGAAAGAGGGTGGCTCCAGTATCCTCTCCAGCTCCTGCTATAGGCCCTATTCGAATTCCATCTACTTCTCCCCTCAACCCTAGCAAGGTACCACTCTCAGGCAGAAAAGTAAAATCAAGAAAAAATATTGATTTCAGATTTTTTGAAAAAGAAGGGTTTACAATTGGTTCTAAAATCAAAAGGCAGGGTTGGGAGTTCTATTGTCAATTAAAAAAGGCTACTTATGTTGATCTTGTGAGGGAATTCTGCTTGAATTTGAGATATTTTAATGGAATAATGAAATCTATGGTTGAGAGTGTTGAAATTGTCCTAGAACCAATTCATTTGGGAGAGAACTGCATTTGCCATATGAGGGTTATACTGAAATGGAACTTCCTTATAAGGAAGATGGAATTCGAGCCATTTTAGGAAGTGGTGATGTAGGAGACCTAAACAAGTTAGATGCTAAACTTCTTTCTATAGAAATGAGGCTCCTTCATCATATGATCACAAAACTGTTAGTTCCAAGAAGTGGGAGACATGATCTTCTATCTGGGAGAGACATCTATATCATGTATCATGTGATTTCTGAAATTCCCTTAAACCTCCCTATTCTTATGATTGAGGCGATGCATGAGACCCTAAACAGGTCTAAGGCACATTTACCCCATGATATAGCTCTCATGCTAGTGTTTAGGAGATTTGGTGTAAGTTTTTGGGGAGAGGCCACCACCAGACGGTCCCACACTAACACCATCAACCACCATACTCTACATAGGATGGGTTTTTCAAAAAGTGATGGTGGTTGGTCGAAGGATACTGAGGATGATGAGGATAGAGCAGAGAGAGAGGGCCCTTCACCACCCCATGATCATAGAGCTTCTTTAGATATACAGTTTGTATCAGATCACGAGATAGGCCCTTCAGAGTCTGTGAGGAGAGATGCACCTTTGCCTGAGTCTAGGAGCAGAGTAGATCCCACTGTAGTCCGACTTGGGGATGATCAACTCCAGACGATTTCTCAATAGGTTGCCACTATTTTGCTTACCAACAGGAGTACCTCAAGCTTTGCTCAGGGGGAGAGATCTCAGGTTGACTCCTTACCTGATCAGTCAATGGTTCCTCATATTACTATAGCTTTTCAGATGCTCACAGCCATGATTGCTCGCTTTGAGGAGCTTGAGGGTTCTATTTTGAGGTTAACTGGCAGAGTTCTGGATCTTCAAAGACAGGTGCTAGCTTTAGAACTTTCTTAGTCGAGAGAGTTTGTTCCTCCGATTTCTGTCTTATCTGCTGAGGGTGACAGTCTTCATCGTGCTTTGGAGGCAGGGATTGAGTCCTTAAGAGATAAGATCAGAGGATCCACTGATGTTATCTCTACTGCAATTGGTTCTCTCATGCAGTCTTTGTCGAGAGTAGTGGGACAGCTAGACTCCATCAGACTTATCCTCCTATCCCAGACCTCATCTTCCTTTACTGCCGGACCTTCTTGTCCTCCTATTCGTGCCACTCCTGTTCATACCAGTTCCTCCACTCGGGGTCAAGGCAGATGTGGCCCAAGTCATCCTCGTGGCCTTGCTCCTGGCATTTTGCATCACATCTCCGATTCTGATTCTGATTCTGACTCTGGTGGTTTTGGCTGATTCCACCTTTAGATCTAGTTTAGTTAACCTTATATATTTAGGTTACAACTTATGGCCTCTGTATTTTGTTTGTCTCATGGATGATTGTATTTCTTGGTTATCCATGACTTCTGTATTTATTGATGGCCTATGACTTTTGACACCTTAGTATTTTGGTATTATGTTCTTACTATTTATATTTCCACTACTTATGATGCTTGTTATATTTTTGGATATATATATGACTTTAAATTCTATGAATGTTGTTTGGATTGGTTTCTATGAATTGGCTTAGTGTACTGTAAGCAATTACAATGTCTTGTATGCCTATGGCTTGCAAATGTTGTATGTATTCTTGATAAACTCTCAATTCAGCAGCAGGATATAGAAAATTAATTGAGGGGGAGTCTTCTCTTTTTTTTAAGAAAAACTTTCTAAGACAATAATTGATGATGTCGAAAAGAGGGAGTAAAGTAATAAAATTGGCAATATGCACATCACAACCTATTCAAAATGCAAATTATTCAAATGATAATGATTGGCAATAAATAATTTTTAAACTACTCTTGTACATTGATGTACTTTTAAATTTTGGAATCCTTAATGGCATCTCTTTTTGCTCTAATGCTTCATACATGTTATATTTTTGCTTATGCTCAAATGTTTTGTCATCATCCAAAAGGGGAAGATTGTTGCTCCAAAAATTGATTTTGATGACTATAAAACATTTGAAGGGAGTCCTAATGAATTTTGGCTTCGAAAAAGAAAAATATGCATTTTAGGTTTCACAAGATTCCTTAAGTTTATTAAAGAATTTTTAAGAAGGGCAAAATCATAAGTTCATCAAGTTGGAGGTCAAGAAAATATGTTTCGGAAGCCTCAAGATCAAGAAAAGAAGAATTCTGATCTTTTGGAAGCAATTTCATAAGTTTTGAAAGTCTAAATTGGAAGAAAATCATATTTGAGCAAAAGGGTCGGCCTTGTTGGAAGTCTAAATTGGAAGAAAATCAGATTTGAGCAAAAGGATCGACCTCTGCTAAAAGAGGCTGATTGGCATGCTGATTTTTGGCCAGCACGCTCAAAGGGGATGACCTTGGGGTCGACCTCTACTGCTCTGCAGGTCAAAAATACAGAACATGGAGTTTTCTGTTTTATGCCACAGAGGTCGACCCTGGAGTCAACCCCCTATGATGGAAAAACTCTACAATGGCTAGTTTTTCAGTTCATTTTGGCTGCATTTAATGCTCTTAAATGGGACTCCAATGGCTACAAACAGGCACTGTTCACTCTCCAACACTTAATGAAGATATAAAAGCTTTCAAAAGAAAGGAAAATACAAGGAAAATCACTTTTGTATCTTAAAGCCAATCATCTAGCTTGTAGACGGTTGAGCTGATTGTAAAACACTTAAATTATAAATAAATAAAATTATTATTTTGTCATTTCATCATTCCTGTGCATCTTTCTATAATGAACTCTTCTGTGATGAAATCCTTAAGACTAATTAGATTCGACAAAAGAGGATTTGCCGTTTAGTCCTTAAACCTGATCGCGACCAAATGATACGTCATTACCCAGGACGACGACGTTTATCGAGTATAGGTCGTTGCATGCCATATAAGTTGATTATCCTCTTAACCAAGGAGTATGGAGATACTGGTATGGCATGCAGGTGAAATGTAAGGGTACCTTTTACTGATTGTGACCCAACTACGGAGTTCTCTGCTGTCAAGAGTTGCTTGTGAAGGATATGGGGATAACCAACATTTTCGGAACTGACCCGAACTGGCAACTGGCACCAAACCGGCCCAATTCGACCGTGAAAATCAACACAGAAAAAAAAATTTAAAAAAAAGTAGGGAACCGCACAGTTTGGCTCCGAAACGAGCAGTATGGGCCTAAATCGGTCGATTTGGCCCTGTTTTGGACCGAACCGAGTGGTTCAGTGCTCATCTTAAGGAAAAGAGGCAGAGAGGAAGCCGAAAGGCTTCCTCTCCTAACTTTTGGGTTCGTTCAAAGGTTTGCTCGCCTTCCCACTCCAAAAACACCAAAAAAACATAGGAAGATTGATTAAAGGTAAGTAACTCATCCTAGCTCTCTCTCTCCTCTTCTCTTTTTTTTAAAAAAATTCATGAAAAATGAAAAAATATGGAGAAACTATGTCAAAATTTTATTTTTTTGTATGATTTTAATATATATTGTAGATCTATGGATGATCTATACAACGACACTAAAATCATTAATTTTCGTTAAGTATATAATTATTAAAATTAAAATATATATTTATAGAATAAAAAATTATTAAAAAAATAAATTTCGAAAAAAACTATAAAATTAGATTAGTAATGAAGGACTTGCAAGCTACTTTCGACATAAATTTGATGTTGATTTATCAATGTTTTAACGCATCTTGTGCATAGTATTTTAGGCCTAAATTTCGAAAAAAATAGTATTTTATACATGTTCGTAGACTAAGAAATTTATATGTAGCATCAAATGATAGGATTCTATATGAATGTAAGATCAAAATTTTTTTTTCTAATTTTTTTATTTTTCAATATAATCTTTTTAAAAAATAATAAAAATAATTAAATAATTTATAAAATATAAAAAAAGATAAATAAAATCTATTTTTTATGTAATTATTAAAAAAATATGCTTGTCAATTTTTAGAATTGGATCCATCGTGAAAGAAGGATGCAGAGCGTGACATTGGTTAGGAGCATGGAGAGATGCACTAAGGCCGGCATCATTGGAGATGTAAATGGTGTAACATAAAAATCAAAGGATGGGTTACACGATTAAAGCAACATTTGGCTGGCGGCTATCCGGATGTAGCTATGTGCCATAAGTGTCCACAGGAGATCCGTTAGTTAATGAAGAAGTACCTCGCTAATTTTAAATCAATAAAGAAAAGAAATTTAAAGAAAGCAGAGGTGAACCGTCGAGCAGCAAAGCAACCTTCTTATCACTCTAGGGAATCAAAGGAAGGATCTGCTCCAGATGATGAGCAAGCACAGATCAATGCTGCCATTCGGACGAGCATGGATGATCAATGGCAGTTAAAGGAGCTTGCCAATAGAGATTCATTTGGGCTATCAATTTATGAGGACGGATCAGGCTCAGAGAGCACTATAGCAAAGTCTGAGTCAAGGTTTAGGAGGGCATCCTCAGAGAGCCCACTAGTAGAGGCAGCAGCCATCTTACATCTATGTTGGGAGCATTTGGTAGTAGAAAGAAATCCTCTAGGAAGATTCTAATAGGAGCCACTATTCATGATTTGGATCCACATGCCTTTCTTAGTAAAAATTCCAAGCAATAAAGGATTAACATTATGTTGAAGGATAAGAAGAGGGATATGTGGCGAGCTATTGGATCTTGGTTTCACTTCAGCCACATCCCAACAAATGTTGCAGACAATCCATATTATCGCTCTGCTATTTCATCTATACAAGCTGCCGGTCCAAGTGTTGAACCTCCAGGACCAAGAGATATCCATGGTGAGCTTCTTAACAGCAATAAGAAGGATTTAGAGAAATGGATTGCATCATTTAAGAGCCAGTACATGTGTATGGATTGACTATAATGTGTGATGGTTGAACTGGTCCTACTAGACGAAGCATCATCAATTTCTTGACATATTGTGATAGAAGAATATTTTTTCATAAGTCTATTGATGCTTTAGCTGAGGTGCACGACACTATCTACATCCTTAAATTGATGGAGGTGATTGATCAAGTAGGAGAACAGAATATCGTGCAGGTTATTACAGAAAATAGACCACAATATAAGACTGCAGGAGAGTTGTTGATGGAGCAGCGATCTCATATTTTCTGGACCCCCTGTGCTGCGCATTGTATTGATCTGATGTTGATGGATATTGGAAAAATTCGTAGGGTGCAGAAGATAGTAGAGTCAGCACAGAGTATCACTAGATTTATTTATAACCATACATGGGTCCTATCATTGATGCGGCAGTATGTTGGAGGTGATATATTGAGACCAAGTGTCGTACGTTTTGCTATCAATTATATAGCACTTGATAGCCTGATTGATAGGAAAGTACAGCTGCATCAAATGTTTGTTAGTGAATGGCAGAAGAGCATATATGCTAGGGCAGGCATTGAGGGGAGCATTATGGAGAGCCTAGTGACGAGACAGTCATTCTGGCAGCAGACTGAGAGGATAGTGGCGGCTATCAAGCTTATGTATGAAGTACTTCGGGCTGTCGATGGTAAGCGATACCCTCAGATGAGCTTCCTATATCATATGATGGAGAGGACAAGGGAACAAATCGAGGTGGCAGATCCAAGACATGCACATGAGTACACCAAGATCATCGATCGTCGATGGGGTTATCAGATGGGTAAAGAGTTGCACTTAGCATGTAAGCAGCAAATTAACAACTTTTTAAAAATTTATATTAATAAAGTTGTTTAATTATGACAATCTATGTGCAGCTTACTATCTGAATCCGAGGTTTCAATACTCCATACCTGGAATTGGCATGGATGAAGAGCTTTTGTCCGCTCTACGAAATGTAATAGATAAAATGGAGCCTAATGCAGATATCGCGGCTATGTGTCTCGAACAAGTTAAGTTCAGTGATGTTTATTAATTTAGCAATGTCTTCGATAAATAAGATATTATAAGTTTATAGCAAATATTTTTTTACAGACGAAAATATTTAGAGAGGGCATAGAATCATTTGAAAGTAATATACCAGTTAAAAGCAAATCAAAGATGAATCCAAATATATATCAATAAGTTTATTTTTATATTCAATCTTATTTTTTATTTTCGTGATTTTTAATTATTTTGCAGCAGAATAGTGGGTGTATTTTGGTGGATCTACACGACATCTGAGGGATTTTGCCATCAAGATCCTTTCTCAGATGGTTTCATCGAGTGGAAATGAGCATAACTGGTCAATCTTTGTCCTTATCCACAGTAGAGGAACCATCTGAAACAGAAACGCCTCAACAATCTTGTATATGTACACTACAATCTGAGATTGAGGCTTAAATTCATTCAGGAGGAAATTCAGCTGAAGTATTCGGATCCAACTTGTAGTGATTTTGTTGCTGAAGATGAAGATGATCCGATAACCGGATGGGTTAAGAGTCAGCAGCAGGATCTAGAGCTTGATGAGTCAGGATCGCCTCCATGACCAGCCAGTTTTGTTGCTAACGAGGCTAGGGTGGACGCCTCTCAGTGGGCCAACAGCAATATTCCACCTAGACGTCCAGCCGATACGCCGCTCCGCCCTCACAACCTAAGTAGCCAAAGCGAGATATTAGCAAAAGAAAAGAAAAGGCAAGTACGACACCACTAGAGCTCGAGCATTTGGTTCACTCAGATTCAGATGCCAGATAAACCAGTAGTAGTAGTTCTTCAGCTAGTCATGGATCTAATGATCATGGAAGGACCGGAGACAGGAGACAGCCAAAGCCAGTTGGTGGTCTTCGATTCACTGATAAGTTTCAGTTTACGCACGCCATGCAGAATAGACCACGATGCACGTCTTGATAGAGCCCACGATGATACGATTTCATACAAACGACAGGCTCCATGAGATCGCTCAGGATATGATGCAGCTGTAGATTACCTCGCCCATGGAGTAGAATCCATAGATGTATCAAGTTCATCTTCGTATTCTAGATCCTCCTATCTACAACCACAGCCATCGTATGATCCTTATGGATATGGATATGATGCATCAGAGACATCTTCTAGTGGCTACTATCCTATACAGTCCGAAGCATCTTATGGATCGAATTTTGCTGCTGATATATTTGGATCAGCTTCTTCACAGCCATACTATCAGTCCGAGGATACCGCTCAGAAAAACCTCAGTGATACTTCGAAGATGAGTTATGATACAGCACACCTGTCTTATGGATCTAACTGGACTGATGTTCCTTCTGAATATGTAAATAATTCTACTATCTATGGACATCGACAGTCAATCGAATTTTGATGAATAGTACATATTTAATATTAAAAAAAAAATTTAATTAATTTAAGCATTTTAGGATCTAATGATATCTGATTTATGTATTTTAGATTCGTATCACATACGATTAACATTATTTTCGAATTCCGAAGGATACAAATATTAATTAATATCGCTGAATAATAATTTAAATATTTTTTTCAAAAAAATTATTGAATATTTTTTTTGAAAAATAATATAAAATAAACAAAAAAAAATTGGCGTGCCAGTCAAACCGGCATGCTTCCCATACCGTGTCGGTATGGTTCGGTACTGGTACTATACCATACCAACCGGCGATCGGCACGGTCATCGGTACCGATACCAAAAATCTTGGATATAACTGTCTTTTAGATCTGAGATCACCATGGTGACTTGCAAGCAACTCACTGTACTTAGGTACCGAACTACTTGAATTTCTAATTCAGTAACGAAAGGCTATTGCGTGCAATCAAGTACTTGTGAAGTCGGTGTGTGAGTCAAGATGGGATTGACCTCTTCATGTATTGGAGCAAGTGCATCACTGCATTTCAATTTAGCAAACCCTCGGCCGGGGTGGTCCATTAGATGGACACTGAATTTTGAAATACAATATGGATGATTTTTTTAGGGTTGGCAGTAAATCCTAGACCGTCCTTTAAGCATTGAGGTCAAGAGGATGAATTATACGGTAACCATATGCCATAGGTTTGTCGATATTACGTTGCGATTATTCGACCTATTCGGATGTTGGGTACCATTGCTAGATGGTCACATCGATCGGTATAGAAAATTGGTTCATGTGCTATCGGCTTAGGATTTGAACCTATGGGGTCACACACAATAAGAGTTCCTATCTGATCTGATGGTTGATCTAGAGTCCCATTGATCTGGGACTCCATGGTCAAGAGTCCCACTGGACTGGGACTCTGTGACTAGGAGTTCCACTGGACTGGGACTCTAAATTCTACTTGTCTGGGACTCTCTGATCAAGAGTCTCACTAGTTAGGGACTCTGTGACCACGAGTTTCATTCATTTGGGATACTGGATTCAAGAGTTCCACTGGTTTGGGACTCTTTAAGAGTTTCATGTAGATGGGACTCTATTGCCCAGACACCCACGCGATTAGAACTCTGTGTTTATTAGAGGATTAATTAGCAATTTGATTGCTAATTAGCTTAATTTGATTGAGCGATAAGGATTCGATCAAGTCTGATTGAATTTGATTCGATTAGGTTTGACCCGATCATTCATGAGATTACCTAATCACTATAGGAGATTCGATCCTGATTTAATCAAGACCTGGACCTAATTAATTTCTAATTTGATTAAGAATTTATTGAATTGAGTTAAGCCTAATTTGGTTGGGTTTAACCTAGTCTAATTGTCTAAATTAATTGGTTTGGTTGAAACCAATTTGGACTAAGTTTAAATTTCAAATCCCTCAACTCCCTGTGCCAACTTGTCTTTGACCAAGTCTTATCTCACGCAAATTTTGAATTTGCATGAGGTTTCCCACGCCAGGAATATATTTGTGCGCCTCCTCTCCTTTCTGCCTTTGACCTAGTCCAAGTCTTGGACCGGTTCAAACTGAATTGAATTTCGAATTCATTCAAGTTTGTTAGAAGTTGAAACCTCCTAACCCTCCCATTCTTATCTATTCCTTGCACCATTCTTTTTTATCGCACATATTTATGCATTTCTGAGAGTGGGCATGCAGAAGGAGAGTCCTACTGCACGTCAATCTCTCTAGGGTGGGCGATGGAAGTAGATTAAAGCCATTTGAATTCAAGTTCAAATGGTTGGTTGAAACAAGTTCAACCTCTTCTGCTTATCCAAACCCACATGCTATTTCCATTGGAGAATGCCCATTTAAAAGTAGGACTTTTCCAGGGCATGCAGAGATGAGAGTGTGGTGCGTGAGACATCTGAGAGGGTTTCTTAGAGAGCGAAAAATTATAGGGAGTGCACATTTCTGGGCATGGAAAAGTCCAGGGAGAAAGAGTGTGTCTTACCTGCACCAAATTCCATCTCTCTCGCCAACTGATTTTTCTTCTCATTTGGACGCCCACTTTAGATGTGATCTAAGTGGGATTTCTATAGAGCGGAAAGTCCTCTATCCGTGAAAATTTATTTCATGATAAAATTCCAAATAGAGAAGGCATGAGATCATTTTCCGGGCATTAGGATTTTTGGTGTGTAAAATCCTAGAGTTGGGACTCAAGGTTCGGATCGAGAGATTGAGCGCTGTGAGTGCCCGATCACCACCAAATTTGATACACTGCCTCATCATCCTCCGAAGTCCATTTTTTTATTTTCTAGAGCATCCGGGAGATCAAACAAAAGATGATCGATTGGATCGATTGTGATCAGCCGTCGAAGGCCCCAGCAAGGAGCTAGCACTTCGATAAAACTGGTCGAGATCAGGAGCTCCATGTGAACCAACCGTAGAGGCCGAATGAGTGTGCGGCTACAGTGCGACACCAAAGCTTCTTCCGATGGATTCAGATCGCGGAGATCAGCTATCCGCACACAGATATGAAGTTCTGAACTCGAATCGGTCAACAAATATGATTTGTTGATCGATCATATTTAAATTTTTAATTATATATTAGCATGTCTAGATCCTGAGTAGGATTTTATAATACGATCATAGCATGCGTAGAATTAATAGTAGATTAATTTTGCTTCCGCTGCAAGTTAATTTCGAAAAATATTTCGAAAATGCATGCTTTAACCCTGCGTTGTTTCCTTTAATGGTATCAGAGCAAGAGTTGCTTGACATGTTTTAATATGTTAATTAGAAAATTAAATGCTTATATATATGATATGTTTTAGATCCAGATAGCTTAGTAATCAAGGATAAATGAGCCACCAAGCCATCCGATCATAAGGGACAAGAATATTTTAAAGGCAATCTCCTTTCATTCAGTGGGGATCCCTTATGGCGGTAGGGGTGCCACCGTGAACTCATTCATTAAGATGTACAGTGAAAGAATTTTTATGATTGAAATTGTTTCAATTAGAAAGTTAAACATGAATGTGTTTAAATTAGATCTAAAAGATAATTCATGATTTAATTTTTATTATGCTTGATTTTCTGTTTAAAACTAGCAATAGGTTGCTGTTTAAAAAATGAGCCGACCCGTTTCTGAAATGAGTTGACCCATTTAGAAAACAAAAAATAAAAAATCTTCAAAATTTGAAAAATATTTTCGAAACCCATCGGTCCAAAAACTTAATTAAAAGAATTTAGTATTGTCCAGTAGGATCTAGAATTATGAATTAAAGATCCTAAGACAAATGCATAAAATTATGGGTTAAAGGGTTAGATGAATTAGGTCCATTAAATGGGTTAGACCTAAGGTTAGTTAAAGAATGGACTTAACTAGAATAATTGATCAAATCTAACCAAGTGTTGAATTGGATTAGGTCAAGAACACTTTAAACTCAACTTCAATAGTTGTAGTTGGATGAGTACATGTCTTTAACAAAAACCAAGATGGACTTAATTCATAGCTATGCAGTTAAGTCCAAAATTACTAGGTTGATCAGATTGAACCTAATTAACCGATTGGTGTCTAAGGTAAGTTTGGCAGTCTAGACCAGTGATTTTTAATTGGGAGCTACTCGCACTGATTCGATCTTTGACGAGTTAATGGCATATCCCTTCCACTGATCTCACCTGGCCAACATGGTTGATTAGGATTTGATTAGATCACTTGATGACTCGAGCTTGACCCATGTCATTAGGAATCAGTTTGACTAATTTCAATCAGTAAGACTGAATTAGGTGCCCATGGACCTAAATTGATCATAATCCTAACCTATTGACTTGGTGAAGTCAGTGGGCGGATTTGACTTGATGAAGCCAGTGGGAGAAATTTGGTCCGTGCCCTTTCTATTCTTAAATTATAAGTAACCTAATTCTCTAAATTATTAGGTCCTTAAAAATGACAAAGTTATGGGAAGAACCGAATCATAGCCTTCCATTAAGGTGAATAATAATAAGTCCAATTTTCCTTTAGACTAAAGTGTAATTCCTCGAATTAAAGGTAGAGGCTACCAATTTGTAAAAATAGTGGAAGAACCTTTAGACTAAAGTCTAAGTCTTTAGGATTAATTAATTTAAGTACTAATAAGGTCTGATATTTTCCTTTTAGATAAATAGAATGGCTAGTGTTAGTCCACTCCGTTCACTGTTGGATAGTGGCAAGCATTTAGGACCTAATAACGAGAAGTCTAGTGTTAACCCTAATCAGGCAAACCTGAAGAGAAAATATCCTCTTGACTCAAATAGGCTGAACAGAGGAAACCAGCAAGAGTTGCTGGGCAAGGATGTTATATGATAACACATTGTAATTTCTCTATTTGTGATATATCTACCTGGGTATTAGATACCGAAAGTCCAGTTCACATATGCAATTCGTTGTATGGACTTCAAATTGGTAGAAAGTTTGAGGACGGTGAAAGATTCCTTAATGTTGGGGATGGAAGTAAAGTTCTAGTCCCAGCATTAGAAAATCTTGAGCTTGTTTTCAAAAATAATAATGTTGTTTTAAGTGATTGTCACCATTGTCCATCTTTTATGATGAACATCATATCTGTTGGGCTTTTGGCCCAGAATGGTTATAGTTTATCAATAAAGAAAAATTGTTACGATATCATTATGAATGATGTCACAGTAATGCAAGGACAAGTAAGAAATAGCATTTATGTTTTATCACAACCTGTTAGTGTAATATACACGTCAAATAAATGCCCGAAACTAGATGATGTCACCGCTGCCTATCTATGGCACTATCGGCTCGATCATATAAACAAGAATAGGATTAACAGATTAGTCAAGGAACGCATCCTTAACATTGATGATTGTAAATCATTGACTACCTGTGAATCCTGCCTTCTTGGTAAGATGACCAAATCATCTTTTACTGAAAAAGGTGAACGGGCCACTGAGCTTCTGGGTCTAGTACATCCTAATGTATGTGGACCTATAAACACGTGCTAAAGGAGGATACTTCTACTTCATTACATTTACTAACAACCTATCTAGGTATGGTACATCTATCTTATGAAAAGTAAATCCGATTCATTTGAAATATTCAAGCGATATCGAAATGAGGTAGAAAAATAACTTGGGAAGAGTATTAAAATTCTTCGGTTCTACTGAGGTGGTGAATATCTTTCCAACGAATTTTTGATATATCTAGGAGAGGGATTCTCTCACAATGGACACTTGGAACACCACAGCATAATGGTGTCTAAAAAAAGGAATTGGACCCTGTTAGACATGGTTTGGTCCATGATGGGGTTTGCGAGTCTGCCAATTTCGTTCTGGGGGTATGCACTCAAGACTGCTTGTTTTATTTTGAACAATGTTCCAAGCAAGTCTATTGCAAAGACTCCATAAGAGATATGGATTGGGCGTAGACCGACACTCTCTCACCTTAGGGTTTGGGGATGTCCGACTTATGTCAAATATTTGCATGTAGAAAAGCTTCAACCTAGGTCCGATAAATGCATGTTCATAGGATACCCCAAGAAAACTAGGAGTTATTACTTCTACCTTGCTGAAGAGCAAAAGGTGTTCGTCAGCAATAGAGAAGTCTTTTTGGAAAAGAAGTTTCTTATGGAAGGAACAGCTACCTCTAATGTTGAACTTAATGAAGTTCGACAAGTAAAAGAACTGATACATTCTAGTGAACCTGCAGAACTGGATTTGATAAGATCAAGCCCAGAGCCCGTTGTAGAGGCACCTTTAAGGAGATCCAGTAGAATATCGCGTCAATCGGACAGATACTACGGTTTCTTGGTCCGAGATGGTAATCCTGTCGAACTCGATGAGAACGACGAGGATCCGATCACCGACATAGATGCCATGCAGAGGTCCGATTCTTATAAGTGGCTGGAAGCCATGAAGTCCGAAATGGAGTCCATGAAGGTCAACAGTGTATGGACACCGGTTGATCCACCTGAAGGGGTAAAACTCATTGGGTGTAAGTGGATTTTCAAAAGAAAAAGGAGCGCAGACGGAAAGGTGGAGATCTATAAAGCCCGTCTGGTTGCTAAGAGATATTGTCAGCATTATGGTATTGACTAAGATGAAACGTTTTTTCCAATGGCAATGCTCAAGTCCATTCGGATCATGCTTGCGATGGCAGCATACCTAGACTATGAGATCTGGCAAATGCATTTGAAGACAGCTTTTCTAAATGGAGAGCTGGACGAAGAAGTGTATATGATACAGCCTAAGCGGTTCACATCCACAGACGAGTCCAAGGTGTGCAAGCTTCAAAGATCCATCTATGGATTGAAACAGGCATCTCGAAGTTGGAACATGCATTTTAATAAGGTCATCAAAATGTATGGCTTCGTTAAAAATGAAGAAAAACCCTGTGTACAAACGGGCTAATGGTTCCGTAATTATATTTCTTGTTTTGTATGTGGATGATATTCTCTTAATCGAGAATGACATCCCTGTATTACAGGGAATAAAAGTTTGGTTGTCATCTCAGTTCTTCATAAAGGACTTGGGAGAAGCTTCCTATATCCTAGGGATGAAGATCTATAGGAATAGATCCAAAAGGTTGCTTGGATTATCCCAGTCCACGTACATCGATATCGTGCTAAAGAGGCTTAGCATGGCGAATTCCAAAAAGGGCTCTTCTGATAGGCCATGGGATTACTCTCTCAAAGAGGGATTATCCGACAACTCCTCAAGAGAGAGAACGTATAAGTAGAATACCATATGCCTTGGCAGTAGGTTCTATTATATATGCCATGACGTGTATAAGACCAGACGTGGCATACTCACTAGGGATAGTGAGTAGATACCAATCTGATCCAGATGAGAATCACTAGAATGTTGTAAAAACAATCATGAAGTATTTAAAAAATACCAAAAACCAGTGGCTCATCTATGAAGATGCTGACTTGAAACTTATGGAATATACTGATTCCAGTTTTCAGTCAGATCATGATGACAGCAAGAATGTATCAGGTTGTGTTTACCCTGAACGATGGAGCGATCTGCTGGAAGAGTTCCAAGCAGCATATTGTGGCTGATTCTATGTACGAAGCAGAGTATGTCACAACATCCGATGCTGCAAAGAAAGCTATTTGGCTTTGAAAATTCATCAACGAGCTAGGAGTGGCACCCTTCTTGAATGGTCCGATTCTGTTTTACTGTGACAGCACTGGCGCCATAGCTCAAGCGAAGGAACCGAAGGCACAACAGCACACTAAGTATATTCTGCATCGCTACCACCTTGTACGAGAGATCATGGAACGATGTGATGTTGAGCTTCAGAAGATCGACGGGAAGGAAAACGTGGCCGACCCTTTTACTAAAGCCCTCGAAATCAAAAAGTTTGACAATCATAAATAGAAGATAGGTATCCGATACTGTTCTGAATGGCTCCAGTCTAAGTGAGAGTTTGTTGGAAATTGTATCCTAAAGCCAATCATCTAGGTTGTAGATGGTTGAGCTGATTGTAAAATATACTTGAATTATAAATAAATAAAATTATTATTTTGGCATTTCATCACTCCGATGCATCTTTCTATAATGAACTCTTTTGTGATGAAGTCCTTGGGACTATTTAGATTCGACAAAGGAGAATTTATCGTTTAGTCCTTAAACTTGATCGCAACCAAATGATACGTCCTTACCCAAGACAACGGCGTTTATCGAACGTAGGTCGTTGCGTGCCATATAAGTTGGTTGTCCTCTTAACCAAGGAGTATAGAGATACCGGTATTGCATGCATGTGAAATGTTAGCGTACGTTTCACTGATCATGACCCAACTACGGAGCTCTCTGCTATCAAGAGTTGCTCGCGAAGGATATGAATATAACTATCCCTTAAACCTGAGATCACCACAGACTTGCAAGCAACTCACTGTACTTAGGTACCGAACTACCTGTCTAATTCAGTGATGGAAGATTACTAGATGCAGTCAAGTACTTGTGAAGTCAGTATGTGAGTCAAGATGGGATTGACCCCTCCAAGTGTTGGAGCAAGTGCATCGCTGTATTTCAATTTAGCAAACCGTCGGTCGAGATGGTTTATTCAATGGACACTAAATTTTGAAATACAATATGAATGATTTTTTAGGATTCACGGTAAACCCTAGATCGTCCTTTGAGCATTAAGGTCAAAAGGATGAATTATACGATAACCATATGCCATAGGTTTGTCGATACTGCGTTGCGACTATTCGACCTATCCGGACGTTGGATACCATTGCTAGATGGTCATATCGATTGATACAAGAAATTGGTTCCTGTGCTATCGGCTTAAGATTCAAACCTATGGGGTCACACACAATAGAAGTTCCTACCTGATCTTATGGCTGATCTAGAGTCCCATTGATTTGAAAATCTATGGTCAAGACTCCCCCTGGACTGGAACTCTGTGACCAGGAGTTTCACTAGACTAGGATTCTATGATCAAGAATCCCATTGGACAAGGACTCTGTGACCGCGAGTTTCATTGGTTCGGAACACTGGGTTTAAGAGTCCCATTGGTTTGGGACTCTTCAAGAGTTTCATGTAGATTGGACTCTGTTGCCCAGACACCCATCCGATTGGGACTGTGTTTATTGGAGGATTAATTAGCAATTTGATTGCTGATTAGCTTAATTTGATTGATCGATGAGGATTCGATCAAGTCCGATTGAATTTGATTCGATTGAGTTTGACCCGATCAGATCATGAGATGACCTAATCGCTATGGGAGCTTTGATCCTGATTTGATCAAGACCTGGACCTAATTAATTTCTAATTTGATTAGAAATTTATTGGATTGAGTTAAGCCTAATTTGGTTGGATTTAACCTAGTCTAATTGGATCTAAATTAATTAGTTTGGTTTGGACTGAGTTTAAATTTCAAAACCCTCAACTCCTTGCGCCACCTTGTCTTTGACCAAGTCTTATCTCACGCAAATTCTGAATTTGCATGAGGTTTCCCACGCCAGGAATATATTTGTCGCCTCCTCTACTTTCTGCCTTTAACCCGATCCAAGTGTTGGACCGATCCAAATTGAATTGAATTTCGAATTCAATTCAAGTTTGTTAGAAGTTGAAACCTCCTAGCCCTCCCATTCTTACCTATTCCTTGCGCCATTCTTTTTTGTCACACATATTTGTGCATTTTTGAGAGTGGGCACGTAGAAGGAGAGTCATTCTACGCGTCAATCTCTCTAGGGTGGGAGATGGAAGTAAAAAGCTATTTGAATTCAAATTCGAATGGTTGGTTGAAACAAGTTCGACCTCTTTTGCTTATCCAAACCCACACGCTTTTTCCATCAGAGAATGCCCATTTCAAAGTAGGACTTTTCCTGCGCGTGCGTAGATGAGAGTGTGGTGCGTGAGACATCTAAGAGAGTTTCTTAGAGAGAGAAAAATTATGGGGAGCGCACATTTCTGGGTGTGGAAAAGTCCAGGAAGAGAGAGTGTCTTACTTGCACCAAATTCCATCTCTCTCGCCAACTGATTTTTCTTCTCATTTGGACGCCTACTTTAGATGTGTCTAAGTGGGGTTTTTGTAGAGAGGAAAGTCCTCTATCCATGAAAATTTGTTTCATGGTAAAATTCCAAATAGAGAAGGCATGAGATCATTTTCCAGACATCAGGATTTTTGGTGTGTAAAACCCTAGAGTTGGGACTCAGGGTTCGGGTGGAGAGATTGAGCATTGTGAGTGCCCAATCACCACCAAATTTGATATACTGTCTCATCATCCTCCAAAGTCCATTTTCTGATTTTCTAGAGCATCCGGAAGATCCGAAAATAGGCGATCGATTGGATCAATTATGATCAGTCGTCGACGGCCTAGGCAAGGAGCTAGTACTTCGGTGGAGCTGGTCGGGACCAGGAGCTCCATGTGGACCAACTGTAGAGGCTGGACAAGTATGCGGTTACAGCACGACACCAGAGCTTCTTCCGGTGGATTTAGATCGTGGAGATCAGCATCCACGCACAGGTATCGAGTTCTGAACTCGAATCGATCAGCAAATATGATTTGCTGATCGATCACATTTAAACTTTCAATTATATATTAGCATGTCTAGATCCTGAGTAGGATTTTATGATACGATCATAGCATGCGTAGAATTAATAGTAGATTAATTTTACTTCCGCTGCAAGTTAATTTCAAAAAATGTTTCGAAAATGCATGCTTTAATCCTGTGCTATTTCCTTCACTATTCACTCTCCAACACTTAATGAAGATATAAAAGCTTTCAAAAGAAGGACAAATGCAAGAAAAATCAAGCAAATACTCAGCCCTAGTGAAAAGCCCTCTTCAAACAAAAAAAACATTCAATTCAAGCTCAACCACCTCTCCAAAGCTCATTCAAATCTTCACTCACTTTGAGAGGAGTCTGAAAAACTTCTTCCATTGTTTTGTAAAGTATTTTTAAAGCTCTATTGTGCTTATTAAAGGAGCTAATCTTGTATTTCATTGTCATCATTCTTATACTCTGTTTTTATTATTTTGTTTTAAGTTTTGGAGGTTCCAAAACTTGGGAATGTTGACCCGAACCTTGAATTGAAATGTATTGGGTTGGCTTGTACCCGAAAAACAAGTGTTCTAGCTTGGGATAGCTAGGGTCAGTGATTATTGACGTTGTATTCACTTGAATACGTTTAGTGGATTTTGAATTCTCAAGTAGGAGCTTAGGGAGTGGATGTAGGTGCAAGGTTGACACTGACCCACAATAAACCTTGATTGTTTGTGGTGTGCTTACTTGCTCTCTATCTTTTTCTCTTTATTTCCTTAGATACTTGATTCTCATTTCTGCACTTTGCTTAAATTACCCATTGCATATTACTTGCTTATCCTTACATAATCTTTGTGGTTCAAACTTAATTTTAAAATTTTAAAAACCCAATTTACCCCCGCCCCCTTTTGGGTTGCATAGCTGGGCAACAAAAAGATAGTTCTAACCAAATTATATATGAATAAGATATTGTATAACTGAAAACATGTTAAGATTTCTCGATATATATATTTCTTACCTAGCCTCCAACTTTAGCTCAAGGATACAAAAGAATGACATTTTTTATAGTAATTTTAAGACCTAGATATTATCCAAGCTTTAAAAAAAGCACAAAAATTCACTTGCAAAGTCATTATGGTGGCTCAAATGCATTAGTGAGGATCCAGCTCCATCATTCTTTACAAGCTGTAACACAAAAAATTAACAAGAATCTAGACATTAAATGCATCAAAACTCACTAAATATGTGCTCAACATTGATCCTTTGAGATGTAAATCAAAGTCCAAATAAGATAGTGAAAAAATAAAACATGGAAATAATATTGTTCTAGCTTGATCCAATCTTGTTAGACACATTGACATCCTTAATTTAATACAACCATCTAGTTGTCAATCCACTTTGTCCCATCCAGATCTCCATGATTCAAGAAATCTCTTTGAAAAAAAAAAAAATTTCTTCTATTTAGCAAGTCAGCATGTGGAACTAGCAAAATGGATTCCCCTTCATGAACATAACACTTAAACTACTATTTTCACAGGTAGTTGTGGTATGTGGGCCATCAAGGTACCACACAAACAATATGCAGCATGCAAGACACACATGCGAATGCAATATATAGTAAGTATTGTTTAACTATCAAAATAAATATAATATATTAAATATAATATAAACAACAATAGTGACAATAATTCTCACACCAATATTAATAAAAATAATAACTAATAGTTGGTTCTTATTACTTAGTACATAATACCTAATAACAATAATTATGATATAATTAACATTGTAGCATTCTTGACACCCATATTTAGCCTACCTAAAACCCACATCCTACCATCCATCAGCTTGAACCTGTTCCACTTACACAAATCCATAAAGAGCAGATCGCATGCACAGCCCTACGTTATTAAGCAAACAACATATGCTGCTGCACAATGCTAACGGATCGCCTTCATGGTTCATATGCAATATGACCATACAAAGTGACCACATAAAATACCCATATATAGGCAACTTAGTATGGTCCAAGAACAACATATGTATATACAGCCACATATGCAATTGCATGCACTGCATTCGAAAAACTGCTTCAAGCTTGCTTCATGTAAATCTTATATGAAACATCCATCCAGATAATGACAGAGATATAAATTTCTAGTAGCAAAACTTTAAAAAACAATCCCAAACGATCTAGGAGATTGATTATACCCTAATTTGCAAGAATTTGAGGAAGGAAATGCATTGAAACACTAGTACAGAGAAGCCTCTATACTTCAAAGGCATGTCATTTGACAAATACTGTTCACCCCCTTTCTTTCCTTTCAATGCCATTGTTTCATTTTCTCGTTTTCCTTTTTATGCCATTGGTTTGTATTTGGGTGAGTGCTGGACAACCATTGATTTCAATAGTTACAAACAACTCCACTTTGTCTTTTCCTTCAACAAATGCTACAGAATCCCATCTACTAGAAAACCAAATTGCTTGAAATGCCTAGACTGGAATAAGCTTAAACTCATGCAATCAATCCACTTCTACTTTAATCTATAAATAAACCAATTTGACCACAACAAAGCAAAGCGCCTGATTTTAAGTTGTTACAAGGCATTCTTTACACGAAATGTACTTATGTATCTTTAATTCCTATCCTTGATAAAAGCAGAAAGAATAAGATTTCAAGGGTTTTCTTACACGACAACATACTTAATAACCCATCAGATGTTAAACATCTCACCAGGATATCAAGACCGCCGTACTTGAGAACAACCCATTTCACGAACGATTCAACGGAGGCGGCATCCAAGACATCCAGTTGGTGCGAGTCCACATTAAGACCCTGTTCGCGTAACCCATCAGCAGCTTCACGCCCTCGATCAGCATCTCTTGAGGCGAGAATGACGCACAGCCCGTGGCCCGCAAGCTGCCGAGCGATCTCGTACCCGATTCCCCGGTTGGCCCCCGTCACGACGGCGACCGTCTCCGACGACCACCATCTACGACAGAAAGGAGACAGGCAAATAAAGATTAAGACTACTAGTTGCAAGTCGTGGAGGCATTTCATCGAATGGGTTGTGGGCGTTGAGGGGATTCGGGTGGGCTACCTTTGGAGAGGGGGGTAGGGTATCTTGCGGAGTTCGGAAATCTCTTGGAGACGCTGAGCACGGCGCTCCTTGGCTCTCTCCTTGCCCTTCTTTCCCATAGAGAGGGTTTTACAGACGCTTGACCTGCGGGGGGGAGCCTAGAGCTCCACTGCGACGTCAGGCTTGCTTATTTGACGGCTACGTTCCTGAGTTGGGATTCTCTGCAGTGCATGTTTTGCACTGTTGGTGCACCATATAGCTATTTGTTCTTGAAGACCACCACATCATTCTATCATGGAGATTGGTACATGTCAAATGTGCAAAAGCGATGCATTGTGTATAACACGTAGCACGCAATTGATCAGAGGATGTGGTAGCCATGGAGAGCAATATAACTTTTTGCAAAGCAAAATGCATACCGCACAGGATTCAAACACTTCATAGGTGAAACGAACACATGATGATGGTATCTTTTAAAAGGAAAAGGACTTTTGTACATATACCATGCACGATGCGCAATTATATATTTACTCTAGTCATATTACAAGTTGCATGTCTATCCCTTTTCTTTTTACATATTTATCCTTATCATCACTCTCATTAGACGACACTGTTAAATTACCATTAAAGTGTTATTAAATTTACAAAGCAATATTGTTACCCTTATAACATCTTTATCACCAAGATATTTTTTTTTTTTTGATTGTAACGGGAGGAAAATCCACCTAGATTATGTTTATTGATATGACTAAAGTTTATGCACAGAGGTATTACCGGTAGCTGAGCTGGCTTCATCAGGGGTATCCCATAGTAACACCTGACATGGTTTAAGTTTTGCAGAGAACAAAATTTTCATGTTCTAGACAATATGTATGAGGTATTGCGTAACATTATGCTTGATGAAGTTTCTGGAGCTGAATAGGAGGTCAGTTGGGTTTTGCCTTAAATTCTCCATGCTGTCAGTATTTTGCTCGTCCTTTTTATTTACCTACTCACTAGTGTACTGTTTAATCCTCTTACTTCTGTTAATGGTTTGTCGCCCGATGTCTGATTCTGTTTTATGTGTTTTAAGATCTTTTGCTGCTAATCTCCTCTTTGTCTTGTTGTTGTATTAGCGAAGTATGTAAGTCTTTTCGGTCTCTTTCGAACTCTTCACTATTTTCCACATCTGTAGAGTGCCTCTAATTTCTTTTGCGAGCCTGATGGGTGCTTTAGCGTCCTTCTTAAAAACTCTACTTTTTCTTTTAATCTAAATACTTTAGCATTCTTCTTAAAAACTCTACTATTTCTTTCAATCCAAATACTCCATATCACTATAGAAATTATACAATACCATGTCGTTTGTTGGTCTTTTTCCTGTATTCCTTGTTGGTGCTGAACCCATATATCTTCTATGCTGCCAAGAGTAAATGGAAAATTTGCAATGTCGTAGAAGAAGCTCTATACCATCCTGGCGTAGATGCATTCCACAAAAATATGTATCGCCGTTTCTTCTGCACATCCACATAGAATACATACTGGTGGTGCCTCCCATTTTCTTTTTGCTAGATTATCTGCCGTTAAAATTTTGTTTTGATGCACTAACCAATTGAATACCTGGATTTTTAGTGGTACCAGCAACCTCCAATTAAGTTTTGCAAACTGGAAAATGATTCCTCCATTTGAGAAGAACTGGTATGCTGTCTTCATAGAGAAAATTTTGTTTTTGACCCAGTTCCACTCAATTTTACTCTCTTCGGTGTTTAGATTAATATCGAGAATGGAATGAATACTTCTTCTTAAGATAACTATGTTTCTCAGATTTCTTTCTGGATGCATGATTACTGCTTCCACTGATGCTTTTGGTTTGTTACTTAGGATAAATTCTAGTGGATATTCCAAGCATAGTGGTCTGTCTATGTGTCATTTATCCTTCCAGAATGATATATTTTTTCCGTTATCCAACCAGAATCTGACACTGAAAAAATCATTTTTGCAGTTTCGTTACATCCTGCCATGATTGTGATGCATATCCAGTAGTAATTTCATTATTTGGAGGATTTTGTTTGTAGTATAAATCGCGTACGATCTTCTTCTACAGTCTTTTCTTATCTATAAAGTATCTCCACCACCATTTTAGCATCAGACATTTGTTCATCATATTGATGTTGATAACACCCAATCCTGTTAGGATGTAGGGCAGGTTACATGCATGTATTTCAAAATTATTTTAAAATCACAGCAAAAATAAAAACTAGATTAACTATTAATCTATCATGCATTAGATCAGATCTAAAAACTTTCTCTAACATGGATCTAAGATATATAAAATCTAAAATTAATTTATGAGATCAAATCTCATACCTTAGTGCAGATCGATGAACTCTGTAACCGATGATCAAAAACTTGATAGGTTCCTAGAGCCGCATAAGTGCCCGGACTCCATAGGTATCCACACGAGACTCGATCTGATCCGAGACTTGTCTATCTTTCCAGGGTGTTAGCTTCCTTGTAGAGAAGATCTCTTGATGATTGATTTGATTCTTCTTCAAATTTGGAAGATGATCTTCAATCAAAGATGTAATGGAGATAGAAGAAAGGCAGCAGCAGCGCAACTTTCTTCCTCAAAGTTTCATGCCTGGAACCAATGGAGTTTTTCCTTCAAACTTAGAGGGGAGGACACCAAGAAGTCCCTTTATCTCTCTAGTGGTCGATCAAAATTGGTTTTGATCTGAAAAACCCATTATAGGCATCCCAAAGGTAGATCCTTTTAAGGTGAAGCCTAGCAGAGTCTTAATAGAGTCAAACTCTATATTGAATTTAAATTAAATTTCAGATTTAAACCAAACTCTTTCCATATCCAAAGAGGAAAAGAGTGGCCGGCCAAGAGGTGAGTGAGCATGAAAATCCTCAAGCAAATCTGAAATATGCATGAGGACAGAAGGGGCATGGGCAAGAGATGGCACATGGCAAGAGTCCTTCATAAAATAGACTCTAAGGTTTTAGATTGAGCCTCAAATCAAAACTAATTTGGTTTAGACCCAAACATCTGATTGAACCTAATCTAATTAGATCTCTAATCAAATTAAATCCTAATCCAATTAAGATTTAATTAAATTCAAATTCAGATCAAATCAGAATTTAATTTCATTGTAATTGAGTCATCTCATAACTCAATCAAACCAAACATAATTCAAGTCAAACTGAATCTAATTCAATTAGACTTGATCTAAAACTTATTTTTCAATTAAATTGAGCCTAATTAGTAATCAAATTACTAATTAATCCTCCTACAACTTTTTTGTAATGGATTAACTATCAATCATATTGATAATTATACCCTTAACGATTCACAATCATCGATCAATCATCAGATCAGACAGAAACATCTTTTGTGTATGATCCCGTAGGTTCTATTCTATCTGGTAGTAAGACACATTTTGATCTTTATTATAATATCATCAAAACTCCTTTCGATGAATTGAAATAATTCCAACACTGTCCATCGATAATCATCGATAATCAAGATGATGCTCATGGATCCTACAATCCATAAGTGATAGCTAGTAGTATGTAGTGACAACCCAGTAGAATAGAAGTATGAATCTCTAGATATAGTTATTATATGATTCAGTCCTTCTATCATAAGTTCCGACTTGATAGAGGTTATAGATAACTCATCAAACCCCATCGTCACAAGATTGACTCGACTTGAGTTCTCTTGTAAATCTCGTGGAAACTCTTTTCTAGTATTTCTTTTGCTTTGGCCAAAGATCTACTGGACTCAGTCTTGCGAATCACATAGGACTACACATTTTCTACTAAAATCGATAGATTCCATCTAAGTGCATCCTACTCCTAACAGTGAACTTGAATCCACTATAGCCAATGCACACAGCAAGGATCCAAATAGCTAGGAACCAAGTGAACGTATAGTCAAACTATAGTAGCCTCACCACGAATAGCTAATGCATCATAGGTCAAAGGAGTCATACCACTGTAGCATCGAGACCACTGATGAGTGAGTAGACATCCAAGTAGTTTCTCGTAATAGTTACGCTCAGTGTAAGTTATTCTCTAACAACCACTTACATTATCATCCTAGTGTCACCATACTACAAACTCGAGACTCATCTACCTGTAAAGAAGATAATCATAGATCAATCTAATTGGATCGATCACGATTCTTCATGATAATCCTCTGATCGGGAGTATTTATAAATTAACCATTAATAGTGTATGTCTCAAATTCTCAACACCTTGAGAATATAAAAAATCATCTTTGTTAATTCTTAGGATAAATCATGGACACATAAATATGACTGAAAATAAAAATATCTTTTATAAATAATAAAAGTTTTTACAAGTTCAAAAACAAGTCTTGGAAATATAAATGTGTCAGCTAATTCTAGGGCACACATCTAACAAGTCCTCCCTGTTTTCTTATTGTGCATACCTTTTCCCATCTAACTAAGTCGTGTCCCCCTCTGTATGTGTTATTACCTCTCCATAAAAATCATCATTTGGTCAGATCTTTTTTATTAACAACTTGTGCTGGTGATAGTTTTGATGACATCCAATATGTTGGCATGGCACCCAATACTGCATTGACTAAAATTAGGCATCCACCTATCCTCAACATTTTTTCTTTCCATGAATTTAGCCTCATTTCAACCTTTTCAAAAAATTTCAATCGGATATTTGGGTCTTTTTATAGTGCAAGGGGAAACTAAGATATTTTTTTGGAAAACTTGTTTGTTTGCATCCCATCAGTCTTGCAAACCAGTTCTCTTCCTCCTTTCCAAGTCCAATTCCTACCAATGAAGTTTTTTCATAGTTTATTCTTAACCTTGTTATCATCTCAAAGTAATATAATAAAAATTTGAGATTCCTCGCATATTCCCAGTTTGCCTTGCAAAAAATCAATGTATTATCTGCATATTGTGAACATAGCAAGAGTCCTTCACAAAATAGACTCTAAGATTTTGGATTGAGCCTCAAACCAAAACTAATTTGGTTTAGACCCAAATATGATTAAACCTAATCTAATTAGATCTCTAATCAAATTAAATCCTAATCCAATTAAGATTTAATTGAACCCAAATTTAGATCAAATCAGAATTTAATTCCATTGCAATTATCTCATAACTCAATCAAACCAAACCCAATTCAAGTCAAATTGAATCGAATTCAACTAGACTTGATCTAAAACTTATTTCTCAATCAAATTGAGCCTAATAAGTAATCAAATTACTAATTAATCCTCCTATAACATTTTTGTATTAGATTAATTATCAATCATGTTGATAATTATATCCTTAATGATTCACAATCGTCAATCAATCATCGAATCAGACGAAAATCTCTTTTGTGTATGATCCCACAGGTTCTATTTTATCTGGTAGTGAGATACGTTATGATCTTTATTATAATATCATTGAAACTTCTTTTGATGGATTAAAATAATTCCAACACTGTCCATCGAGAATCATTGATCATCAAGATGATGCTCGTGGATTCTACAATCCACCAGTGACAGCTAGCAGTATATAGTGGCAACCTAGTAGAAGGAAAGTATGAATCTCTAGATATAGTTATCATATGATTCAGTTCTTCTATTATAAGTCCTGACTTGATGGAGGTCATGGATAACTCATCAAACCCCATCGTCAATCATATGCAACATTGGCTCAACTTGAGTTCTCTTATGAATCGCATGAAAACTCTTTTCCAGTATTTACTCTTACTTTGGCTAAAGACTTATTGAACTCAGTCTCGTGAATCACATAAGACTACACCTTTTCTATTAGGATCGATAGATTTCATCTAAGTGCATCCTACTCCTAACAGCGAACCTGAACCCACTATAGCCAACGTACACAGTAAGGATCCAAATGGCTAAGGACCAAATGGACGTGCAGTCAAACTATAGTAGCCTCACCATGAATAGCTAATGCACCGTAGGTCAAAAGACTAGTCATACCATTGTAGCATTGAGAATACCACTGACAAGTGAGTAGACATCCAAGTAATTTCTTGTAATGGTCATGCTCAATGCAAGTTATTCTCTAACAACCACTTGCATTATCATCCTAGTGTCACCACACTACAGACTCGAGACTCATCTATCTATGAAGAAGGTGATCATGCATCGATCTAACTGGATCGATCATTATCCTCCATGATGATCTTTCAATCGAGAGCATTTAAAAATTAACCACTAATAGTGTATGTCTCAAATTCTCAATACCTTAAGAATATACAAAATGATCTTTATTAATTTTTAGGACAAATCATGAACACATAAACATGACTAGAAATAAGAATGCCTTTTATTATTAATAAAAAATTTTATAAGTTCAAATACAAGCCCTGAAAATATAAATGTGTTAGCTAACAATTAGCTTTCTAGGATAACATCGAACAAACTCTCACTTGACCTAAAGTCAATTGGCCATAAATCTAAGATCCATCTTTTCAAAATGAGTTTTGGTCTTCTGCTAGCTGAAAGGCTTTCTCAGCGGATCCATCATGTTCTGTGCGGAGTCGACTCTCTGCACCTCGACGAACTGCTTCTCCAGATATGCACATATAATGTGGAATCGCCGTTCAATATACTTAGACTTCTAGTGAGACCTAGGCTCTTTAGCAGGGCTATGGCACCGTTGTTGTCACAGTGCAGTGCAATAGCATCTGATGGCATCATACTTAGCTTTGCAATAAATTTCTTGAACTAGAAGGCTTCCTTAGTAGCTTCAGAGATGGTGATGTATTCGGCTTCCATGGTTGAATCTGTAATAACCAGTTGTTTGGAACTTTTTCAGCTAACTGATCCTCCATTATATAAAAAAGTACACCCCGATGTAGATATTCTATCATCGAAATCAGACATTAAGTCTGAATTAGTGTATCCTTCCACTTTCAGCTCCGAACCTCTCCAAAAACTAAGAACAAATTCTTAGTTCTTCTCAAGTATTTAAGAATATTCATTACAGCTATCCAGTGCTCTTCGCCTTGATTCAACTGATATTTGCTCATGACACTCACGATAAGAGCTATATTAAGTCATGTACACAATATGGCATACATGAGACTCCCTATAGCCAAAGTATAAAGGATCTTGCTCATGCACTGGATCTTTTTAGGTGTGTCAGGACACATCTTCTTCGAAAGATGAATACCATGCCTAAGAGGTAAGAGACCTCTCTTGAAGTTTTCTATGCTGAACCACTTCAGCACCTCCTCTATGTATTTCGCTGTGAGAGTCCTATCATTCTTTTAGATCTATCTCTATAGACCTTAATACTAAGAATGTAGGAAGCTTCTCTTAAGTCTTTCATAGAGAATTATTTTGACAATCATACTTTGATCGATGTCAGCATGAGAATATTATTTCCAATCAGGAGGATGTTATCCACGTACAATATAAGAAACATGACAGCGCTTCCACTAATCTTTTTGTACACACATGGCTTCTTCTCATTTTTGATGAAATCAAATGATTTGATCACATCATTAAAGCGAATGTTCCAACTCCGAGATGCTTGCTTAAGTCTATAAATGAACCTTTGCAGCTTGCAAACTTTTTGATCACTATCACTAAATGTGAAATCCATAAGCTGCTCCATATAGATATCTTCCTCAGGATATCTATTTAGAAAGACAGTTTTCACATTCATCTGCTAGATCTCATAATCAAAATAGGCTACGATCGCAAGTAAAGTATGGATGGATTTCAGCATAGCCACTGATGAAAAGATCTGTTGATAGCCAATGCCTTCGTGTTAATTATAATCTTTTATCACCAGCCTTGCCTTATAGGTCTCTACCTTATCATCCGATCCAATTTTTCTTTTATAGATCCATTTACACCCAGTAGGTATAATACCTTCAAGTAGATCTATGCATGGAGTCAATTTCTGACTTCATTACTTTCATCCATTTCTCGGAGTCTACATCTAACATCACTTCATCATAGATTTTGGGATCACTCCTTATATCCCTATCTTCCATAAGGAACATTTCCTCCAGATCCTCTATAAGTATACCTAAGTATCTTTCCAAATGACGGGAGATCTTATTTGATTTACGAGGTGGAGGAGATACTAAATTTACTGGCTCATTACTGGGTTTAGGTTTTTGGACTCGATGCTCTTCAGAGACTTTTTCTTCAAGCTCAATTTTTTTTCTACTACCTCCATCTTGAATAAACTTTTTTTCTAAGAAGATGGCATGATAGCTCATAATCACATTGTGATCCTCTGAAAGATAAAAATAGTATCTCATAAATTCCTTAGGATATCCTATAAAACAAGTCTTAAGTGACCTAACCTCTAACTTATCGGCTTGTCATCACTTGACATGTGCCGAATACCCCCAAATCCTGAGGTACCCAAGAGATGATTTCTTACCATGCCATAACTCGTATGGTAGGGTAAGAATGGATTTAGTGGAAACCCAATTTAAGATATGAGTAGCAGAAAGCAACACATGTCCCCATAAAAAGATCAAAAGATCGATGAAGCTCATCATGGGCTAAATCATATCTAATAGGATCTGATTCCTCCTTTCAGATACTCCGTTAAGCTGAGGCATCCTTGGTGGTGTCCATTGTGAGATTATGCCGTTATCCTTAAGATAAGCTCGAAATGACCTACTAAGGTATTCACTTCCTAGATCTGATCAAAAAATCTTTATGAATTTTTTGATTTGCTTCTCCACTTTATATTTGAATTTTTTGAACTTTTCAAAGACATCAGATTTGTGATGCATCAGGTACACAAAATCATATTATAAGAAATCATCAGTAAAGTTTATGAAGTAAAGATAGCCATCCCTAGCCTGTACATCAAATGGACCACACACATCAGTGTATACCAGGGCTAATATCTCAGTAGCTCTTTTCCTATGTCCTACAAAAGGTATCTTAGCCATCTTTTCTTGAAGACATGACTCATAAATTAGATAAGATTTAGAAATCAATGACCCAAGAAGGCCATCTTTCTCCAATTTGTTAAGTCTGTCCTCTCCAATATGGCCTAGCCTTAAGTGCCAGAGATGCCTTCGGCTAATCCTATCTCTAAGTCTCTTAGACCCTGCGACATTCATAATTTGCTCGTTAATATTAATATTCACATCTTCATGCAAATGATAAAGTCCATCAATTAAAAAAGCATGTGTAACAATTTTATTTTCAAAATAAATTATACACAAGTCTTTATTAAAATGAAAATTATAATTATCATATGCTAGTATAGATATAGAAACTAAGTTTCTACTGGCTCCAGGTACATAATAATTATTTTCTTAAAAATAAACTAATTCCTAATGATAATCATAAAGGATAGATTCTGACAGCTATGGCAATAACTCTTGCTCCATTGCCAACCAAAGAGTAATCTCGCCTTCCCTCAGCCCTCTAACTTCTTCCAGATCCTGCATAGAAGTGCATAAATGAGCATTAGAATCAGAATCTAAAACCTAACTAGAAGAAGAGGAAATTGTTAGGTTAGTTTCAATAATGAGCAACTCAGACATACCTTTAGAAGGCATGTCCATCTTCTTATTCTTCATAGTGGCTAGATATGCAAGATAGTTTCTTCTCTAGTGACCTTCGACATTGCAGTGGAAATATTTTTCTTTATCATTGGTCTTCTTTGGAGCCTGCTTCTTGGGTTTGCTACCTGTCTTTTGTTTCTTCATAGGCTTCTTCTTCTTCTTCCAAGAAAACTTTCTCTTAGAGGAAGCCTGCTCCACAGTTAGAACGGTACGTCTTCTTCGCCTAATGTTAGGAATAAATCCCGCTCCCGCTGAAATCCAGTCTGATGCTCAGCCTAATACGACTGATAATCATGGAAGAGCTTCGATTAAGAATTCTCCCTCTAGAAGTCAAACTCCTTTCAGATTCCTCCAGAAGTCGAACCCCTTCCGGATTCCTCCAGCAGTCAGATTTCTTCAGGAGCTAAACTCCTGAATTTCTCCAGTAGTCAGATTCCTCCAGCAGTCGGATTCTTTCAGGAGTCGAACTCCTTCCAAATTCCTCTAAAAGTAGAACTTCTTCTGGATTCCTCTAGCAGTCGGATTCCTCCAGTGGTCGAACCCCAGCCGAACTTCTTCAAGCACTCGAACTTCCTCCAACGATCGAACCCCTCCCAGACCTCTCCTTCACTCGGATTTCTTCAGGAGCCAAACTCCTTCCAAATTTCTCCTTCAGACGAATTTTTTTAGGAGTCGAATTCCTTCTGAATTTCTTCAAGAGCCGAACTCCTTCTGGACTCCTCTAGCAGTTGGATTCCTCCAGGAGCCAAACTTCTTCCAAATTCCTTCAGTAGTCGGATTCCTTCAGGAGCCAAACTCCTTTCGAACTTCTCTAATAGTCGAATTTCTTCAGGAGCTAAACTTCTTCTTCAGTTGGATTCCTTCAGGAGTCAAACTTCTTTCGAATATCTCCTTCACTCGGATTCCTCCAAGAGCCAAACTTCTTCCAGACTTCTTCTTCAATCAAATTCCTCCAGGAGCCGAATTTCTTACAGACTTCTCCTTCAGTCGAATTTCGAATGCCTACTTTCTTCGAATGGTTATGACTATCATTTATCAGTCTGCTACAGGCAACCCCACTATCGAAAGGTTACGACTGTTATTATCAGTCTATTACGAGCAACACCTCTCTCCATAATAAATTTTACATGGTCTAGAGTGGCCCACTATCAGATGGTTACAATAAGCTCCGTCTATAAAAAGAAATTCTTTAGATATATTTTCTCTAAGCTCTCTTCTTCTTTCTAAAATTTTGTCGAATTCATACTCGAGCACTCTATTTCTGTTGGTCAGAAGAGCTGACTTGATCATCGGTGGGTCCTACCGGAGCCACTACCACTGACTTTAGATGAAACTTTATTTTGTAGGTCACCGACGATGACCTCATCTTCCCCAACTCCAGCTCGATCCGACGTTAACCAGATTCTGCACCAACAAGATTGGCGCTAGAGGAAGGGCCCTCTATTCCTGAGATTTTCTTAATCTTAAAGGAGTGCTCAACAGTCTTCTTTTTTTCTAGAGTTCTTTCCAAAAAAAATAAAAATGTCTCCTAAAAAAGCTTCAACTCAACAATCAATGGCCTCTACAGTCAGATCCCATCTAGATCAATCCATTTTCACTCCAGCTTCGATAACTTAAGCTCCACCTGCAGCCATAGTGGATGTGGCCTGCTGGTCCAGCAGGTTCACTATCTCATGATGGCGATGCAGACCATACATCGATAGGCTCCGATGCCAATTCAATTGGAGTAGACTCTTCCAAAGCTCCATGATCCGATTGGAGGACTGCCGACTCAGGCTAGCCAATCAATGACCTCCGAAAAGGGAAAATAGAAGATGGAGAGACATTGCTCGAACCATGATTCAATCCTGGGTGAAGCTTTGCTCCCGTCCCACTAGAAAACTCTAGAGATCAATGATCGTGAAGATCTCCTGAATCAAAGGCTCCAGAAAATGAGTCGATGGATTGAAAAACTCTACCACATTGCCCTGACTCCCCATGACGACGTCTGCACCGATCCCCCTTTCTCTCTTCGAATTATGCAAGAGCTCATTCCGCCGAACTTCAAGCTTTCCCAACTTGAAAGCTATGATGGAACTTCTGATCTGATCGATTACCTGAAGTTCTTTCGGATCATGATGCTGCTCCACGATGCATCAGACATCATTTTATATTGGGCTTTTCCGTCCACCCATAAGGAAGCCGCTAGAAATTGATACTCAACCCTTAAGTCGGGTACCATCTTTTTCTTTGATTAGATGGGCCATCAGTTTATGACTCATTTCATTAGCAATCGATGTCCTGCCGAAGTTTGGATTCTCTGATGAACATCAAGCAGAAGGAGGAAGAATCCATCCGAACTTATGTCATCCAATTTAATGCTGCTGCATTGGAGGTCCGAAACCTAGATCAGTCGATTGCAATGGCCGCACTCAAGGATGGCCTTCAGAAGAATGATTTATTGTTCTCCTTATAAAAGAAGTACCCTAGAAACTTTGCCGATATGCTGGCTCGGACTGAAGGTTATGCCTAAGCTAAAGATGCCTTCAAGGCCAAGGATAATGAAGCCGTTGAAAAGCAACGAATCGATGAGTTGGGCAGGCCCATTGAGGAAGGAAAGCCAAGTGAAGCTTGACCATGCTCCTGAATTCTCTCTGAGCACAAGCAAGCTCAAACTCCTTCCCAAACTCAAAAGCAGGGAAGCCCCGAATGAAGGGCATGGTGGAGTTCTCCCCTCTGAAGATTTCATAACTATGCCCCTTTCAATGCTCCAAAAACTCAGATACTGATGAAAATCAAGAAGCAACTATCGAGATCGGAAAGAATGCGTACTCACCCCAACAAGCACAATCCTAATAAGTTCTGTTTTTATCATCATGACCATGGTTATAATACTGAAGAGTGTATTCAGCTCTAAGATGAGATCGAGAAGCTCATCAGATGAGACAGACTCGATCGATTCCTACGGCATTAGCCTAAAGGGCTGGAAGATTGGCTAAGGGCATTACCACAGCCTGAACCACCAAGAAGGAAGGAACAACAAGAAGATCGGCCACCTTTCAACATCATCAACACTATCTCTGGGGGACTTCGACATGAAGAGGCCAACGGGTCTGAGGAACTAGTGAAGAGGTGGAGAACTGAAGAGCCCATCACTTTCACCGATGAGGATGCTCGAAGAGTCCAGTTCCCGCATAATGATGTGGTTGTAATCTCTTTAAACATTGTCGACTATGATGTATGCCGCATTTTGGTAGATAATGGAAGCTCGACCAACATATTATTTTATGATATTTTTTCAAAAATATCCTTACTCAATAACCACTTGGGACCTGTGAACTCTCCGTTGGTAGGCTTCACTAGCGATGCCATGCCAGTTGAGGGCATAATAACTTTAACTATGACTAAAGGGCAATGCTCGAAGCTGGTTAAGGCACAGATCGATTTTTTAGTCATAAAGGCTTCATCTACCAACAACATTATTCTCGACTGATCTGGGTTGAACGCGCTCCAAGCAGTGGTGTCGATTTATTATCTAAAAGTGAAGTTTCCAATGAATTATAGAATTGGAGAGATTAGGGGAGACCAGGCATTGTTGAGATGCTGTTACTTCACTGTCCTATAGAAAAACATCCAATCTGACCTTTGTCCTGTCGAGGAACTGGATACCCATGACGACCTCACCGAGGAGTGAGGCGAGCCTATGAAGGACCTCATATTTGTACCCTTAAATGATGGAAATGCAGAGCATACTGTATAGATCGGCTCTAACTTGGGGGATGAGGTTCGAGAGCAACTCATTACCTTCCTCAAGAAGAATGCAGACATCTTCGCTTGGGCCCCAGTGGATATGCCAAGAATTGATGCCGAGATCATGGAATATCGATTGACTGCTGATCCTAAGTTTCGATCAATAAAAGAGAAGATGCACAACCATGCCCCGAAAAGGCAAAAAGCAATCGTAGAAGAAGTAGGCAAGCTACTCAAAACTAGATTCATCCAAAAAGTTAATTATCCGATCTGAGTCTCAAACGTGGTCCTTGTCAAAAAGGCAAACAAGTGGAGGATGTGTATAGACTTCAAAAAGCTGAACAAAGCCTGCCCAAAGGATAGCTACCCTCTTCCTAGGATTGATCAACTGGTAGATGCAACCTTGGGCCATGAGCTTCTCACCTTCATGGATGCCTTCTCCGACTATAACTAGATACGGATGGCACCGAAGGATGAGAAGAAAACTGCTTTTGTTACTGACCATGGTCTTTACTGTTATAGGATTATGTCCTTTGGGCTCAAGAATGCAGTGAAAGGAATATGCCCTCAAGCCAATTAATTTTTGGACTGTTCTTTATCTTCCAAACTCATGTAATGATATTTTTTAATAAATAAAGACATTTATTTCATCATATGTAGTATCTTATTATTTAAGATTATGATGAACCCTATAAATTAGGGCTATGATTTTAGAATTACGATGAGATCATACCAGTGAGACCTAATATCTTAAAATCCTAATTTAAATATTCCTAGTCGATGGGATATTGAGTTAGGGATCAATGTTTTTCGGTAAGACTAGCACATTCTTTGTATGCTCGATTGAGAGGATGATTGATCTCACAATAACTTGTGTATGATACTAATACAAGAATGTGGATGCTCATTAGAGAATGAGTTCACTGAATTGATCCAAATTGAGAATATCTAATGGAGTCTTATCTACATGTCAATAGATGGTTCTCATAGTGGAATTTATGCATGTAATCCTTTGACCTGAAACTACCATAGAATCTTATATATATAAATCCATATTTTGGTTCATACTCATTCATGACTCAGTTATGTATGGGATGATCTGGATATGGTAGATTATATATATGAAGGTTGTGAGTAGGTTAACATGGAATCGATCTCTCCTGGTAAGAGGAAATTAGCATCCTACTTGCTTCAAACAAATGATGATTCAGGAAGACTTTGATCAAAGCATGATGAAAAATTAGAAATGGTTTCTAATATTTCATTAAATGAATCATCATCATAAGATTGAAAGAGAAATGAATATGATATTGGGGTTGACATATTTCCATATCCAGAGTCATATTCAGGATGTAGGGAGATCGAAGGATCTAGTTGCATGATAATTTTCACTGAAGGATATTTTTGATATTTTTATCAAAATTTCACATCTTTTCGGAAGTCATGATACGTTGCTAGACGTCAATCATGTCTTGTGGGTTTCGATCAAATTAAAATTTTAATTTGATTCATTAAATTAGAAAGTATTCTAAATTAAGTCAAATTGGGTTGGCTAGTTTTGACCTAAATCGATTTGGTTGAGTTCTAACTAGATTAGGTCAAATCACATCCAGACTCACTGCTGGTTAGATGTGGAACCCAATGGGTCACACACAAAGAGAGTTGATTAAGTGTCTAATTGGATTAGACCATGTTTGCAAAATGAACATGCTAGCACATGTAGCAAACCCTAGCACCTGGTTTTGAATTGGATTCGAATCGGCTTTCGATATGGGCTAATTTAGATCCGATTTGAGCCAAATAGGATTTGGTCTTGAATTGGATTAACCTAGACTGATTGGGCTTCAGTTAGAGCACCACATATCTAAATCCCACATGCTAAAGAGTCTCTATCTTACGTGTGGGAAGTCTTTCATGCGCAAAGCATTCTTTGGCGCATGGAATTAGTTGGCGCCAACCTTCTTTGACTTTTTTTATTTTGTTATGTCTCGTAAATTTTTATATTAGTGTGGACATCAAATATGGGGTGTAGAAGAGTCCTTCTACAGATGAAATACTTCGTTATTATTTTGAGAAGAGACTTTTTGTCCCTAGGAATTCTTGCCGCCCAAGACTCCTTGCCACCCTCTCATCCTTGACGCCTTTTGGAACTTTGACTATTCAAAGTTCATCTCCATGCCTTCTTACTGAATGGGTGTCTCTTTAAGGGCCATTAGATGGCCATCTTATCTGATCTAAGCCCTTTAATTTATGGCACCATTTATTTTTTGCATCGTGACTCTTCATAGAAAATCTATGTAGAATTAGTCCGAAGAGTCCTTCTATTTTAAGGCACATCTTGGACTAAGTCTATATAATTTTAAATGGTGCAATTTTTAGATGGGTGTGAGATATGATGACGGGGTGTGAGATATTGATGAGGAAAGGGCGTGAGAAATTTAGTTGGCACCCCTACATATATTATAAATAGAGGTGCACACCAAGAGTCCGAGGGTGTGTGA
Organism: Cocos nucifera; assembly: GCA_006176705.1. Lineage (NCBI taxonomy): Eukaryota > Viridiplantae > Streptophyta > Magnoliopsida > Arecales > Arecaceae > Cocos > Cocos nucifera. The sequence goes on along the minus strand of QRFJ01001098.1, from coordinate 131,454 downwards.
AAATTATCTTTCTTTCTTACAAGAGTTTCTTTTTGTTCAATTTTCTTTCTTCCTTTCTCTTGTCTAGACCTTGTCCTTATAAGAACAAGAAGTCATCTTAAGACTAAGAGATTAGGAAGAAAAATTAAGAAGACAAAAGAAGAAGAAAGATAGATAAGGAGAGGCAAGGAAGATGACATAAAGGCTAAAGAAGGTCTTACGCTTTTAATTAAAGTTCTTATTATTAGAACTCTAATTATATAAATCAGAGGTACTGATGCCTTGATCAAGTCTCTGTGTGGATCAACGTTGGAGGATGAATATGTGGGCACCTGGTGGAAATCCTGACAGACTACTACCGACGATCAGGGTCAATTTAGGGTTTAACGATAAGAGGTATGTTCTAATACTTTCTTTTATGTTATAAATGCATGTTATATGATTTAATTGCTAATAAGGAGGTCCTAGGGTTTGGGTTTGATTTATATGATTTCATGTTTTTGCTTTGAAATCCATGCTTCCGCCCTGTATACCAAACCCATCAGTGGTATCAGAGCAAGCCTTATTAGGTTAAATCATATAATGCTTTGCTTATAATATAATGGCACAAAAGAAAAGTATGATATATATTTTTTATGTTTATTTGCATATTATTTATATGATGAGATCATATTCTTTTATTTATCATAATGAGATTATGATGTATATATTATTCTGTAAAGGTTGCCCTGATATAGTGGAAAATATTCACTATATAATGATGGTTGTCCTAGAATAATTATACATGTTAATAGATATATATAATTTTTATTATAATTAATGCTATTAGGCATTTTGTTTTGATTTAAATCAGAATGTGCATCGAGATTTTTTAAATCTCTTTTTAAAAATTTATATTAAGTTGTAGTGTAATTAATCTATAGCTGTATCAGTCGGGATGTATAATTGATCAATCGGTGTCTAGGATAAATGGTTCATGATTAGTAAAAAGAATGTAATATTTTAATTGGTTCTGTTGTCTGACCTGACCAATTTATTGGTGTCTAAGGAAAGCAATAGGAGGACTCCCACTTCTTTTCTACTTATCTGGCTGATTCGATTAATTTAATTCTAGATTGAAATGTTTAGTATTATATTCACTACATTAAGGCCTTCCTTCATACTAGGTTCTTATTATGTCCAAACCATATTAGTTTTGTTGTGTAACCACAAGAACTATCATGGGAATAATGTAATATTAATCTAGTGCATTGAGATGCTTACAGCATTTTGAATATACTACTTTATTGTGTAACCACAAAAGTAGTCATATTTCATTTTGACTGTATAGGAATGAAGGGTTCTATTTAAACTAAAACATTAAAGTTTGTTGTGCTAACACAAGGCTATTAATATTTTAGAGGCAAAAGTTTTTTTAGAGTTGCATAAAGTGCAATTAGAAAGAGTTTCCTACCTTTGAACTTATAACAGGTTTGTTGTGCAACCACAAGACCTTTTATAAGAAATTAGGATCTTATTCTCACTAAGAAAATCAATAAGAAGGTTATGATTTTTGATTAAATTATGGAAGATGTAATTAAATTAAAGTCCTAATTTAATTATGTTTGTCATCATGAGTTGTTTGCTTATATATTATTCTTTATTATGTAGATTAAATGGCTTCTTTACTTTCATTGCATTCAATTTTGGATTCAAATAAATTGACTGATCAAAATTATATTGACTGGTTGATAAACCTAAAAATAGTACTTAATCAAGAAAAACTCTCCTATATTCTTGATGCCCCTGATCCTAAGTCATTAGAAAATGATGCCATAGATGAAGATAAGTCCATATACAAGATGTGACAAAATGATTTTCTTACTGTCAAATGCATCATACTTGCCTCTATGAATAATGAATTACAGAGGCAGCATGATAGCATGGACACTCAATCCATATTGCTCAATCTAAAAGAGCTTTATGGAGAGCATAGTAGGACTGCTAGATATGAGATATCTAAGCAATTATTTCATGCAAGAATGATAGAAGGAACATCCATACAAAATCATGTTTTGATGGTAATTGACCTAATCACTCGATTAAGTCAATTAGATTTTGTTATGGATGGAGAGTTAAGTCAGGATTTGATCCTACAATCACTCCCAAAATCATTTTCTCAATTTGTCATGAACTATCACATGAACAAACTGAATTCTTCCTTGCCTGAGCTGTTAAATATGCTCAAGACAGTAGAAAGCCATATCAAGAAAGATAAGGCTCCTCTTCTTCTTGTGGAAGGGATCTCCAAGAAGAAGGCAGGCAAAAAGGGTTCAAAGAGAAGGTTGAATCCTAAAAGTGGTATAAATAAGAAGAAAAAGGGAAAGAAGGTCTCCGGATAAGATGACCTATTTTCACTACGTAGCAAAACAGATCATTGGAAGAGGAATTGCAAGGCTTACCTTGCAACCGTGAAGTCTGGTGCAAATAATGCACCAAAAGGTATGTATGAGATACATACTATATTATCATTAAATTCTTTCATTTTAAATTCTTGGGTATTAGATACCGGCTGTGGTTTTCATATCTGCAAATCTTTGCAGGGGCTGCAGAAAATTAAGAGTTTGAAGAAAGGTGACTTCAAGCTCTATGGCGCTGGAGGAGAGTCTATCCAAGCAGAAGCTGTAGGGACAAATATATTGAAGTTACCTTATGGAAAGATCTTAGAGCTTACAAATTATTATTATATGCCTAAGATCATTAGAAATATTATATCTATACCCTTATTATTAAAATAAGGTTATAGTCTTAATGTAACGAGCGAAGGTTGCTCGATCAAATATTCTAATGAAAATATTTATTTTGGCATATTTAGCAATGGTTTGTTGACTCTATGTTTGGATGACAATATATTTCATATTGATGAAAATAGAAAATGTAAGAGAGATGACATAAATAATACTTTACTTTGGCATTGTCGATTAGGTCATATTAGTGAGGCTAGGATTAACAAGTTATACAAAGAAAAGTTCTTTGATCCTTTTGATTATGAATCATTGGGAACTTGTGAATCATGCCTCATGGGTAAAATGACCAAGATTCCATTTAGTGGACATGGAGAAAGGACAAATGAGTTATTAGGACTTGTACATACGGATGTATGTGGTCCTATGACAACTCAAGCCAGAGGAGGATACTCTTATTTTATTAACGTTCACTGATGATTTATCTAGGTTTGGATATATGTATCTTATGAAACACAAATCAGAAGCCTTTGATAAATTTAAAGAGTATCAAAGTATGGTCGAAAAACAAACTGGAACAATGTATAAAAATCCTTCGATCTGATCGAAGAGGAGAATACTTATCTAGTGAGTTTCTAGACTATCTTAAAGTTAAAGGGATTCTCTCTGAATGGACACCTCCTTATACACCACAATTAAATGGTGTAGCCGAAAGAAAAAATCATACCTTATTAGATATGGTATGGTCCATGATGTGCTTCACTGAATTACCTATTTTCCTTCTGGGGTCATGCTCTGGAGACTGCAATTTACATCTTGAATAGAGTTCCTTCTAAATCTGTATCTAGTACTCCATATGACATATGGAGAAGTAAGAAACCTAATCTTAAGTATCTTAAGATATGGGGTTGTCCAGCTTATGTCAAAAAAAATTTTGGATATAAACTTGATGCTAGATCAGACAGATGTCTATTTATAGGATATCCTAAAAATAGTATAGGATATTTATTCTACCATCCTACTGAACAAAAGGTATTTGTAAGTAGGCATGCCACTTTTATGAAAAAAAAATTTATCCTAGAAAAGGGCAGTGGCAGAAATATTGAACTTAGTGAAGTTCAAGAAAAATAAATAGAAATTTCTCAACCATATAATCACATAAAAGAACCAGAACACATAACTCCTATCCGTAGGTCTAAAAGAGTACGAAATACACCTGTGAGGTATGGTTTCATTATTGAGAACAATGAAGCCCAAGTCATTGAGAATGACGAACCTCTGACCTATATAGAAGCAGTCAAAAGTAAAGACTCTTACAAATGGCTGGCTGCCATGCAATCCGAAATAGAATCCATGCACACCAACAAAGTATGGACTTTGGTGGATGCACCAGAGGATATAAATCCTATTGGATGCAAATGGATTTTTAAGAAAAAGATTGGAGCTGATGGTCAAATTGAAACTTATAAGGCCAGATTGGTGGCTAAGGATTTTAGGCAAAAACATGGGATTGATTATGATGAAACATTTTCGCCTATTTTCATGCTCAAATCTATTCAGATTATGCTTGCTATAGCAGCATACCATGACTATGAAATATGGCAAATGGATGTAAAGACTGCCTTCCTTAATGGTTTCCTTGAGGAGGAGGTCTATATGTCACAACCAGAGGGATTTGAGTCAAATGAGAGACCAAATCAGGTATGCAAGCTTAAGAGATCTATTTATGGATTAAAGCAAGCATCAAGGAGTTGGAACATCCATTTTGATGAAAGTAGTAAAAGAGTTTGGTTTTATCAAGAATGTTGATGAACCATGTATGTACAAGAAAACTAGTGGGAGAACCATAGTCTTCTTGGTTCTATATGTAGATGACATACTCCTCATTGGGAATGATATCCCAATGTTACAATCAGTCAAATTATGGCTATCAAATAAGTTTTTCATGAAAGATTTGGGAGAAGCATCCTATATACTAGGAATAAAGATCTATAGAGATAGATCTAAGAGGATGCTAGGCTTGTCCCAATCAAGGTACATTGACTTAATACTGAAAAGATTCAGTATGGATGGGAGTAAAAGAGGTTATTTACCCATGAGTCAAGGCATACATCTCTCTAAAAAGATGTCTCCTAAGACACCTGAAGAGAGAAATAGAATGAGTTCTATTCCTTATGCTTCGACTGTTGGATCAATAATGTATGCCATGTTATGTACAAGGCCTGATGTTGCTTATGCTTTAGGCATTGCAAGTAGATTTCAAGCTGATCTAGGAGAGGATCATTGGAAAGCTATGAAAAATATTCTTAAGTACTTGAGAAGGACTAAAGATATTTTTCTAGTATATGGTGGTTCTGATCTTAAATTAGAAGCATATTCTGATTCTAGTTTTCAATCAGACCCAGATGATAGCAAATCCATTTCAGGGTATGTCTTTACTCTGAACGATGGAGCAGTAAGTTGGAAGAGTACTAAGTAGCCAACTGTAGCTGACTCAACCACTGAAGCAGAATACATAGCTGTAAGTGAAGCCGCCAAGGAAGCTGTCTGGATGAAGAAGTTCATCACTGAATTGGGAGTTATTCCTGAAATTGAGAATCCAGTACCACTTTACTATGATAATACTGGAGCTGTTGCTCAAGCAAAGGAACCAAGGTCTCATCATAAATCCAAACACATTCTGAGACGCTTCCATCTCATTCAAAAAATTATTGAAAGACAAGATGTAGTCATAGAATGAGTGGACACAAAGAACAACATAGCAGACCCATTCACTAAGGCTTTACCACTGCAATTATTTGATCGCCACCTTGATTATATGGGATTAAAATATAAGGGTGATTGGCTTTAGTGCAAGTGGGAGATTGAAAGGAATATGCCCTCAAGCCAATTAATTTTTGGGCTATTCTTTGTCTTCCAAACTCATGTAATGACATTTTTTAATAAATAAAGGCATTTATTTCGTCATATGCAGTGTCTTATTATTTAAGATTATGATGAATCCTATAAATTAGGGCTATGGTTTTAGGATTATGATGAGATCATACTAGTGAGATCTAAAACCTTAAAACCCTAATTTAAATATTTTAAATCAATGGGACATTGAGTTAAGGATCAATGCTTTTCGGTAAGACTAGCACATTCTTTGTATGCTCGATTGAGAGGGTGATTGATCTCACAATAACTTATGTATGACACTAATATAAGAATGTAGGTGCTCATTAGAGAATGAGTTCACTGAATTGATTTAAATCGAGAATATCTAATGAAGTCTTATCTACATGTCAATAGATGGTTCTCATAGTGGAATTTGTGCATGTAATCTTTTGACCTAAAACTACCATAGAATCTTATATATATAAATCCATATTTTGGTTCATACTCATTCATGACTTAGTTATGTACGGAATGATTTGGATATAGTAGATTATATATATGAAGGTTATGAGTAGGTTAATATGGAATCGATCTCTCCTAGTAAGAGGAAATAGCATCTTACTTGCTTCAAACAAATGATGATTTAGGAAGACTTTGATCAAAGCATGATGAAAAATTAGAAATGGTTTCTAATGTTTCATTAAATGAATCATCATCATGAGATTGAAAGAAAAATGAATATGATATTGGGGTTGACATATTTTCATACCCAGAGTCATATTCAGGATGTAGGGAGATCGAAGGATCTAGTTGCATGGTAATTTTCACTAAAGGATAGTTTTGGTATTCCATCAAAAATTTCACATCTTCCAAGAAGTCATGATACATTGCTAGACGTCAATCATGTCTTATGGGTTCGATCAAATTAAAATTTTAATTTGATCATTAAATTAAAAAGTGTTCTAAATTAAGTCAAATTGGGTTGGCTAGTTTTGACCTAAATCGATTTGGTTGAGTTCTAACTAGATTAGGTCAAATCACACCCAGACTCACTGCTGGTTAGATGTGGAACCCAATGGGTCACACACAAAGAGAGTTGATTAAGTGTCTAATTGGATTAGACCATGTTTGCAAGATGAACATGCTAGCACATGTAGCAAACCCTAGCACCTAGTTTCGAATTGGATTCGAATCGGCTTTCGATTTGGGCTAATTTAGATCCGATTTGAGCCAAATAGGATTTGGTCTTGAATTGGATTAACCTAGACTGATTGGGCTTCAGTTAGGGCACCACATACCTAAATCCCATGTGCTAGAGAGTCTCTATCTTGCGTGTGGAAAGTCTTTCATGCGCAAAGCATTCTTTGGCACATGGAATTAGTTGGCGCCTACCTTCTTTGACTTTTTCTATTTTGTTATGTCTCGTAAATTTTTATATTGGCATGGACATCATATATGGGGTGCAAAAGAGTCCTTCTGCAGATGAAATACTTCATTATTATTTTGAGAAGGGACTCTTTATCGCCTAGGAATTCTTGCCGCCTAAGACTTCTTGCCGCCCTCTCATCCTTGATGCCTCTTGGAACTTTGACTATTCAAAGTTCATCTCCATGCCTTCTTGCGGAATGGGTGTCTCTTTAAGGGCCATTAGATGGCCATCTTATCTGATCCAAGCCCTTTAATTTATGGTGCCATTTGTTTTTTGCATCGCAACTCTTCGTAGAAAATCTACGTATATTCAGTCCGAAGAGTCCTTCTGTTTTAAGGCACCTCTTGGACTAGATCTATGTAATTTTAAATGATGCAATTTTTAGATGGGTGTGAGATATGATGATGGGGTGTGAGATATTGATGAGGAAAGGGTGTGAGAAATTTAGTTGGCACCCCTACGTACATTATAAATAGGGGTGCACACCAAGAGTCCGAGGGTGTGTGAAAATTATCATTCTTTCTTACAAGAGTTTCTTTTTGTTCAATTTTCTTTCTTCCTTTCTCCTATCTAGACCTTATCCTTATAAGAACAAGAAGTCCTCTTAAGACTAAGAAATTAGGAAGGAAAATTAAGAAGATAAAAGAAAAAGAAAGATAGATAAGGAGAGGCAAGGAAGGTGACATAAAGGCTAAAGAAGGTCTTACCCTTTTAATTAAAGTTCTTATTATTAAAACTCTAATTATATAAATAAGAGGTGTTGGTGCCTTGATCAAATCTTTGTGTGGATCAACGTTGGAGGGTGAACATGTGGGCACTTGGTGGAAACCCTGACGAACTGCTACCAGTGATCAGGGTCAATTTAGGGTTTAGCGATAAGATGTATGTTCTAATACTTTCTTTTATGTTACAAATTCATGTTATATGATTTAATTGCTAATGAGGTGGTCCTAGGGTTCGGGTTTGGTTTATATGATTTAATGTTTTTGCTTTGAAATCCATGCTTCCGCCCTGTATACCTAACCCATCATGCAGGGGCAATATACCAGCGCCTGGTCAACAAGATCTTCAAGAAGCAGATCGACCGCAACATGGAGGTGTATGTAGATGCCATGCTTGTCAAAAGTCGAGCTTCTATAAACCACCTTGCCAACCTTGAAGAGACCTTCAGTGCACTCAGGAAGCACAAGATGAAGCTGAACCCAATCAAGTGTGCCTTTAATGTTACCTCAGGAAAGTTTCTTGGGTTTATGGTGTCAAGGCATGGGATTGAAGCAAATCCAGAGAAAATTCATGCTATTCAGGAGATGACTGCTCTAAGAACAATCAAAAAAGTTCAGCATCTAACTGAAAAAATGGCATCCCTAAATCGCTTCATCTCAAGATCGGTCAAGCGATGCATGTCCTTCTTTGAAGTTCTCAAGCAACCAAAAAACTTCTGCTGAACAACGGAGTGCCAACGGGTGTTTGAGAAGCTAAAATACTACCTCGACTCACTTCCACTACTAGCAAAGTCCGAACTTGAAGAAAAATTATTTTTGTACCTAGTAGTCTTTCCGGTGGCCTTGGCAACAGTCCTTGTCAAGGAGAAAGCGAAGATGTAATGATCGGTCTACTATATAAGTCAGGTCCTGAGGGATGCAGAGATCAGGTACTCTAAGCTGGAGAAATTGACCTACTCTCTTCTAATCCTACCAGGAGACTTCGACCTTACTTTCAGGGGTACACTATAATGGTCCTCACGGATCAACCAATAAAAGCAGTCCTTCATTAAATGGATACTTTCGGAAGAATCGCAAAATAGATGATCGAGCTCATGGAGTTCGACATCAATTATCAACCCAAGTCATCGATTAAAGCTCAGACATTGATAGATTTTATAGTAGAATATACCATTCCAGATGATGCCGAGCTAAAATAGAATGAGATCGGAGCTCTATTATCGCAACCAAGCCCTTCCGAAGAGAGTGCCAACCTTTTTGAAGGTTTTTGGGCTCTGTACGTGGATGGTTCATCCAACTCCGCTGGAGCAGGTGTGGGGTTAGTCTTAGTCAGCCCCGAGGGAGTCGTCGTCGAGTATGCTCTACGCTTCAAATTTCTTACAACTAATAATGAGGCCGAATATGAAGCACTGATTGCCAGGTTAATAATAGCAAGAGAGTTAAAAGTAGATCGACTGCAAGTCTACAGTGATTTTCAATTAGTGGTCGGCCAAGTTAGTGGCAACTATGAAGCGCAAGAGGAAAGTATGATGAAATACTTTAAAAAAGTAAAGGATTTGACTCCGGCCTTTGACAGTTTTGGCATTCAATAGATTCTAAGGGTAGAAAATACAAGAGCCGACCTCCTCTCTAAATTGGCCACTTCAGCCCCATTCGAACTATCTAAAGAAGTATTTTTCGAAACTCTAAAATGCCCAAGCTCGGAGGAATCACAGTTCGTTATGCAGATGGAGTTTGAGCTGAGCTGGATCGACCCATTAGTTGCCTATCTCAAAGAGGGAGTTCTTCCTCGTGATCCGAAAGAAGCTCGAAAACTCAGGAATCAAGCCTTCTGGTACGTTTTGTATGAGGGTAAGTTGTATAAGAGATCGTATTTGCTACCCCTGTTGAGATGTCTTCGCCCTTCAGAGACCAACTTTGCATTATGAAAAGTGCATGAGGGAATTTATGGAAGTCATGTAAGAGCCAGATCCCTATCATAAAAACTACTTCGGCAAGGATACTATTGGCCAACCTTACACCACGATTCTATGGAGTATGTCAAGAAATATGATCGCTATCAGAAGAATGCAAATCTACAAAGACTGTCGACCTCCGAGCTTACTCCGCTAAGTACACCTTGGCTATTTGCACAGTGAAGAATGGATATTCTTAGCCCTTTCTCGATGGCATTCGAACAACAAAAGTTCCTCCTGATCGTGATCGACTACTTTACCAAATGGGTCGAAGCTGAACCACTAGCAAAAATTATCGAGACCAAGGTACAGAAGTTTGTCTGAAAGTCAATCATCTGTTGGTTAGGTTTGCCCCAAACTCTCATAATAGATAACGAGCGATAGTTCACTGGAACGAGGTTCACCAAGTTCTGTAAAGATCTAAACATCTTCCATCACTTCACATCAGTAGCTCATCCACAGGCAAATGGAAAAGCTGAAGTGACCAACCGGATCCTACTGCAAGACATCAAGACAAGGCTCGATAGAGTAAGGAAGGTCTAGATGGATGAACTCTACCACGTCCTCTGAGCATACCGAACTACACAAAGGCTACCGACTGGAGGAATACCATTTGCCTTGGCTTTCGGAATGGAGACAGTTATCCCAATCGAGCTTAAGCTCCCATCAACATGGGTCATGGCCTTCAATGAGCAGTGTAACTCATAGAACCTCAGAGTCAATCTCGACCTGCTAGAAGAAAAAAGAGAGGATGCCCAGGTTCAGATGGCAGCCTATAGGTGAAGGATGGCCTGATACTATAACTCCAAAGTTAGAGATAAAATGTTCAGAGTGGGGGACTTAGTGCTTCGATGAGCCTCCATCTCTCAGTCTCAGAATCAAAGAAAGCTTGCCCTGAATTAGAAAGGCCCGTATGATGTAGAGGAGGTCATCCGGTCTAAAACTTATTGCCTGAAGAAGCTCAGAGGGAAGATGCTCCTACGACCTTAGAATTCAGAAAATCTAAGGATGTGCTACCAGTTATTTTCCATCAATAAAACTCTTCCATTTAAATGTTATTGTTTATTGATGCAAAAACTATGTGATGACAGGAAAGAAGCAACCAATAATGGCCATGTTAGGAATAGGAGGAGAACCTCATCCTAACGTAAGCAAAGTCGAAGACCTCATTCATTTTAGATGAGATGAAGGGAGAGGCCCTAACAATGGCCCTTATGTACCCCCCTAGTCCATTAGGAATATGAGGAGAACCTCATCCTAACATGAGCAAAGTTGAAAACCTCATTCATTTTAGACGAGAACCTCATCCTAACATGAGCAATGTTGAAGACTGAGGCCCTGACAATGGCCCTTATATGCCCCTATAGTTCGTTAGGAATAGGAGGAGAACCTCATCCTAACATGAGAAAAGTTGAAGACCTCGTTCATTTTAGACAAGGTGAGAGGAGAGGCCCCGACAATAATCCTAAATATGCCCCTACAGCCTATTAGAAATAAGAGGAGAACCTTATCCTAGCATGAGCAAAGGTCGGAACCCCATAGATCAAAGACGTGGAGAAGAAAGAAGCTCGATGGAAAATTCCTACACGTGCTTTCCCACGACAACCTGACTACATCAAATGTGAAAAGCACAACCTTATCCTAGTTTGCAAGCGAGATCCTAGTTTGACGTTGACAACAAGTCCGGCATCCACAACGAGCTCGACGTCCGCAATAAGCAGCAAGTATGGGAATTCGAGATCAGAATTCTCCCTCAAGCTTTAACTTGAACGTCAACCTCGGTTGGAAATAAGATCTTCTTCGAGCTTCAATGCCAACCTCAACAGGAGACAAGATCTTCTTCTACCTCAGTTGGAGATAAGATCTCCTCCGAGCTTCAACCCGAACGAGTGCAGAACTCGAAAAAGAACTTTGATAGAAACCCGAGACCAGAATTCTCCCCCAAGCTTCAACTTGAATGTCAACCTCGGCTGGAAATAAGATCTCTCCCAAGCTTCAACTTCAACATCAATCTCGACTGAAGATAAGATCTTTTTCGAGCTTCAACGCCAACCTCAATAAAAGACAAGATCTCCTTTAACCTTGGCTGGAGATAAGATCTCCCTCAAGCTTTAACCTGAATGGGTGTAGAACCTGGAAGAGGACTTCGGCAGTCGCCTTTTTTATGCTTCCTTCTTTTGAATTTCGAACTCAGAAGTGAAGAAACTATTATTGGAGATAAATCTCACTCCCACCAAAGTCCAGTCTGATGCTTAGCCTAATGCGATCGATAATCATGGAAGAGCTTCGATTAAGAATTCTCCCTCTAGAAGCCAAACTTCTTTCATATTTTTTTAGGAGTCGAACTCCTTCTGGATTCCTCCAGCAGTCGGATTTCTCCAAGAGCTGAACTCCTTTCGAATTCCTTTAGTAGTTGATTCCTCTAGGATCCGAACTCCTTTTGGATTCCTTCAGGTGCTGAACTTCTTTCGGATTCCTCTAGGAGTCGAATTTCTTCCAGATTCCTCCAGCAGTCAAATTCCTTTCAAATTCCTCCAGTAGTCGAATTCCTCCAGCGATCGAACCCCAGTCAAACTTTTTCAAGCACTCAAACTCCGTCCAGCGGTCGAACCCCTTCCAGACCTTTTCTTCAGTCGAATTTCTCCAAGAGCCGAACTCCTTCTGAATTTCTCCAAAAGTTGAATTCCTTTCAAATTCCTTCAGTAGTTGGATTTCTTCAGGAGCCGAACTTCTTTTGAACTCCTCCAGTAGTTAAATTCCTTCAGGAGCTGAACTCCTAGACTCCTCCAGCAATCAGATTTCTTTAGGAGCCAAACTCCTTTCGAACTCCTCCAGCAGTCGGATTTCTTCAAAAGCCAAACTCCTTCCGAATTTCTTCAGGAGCCAAACTCTTTTCGAACTCCTTCAGCAATCAGATTTCTCTAGGAGCTGAACTCCTTTCAAACTTCTTCTTCAATTGGATTCCTTCAGGAGTCAAACTCCTTGCGGACTTCTCCTTCAATCAAATTTCGAATGCCTACTTCCTCCGGACGGTTATGACTGTCATTTATCAGTCTGCTAAAGGCAACCCTACTAACGGACGATTATGACTATCATTATCAGTCTATTACGAGCGATACCTCTCTCCATAATAAATTTCATATGGCCCAGAGCGGTCCACTACTAGACGGTTACAACAAGCTCCATCTATAAAAAGAGATCCTCTAAATAGGTTTTCTCTAAGCTCTCTTCTTCTTCTCAAAACTCTATCGAATTCATATTTGAGCACTCCATTTCTGTGGGTCAGAAGAGCTGACTTGATCGTCAGAGGATCCTACTGGAGCCACCACCATCGACTCCAGACGAAACTTTATTTTGTAGGTCATTGACGATGACCTCATCTTTTTCAACTCCAGCTCAATCTGACGTCAATCAGATTCTACACCAACAACCAATATATTCAATAATTCAGTCAAAGAGCTATCAATCTTATTCGTATGGTAGCTCGTGATGAATTGTCCATACAAATTAGGAAGGGATTGCAGGATCATATCCACCTATAATTCCTTATCCATATTCATGCCTAGCTTCTGAAGCTCCTCAATGTTCTTGATCATTATCAAACAATGATCATGAATGGACTATCCATCATGCATCTTTACTCTAAAAAGTTTTTGAGAGATCTCAAAGTGAGCCATGCGACTCTACTCATCGAACAACCCTTGCAGGTGAGTCAGTGAAGAAAAATCCTGATTTTTTGGATTAGGTTCGTTCAGATCTGATCAGATCGAGAGATATATTTCAATTTTTTTTTTCTTTAATCTAGATCAGATCTGGAATGTTTCAGATCTGATCTTATTATTTTAATAATTAAAATAAATTTAAATAAATTAAATTAAATTTAATTTACCTTAAGGTAGGGTAATCCTATTACCCGTTGATGATCCTTTAAGCAGTGAAAGGTTCTGGATCTAGCCACGCAAGTGCCTAGCCTCTACTGATATCTACTCAAGATGGATCTAGAGATCCTCTTCTTCTCTATCATGTCTCAAAAAATTAAATCTGGATCTAATTTGGAGGATCTTCAAAACACCTTTCGAAGATCAGCAGTTGTCCTTTGCAGCAGCGCAGCCTTGTAGCTTTCTGTCGCCTTTCTCTCATCTGGATTGCACCAACTTGGATCCCAAACCACTTTGGGCATGGAGAGGAGAGGGAGAAGATGGGCTTGGCATGGAGGAGGAGGAGAGAACCAGCCTTAGGGCATGGAGAATTCTTAATTGCTTTTTGAGTTGGGCGCAGGGTCTTATTTATAGACTATGCGTGATCCAACTTCTCTTCTTCCCAACCAATCACAATCCTTTGTGAAATCAGATCTAAATCTGATTAGTGAAAATAGAGTCCCTTGGATTCCTCCTTAGATGGCGCCTAAGACCAATCAAACTTGGTTCTTAGGAGAAGTCTAATTGGAATCCAAAAAGGAGATGGAGTCCCTGTCCAATAGGGACTCCTGGGTGCCTTAGCTTGGGCACACGCCAAGGGTGGCGTGCGCCCTCCTCTTTGTCAGGTTTTGGTAGGGGGACAAGCCCCCACCAGCTCTCCAATAGGTGCATGACACGAGGATAAAAGTCAAAGTATCAATGGTCAACATTTGACCAGTCAAAGGTCAACTTTTGACCAAAGTCAAAAGACGAGAAATGACAGTGAACAAAAATGGCAGGTATTATCTTACAAAATAAGACAATCCTTTTTTGACCTGGACAAACTCCAGTCAGATCAAGTGAAGGCTTCTGATTGAGCACAAAATCCTTTGGCTCAGTCAGAATAACTATTTATGATAGTAAAAGAAGAACGTTAGGTTCAATCGAGTGCTAGCATGATTTCCTTGAATCTAATTGAATCTCATTCAGATCAATTGAACTGGATTAGTTTAATTGATGATCACCAGATTCAAACCCTTGTTTGTGTGATCTAGTTAAGTTCAGTTCTGTATGGTAATGGGATATATCATGATCTCTATCATCGACATCATCAAAACTCTTTTCGATGGATCAGAACTCTTCTGATTCAAACAGCTAGAATGATCGATCATCTAAATCATTCTAATTGCTCCCAAAATCCACCAGTGACACCTAGCAGTATATGGTGGCAACCCATCAGAGCTGAATGCGAACCTCTTGGTGCAGCTACCTGTGTGATTAAGTTCTTCTATCTTGAGCCCCGATCAGATTAGGGTTAAGGTGAACTCGTCAAACCCTAGTCTCTGTCATATGATGTAATCATTCGATTCAAGTCCGATGTGAAAACCTAAATAGAAACTCTTTCTATTATTTCACTCTGCCATGGCCATGGACTTCTGGACTTGATTTCTCATGATCATCATAGGGCTGCTCCTCTACCACCTGAGGTAGATAGATTCCATCTTGATGCAATCCAGTTCCTACAATGAACATGCTATAGCCAACATACACCTCAGGATTTCATATGGCTAGGAGATCGAGTTATGGTGTAGTCAAACTATAACACCCTCAAGGATGAACTATCGATGCACCTCAGGTCAAAGAACCAAGACACACCACTGCAGCATCGAGTCAGTCATTGACGAGAAGGTAGACTTCCTAATGACTACTCGAGGTGGTCACGCTCAGTGCCCTCATTCTCTAACGAGTACTCTGTACTCTCGCTCCGGATGTCTCCACACCGTAGACTCAAGACTCATCTACTAAAGAGAAGCGATTCGTACACCAACCTTCCAGATCAATCACCATCCTCGTGATGATCCTATGGTCGGAAGCATTTTATGAGTTAATAATGATTATTCATGTCTTAAATTTTCAACTCTTGAAAATATGAATTATCATTACCATTAACTCAAAGGATGTATCACAGACACTAAATACACATATGTGATAGAAAATAACCCATTTTATTGATTTTAGTCAAAATTATAATTTTGCCCCTAGAAGTGTATTACAAGTGTCAGCCAATTCTGGCTTCTAGGGCACATATATCTAACAATCTTCCACTTATCCTAAAGCCAATTGGCTACAAGTCTAAGTCCCATCTTCTCAAGGTGGGCTTCGATCTTCTATTGGCCCAATGGCTTTGTAAGTGGGTCTGCCACATTATCTGTGGAGTCGACTCTCTTGACCTCGACGTAACCCTTCTTGAGGTAATCGCAGATGAGGTGGTATCGCCTGCTCAATATGCTTGGATTTTTGGTGAGACCTCGGCTCCTTAGCAAGGGCTATGGCGCCATTGTTGTCACAGTATAGAGGAATGGCATCTGATGGCATTACTCCGATTTCTGCAGCAAACTTTTTGTACCAGAATGCTTCCTTTGTAGCCTCTGATGCAGCAATATATTCTACTTTCATGGTGGAATTTGCTATCACGGTTTGCTTGGAACTCTTTCAGCTAACAGCACCATCATTGCATACAAATAGACTTCCAGATATCGACTTTCGATCATCTACATCGAACATGAAATCCGAGTCTGTGTATCCCTGGACTTGGAGTTCTCCATTACCAAAGACCAACATCATATCCTTAGTTCTTCTTAAGTACTTAAGGATACATTTCATAGAAGTCCAGTGTTCTTCATCTGGATTTGACTGATATCTGCTTGTGACACTCACAGCATGGGCTATATCAGGTCGTGTACATAGCATGGCATACATGAGGCTCCCTATTGTAGAAGCATAAGGGATCTTGCTCATGCATTCTATTTCCTCAGGTGTGCTAGGGCACATCTTCTTGAAAAGATGAATACCATGTCTGAAGGGTATTAATCCCTTCTTAGAGTTTTCCATACTAAACCTCTTTAGTACTTCCTCTATGTACATCTTCTGTGAAAGTCCTAGCATCCTATTCGGTCTATCCCTATAGACCTTAATTCCTAGAATAAAGGATGCTTCACCTAGGTCTTTCATGGAGAATTCCTTGGACAATCATATTTTGACTGTTGTCAACATGGGAATATCATTCCCAATAAGGAGGATGTCATCCACGTATAGTATGAGGAAGACAACAGCACTCCCACTGACCTTTTTGAAGACACACGATTTTTCTTTATTTTTGATGAAACTAAACTTTTTGATCACATCATTGAAATGAGTGTTCCAGCTTCAAGATGCTTGCTTAAGTCAATATATGGACCTTTGCAGCTTGCAAATCTTGTGATCGGTATCACTGGATGTGAAACTTAGCAGCTGTTCCATATAGATATCTTCATCAAGATATCCATTTAAGAATGCCATTTTCATGTCCATTTGCCATATTTTATAATCGAAATAGACTGCAACGACAAGCAATATGCGGATGGATTTTAGCATAGCCACTAAAAAAAAGGTATCCTGATAGTCAATGCCTTCGCATTGACTATAACCTTTTGCCACTAGTCTATCCTTGAATGTCTCCACATTCTCATCTACACCAATCTTTCTCTTGAAGATCCATTTACATCCAATAGATACTGTACCTTCTAGTGGATCTACCAAGGTCCAGACTTGGTTCGAGTGCATCGAGTCAATTTCTGACTGCATTGCCTCTTATCATTTCTCAGAGTCGATATCTGATATCGCCTCGTTGTAGGTTTTAGGATCATCACCATGAGCATCATTACCTACGAGGAACATTTTCTCTACTTTCTCTGAAATAATACCTAAGTATCTTTTAGGGGGATGAGAAACTCTTTCCGATCTACGAGGTGAAGGAGGTAGTATTCTTATTGAAGGAAAAATCCTGATTTTTTGGACCAGATTCGTTCAGATCTGATCGGATCAAGAGATATATTTCAAAATTTTTTTCTCTTTGATCCAAATCAGATTTAGAATATTTCAGATCTGATTCTTATTATTCTAATAATAAAAATAAAATTTAAATAAATTAAATTAAATTAAATTTACCTTAAAGTAGGGTAATCCTATTACCCATTGATGATCCTATAAATAGTGGAAGGTTCTGGATCTAGCCATGCAAGTGCCTGGCCTCTACCGATATCCACTCAGGCTAGATTCGGAGATCCTCTTCTTCTCTATCACATCTCCAAAAATTAGATCTAAATCTAATTTGGAGGATCTTCAAAATATCTTTCAAAGATTAACAGTTGTCCTTTACAGCAGTGCCGCCTTCTAGCTTTCTGTCGCCTTTCTCTCATCTAGATTGCATCAACTAAGATCCTAAACTCCTTTGGGCATAGAGAGGAGAGGGAGAAGGTGGACTTGGCATGGAGGAGGAGAGGAGAAGCAGTCTTGGAGCATGGGAATTTTCAATTAGATTTC
Organism: Cocos nucifera; assembly: GCA_006176705.1. Lineage (NCBI taxonomy): Eukaryota > Viridiplantae > Streptophyta > Magnoliopsida > Arecales > Arecaceae > Cocos > Cocos nucifera. Next base: position 113,511 of record QRFJ01001098.1, on the reverse strand, counting down.
AGATCTCTTTGGATTGGGCGCAAGGTCTTATTTATAGACTATGCGTGATCCAACTCCTCTTCTTCCCAACCAATCACAACCCTTTGTGAAATCAGATCTAAATCTGATTGGTGGAAATAGAGTCCCTTGGATTCCTCCTTAGATGGTGCCTAAGACCAGTCAAACTTGGTTCTTAGGAGAAGTCTAATCAAATCCAAAAAGAAGATGGAGTCCCTATCCAACAGGGACTCCTGGGTGCCTCCAGCTTGGGCACACGCCAAGGGTGGCGTGCGCCCTCCTCCTTGCCAGGTTCTGGCAGGGGGACAAGCCCCCACCAGCTCTTCAATAGGTGCATGACACTGGACAAAAGTCAAAGTGTCAATGGTCAACATTTGACCAGTCAAAGGTTACTAAAGTCAAAGGACGAGAAATGGCAGGTGACCAAAAATGGCAGGTATTGTCTTACAAAATAAGACAAGCCCTTTTCTGACTTGGACAAGCTCCTAGTCAGACCAAGTGAAGGCCTCTGATCGAGCACAAACTCCTTTGGCTCAGTCAGGACAACTTATTTATGATAGTAAAAGAAGAACGTTAGGTTCAATCGAGTGCTAGCACGATTTTCTTGAACCTAATTGAATCTCATTCAGATCAATTGAACTAGATTAGTTCAATTGATGATCACCAGATTCAAACCCTTATTTGTGTGATCCAGTTAGGTTCAGTTCTGTATGGTAATGGGATATGTCATGATCTCTATCATCGACATCATCGAAACTCCTTTCGATGGATCAGAACTCTTCTGATTCGAACAGCTAGAATGATCGATCATCTAAATCATTCTAATTGCTCCCAAAATCCACCAGTGACACCTAGCAGTATATGGTGGCAACCCATCAGAGCTGAATGCGAACCTCTTGGTGCAGCTACCTGTGTGATTAAGTTCTTCTATCTTGAGCCCCGATCAGATTAGGGTTTAGGTGAACTCGTCAAACCCTAGTCTCTGTCATATGATGTAATCATTCGATTCAAGTTCGATGTGAAAACCTAAATAGAAACTCTTTCTATTATTTCACTCTGCCATGGCCATGGGCTTCTGGACTTGATTCTCATGATCATCATAGGGCTGCTCCTCTACCACCGAGGTAGATAGATTCCATCTTGATGCAATCCAGTTCCTACAATGAACATGCTATAGCCAACATACACCTCAGGATTTCGTATGGCTAGGAGACCGAGTTATGGTGTAGTCAAACTATAACACCCTCAAGGTGAACTATCGATGCACCTCAGGTCAAAGAACCAGACACACCACTGCAGCATCGAATCAGTCATTGACGAGAAGGTAGACTTCCTAATGACTACTCGAGGTGGTCACGCTCAGTGCCCTCATTCTCTAACGAGTACCTATACTCTCGCTTCGGTGTCTCCACACCGTAGACTCAAGACTCATCTACTAAAGAGAAGCGATTGTACACCAACCTTCTAGATCAATCACCATCCTCGTGATGATCCTATGGTCGGGAGCATTTTATGAGTTAATAATGATTATTCATGTCTCAAATTTTTAACTCTTGAAAATATGAATTATCATTACCATTAACTCAAAGGATGTATCACAGACACTAAATACACATATGTGATAGAAAATAACCCATTTTATTGATTTTAGTCAAAATTATAATTTTGCCCCTGGAAGTGTATTACAAGTGTCAGCCAATTCTGGCTTCTAGGGCACATATATCTAACAGTCGGCATGTCTCTAACAATCCTCATGTCTTCATGCTGTCGCTGAAGATCATTGGACATGGACACAAGAATATAGCACTTTGACTTATTGTCTTCGTCCATCCACTTTTCAAGTGCTGCTTGTTGATCAAGGGATGGACGAGCTGGCAACACAGGTGCATCTTGGTCGAGGACATGGTTCAGCTTCTTGAAACTGAGAACGATTCTCAAATTCCAGAGCCAGTCCTTGTAATTGATTCTGATCAACCTATTGGTGTCAAGGATTTGGGCTAATGGGTTTGAACTCGACATGGTTAACTGCAGAGAGAAATAATTTCTAATTAGATATTTAGAACTTGTAAATATTTATTATTGGGACTTTGATAAATAAACAAGGGCTTCCACTATTTCTATGGATCTCCCATACTTCTCGGATGGAGAAAATGAAAACCTATACGTGATTAATTTCTAGTGGATACTGTAGTCCCACTGATTTATATGCACCTCACCTAACAATTATTGGTAACACATAAATAATGAGTGGACAACTCTTTGTCCATTGCTTCACTAAGCAAGATGTAGTGGATTCAGTCTCTAAGACTTGTAATCTCATCTAATAGTTATTGGCACATTTCAATAATCTGTGGCTCCTGTCATGGATCTGATCAGATCAAGAGATATATTTCAAAAATTTTTCTTTGATCTAATCAGATCTTGATATGTTTCAGATCTGATTCTTATTATTTTAATAAATAAAATAAAATAAAGATAAATTAAATCAAATTTAATTTACCTGATTTGGGTAATCCTATTACCCTGTTGATGATCCTGATTGCAGCGGAAGGTTCTGGATCTTAGCCACGCAAGCGCCTGGCCTCTACCGGTATCCACTCGGGTTGGATCTGGAGATCCTCTTCTTCTCTATCACACCTCCAAAAATTCAGATCTGGATCTGATCTGGAGGATCTTCAAAACTCTTTTGAAGATCAGCAGTCGTCCTTTTGCAGCAGCGCAGCCTTCTTGCTTTTTGATCGCCTTTCTCTTGATCTGAATCGCACCAACCAAAATCCAAAACTCCTTTTGGACGTGGAGAGCAAGGGGAGAAGAGTGGTTATGGCATGGAGAAGGAGGGGAGAGGCAGCCTTGGGGTGGTATGGAAATCTTTATTCAAATCTCATATCAATTGAGTTGGGCGCAGGGTCTTATTTATAGACTAAGCTTGTGATCCAACTCCTCTTCCTTCCCAACCAATCACAACCCTTTGTGAAATCAGATCTAAATCTGATTGGTTGGAATAGAGTCCCCTGGATTCCTCCTTAGAGGGCGCCTAAGACCAGTCAAAGTTGGATTCTTAGTAGAACTCTAATTGGAATCCAAAAGGGAGGTGGAGTCCTTGTCCAACAAGGACTCCTAGGCGCCTCCAACTTGGGCACACGCCACCCTAGGGTGGCGTGCGCCCTTCTCCTTGCCAGGTTCTGGCAGGGGGACAGGCCCCCACCAGCTCTCCAATAGGTGCATGACATGTGGTCAAAAGTCAAAGTGTCAATGGTCAACGTTTGACCAGTCAAAGGTAGACTTTTGACCAAAGTCAAAGAACAAGAAATGGCAGGTGACCAAAAATGGCAGGTAATGTCTTACAAAATAAGACAACCTTTTCTGACTTGGACAACCTCCAGTCAGACCATATGAAGGCCTCTGATTGAGCACAAACTCCTTTGGCTCAGTCAGGACAACTTATTTATGATAGTAAAAGAAGAACGTTAGGTTCAATCGAGTGCTAGCACGATTTCCTTGAACCTAATTGAATCTCATTCAGATCAATTGAACTAGATCAGTTCAATTGATGATCACCAGATTCAAACCCTTGTTTGTGTGACCCAGTTAGGTTCAGTTCTGTATGGTAATGGGATATGTCATGATCTCTATCATCGACATCATCGAAACTCCTTTCGATGGATCAGAACTCTTCTGATTCGAACAGCTAGAATGATCGATCATCTAAATCATTCTAATTGCTCCCAAAATCCACCAGTGACACCTAGCAGTATATGGTGGCAACCCATCAGAGCTGAATGCGAACCTCTTGGTGCAGCTACCTGTGTGATTAAGTTCTTCTATCTTGAGCCCCGATCAGATTAGGGTTAAGGTGAACTCGTCAAACCCTAGTCTCTGTCATATGATGTAATCATTCGATTCGAGTCCAATGTGAAAATCTAAATAGAAACTCTTTCTATTATTTCACTCTGCCATGGCCATGGGCTTCTGGACTTGATTCTCATGATCATCATAGGGCTGCTCCTCTACCACCGAGGTAGATAGATTCCATCTTGATGCAATCCAGTTCCTACAATGAACATGCTATAGCCAACATACACCTCAGGGTTCCATATGGCTAGGAGACCGAGTAATGGTGTAGTCAAACTATAACACCCTCAAGGTGAACTGCCGATGCATCTCAGGTCAAAGAACCAGACACACTACTGCAGCATCGAGTCAGTCATTGACGAGAAGGTAGACTTCCCTAATGACTACTCGAGGTGGTCACGCTCAGTGCCCTCGTTCTCTAACGAGTACCTGTACTCTCGCTCCGGTGTCTCCACACCGTAGACTCAAGACTCATCTACTAAAGAGAAGCGATTGTACACCAACCTTCCGGATCAATCACCATCCTCGTGATGATCCTATGGTCGGGAGCATTTTATGAGTTAATAATGATTATTCATGTCTTAAATTTTCAACTCTTGAAAATATGAATTATCATTACCATTAACTCAAAGGATGTATCACAGACACTAAATACACATATGTGATAGAAAATAACCCATTTTATTGATTATAGTCAAAATTATAATTTTGCCCCTAGAAGTGTATTACAAGTGTCAGCCAATTCTGGCTTCTAGGGCACATATATCTAACAATCTCCCACTTGTCCTAAAGCCAATTGGCTACAAGTCTAAGTCCCATCTTCTCAAGGTGGGCTTCGATCTTCTGCTGGCCCAACGGCTTTGTAAGTGGGTCTGCCACATTATCTGTGGAGTTGACTCTCTTGACCTCGACGTAAACCTTTCTCGAGGTAATCGCGGATGAGGTGGTATCGCCGCTCAATGTGCTTGGATTTCTGGTGAGACCTCGGCTCCTTAGCAAGGGCTATGGCGCCATTGTTGTCGCAGTATAGAGGAATGGCATCTGATGGCATTACTCCAATTTCTGCAGCAAACTTCTTGTACCAGAATGCTTCCTTTCGCAGCCTCTGATGCAGCGATATATTCTGCTTCCATGGTGGAATCTGCTATCACAGTTTGCTTGGAACTCTTCCAGCTGACAGCACCACCATTGCACACAAACAGACTTCCAGATGTCGACTTTCGATCATCTATATCGGACATGAAATCCGAGTCTGTGTATCCCTGGACTTGGAGTTCTCCATTACCAAAGACCAACATCATATCCTTAGTTCTTCTCAAGTACTTAAGGATACATTTCACAGAAGTCCAGTGTTCTTCACCTGGATTTGACTGATATCTGCTTGTGACACTCACAGCATGGGCTATATCAGGTCGTGTACATAGCATGGCATACATGAGGCTCCCTATTGCAGAAGCATAAGGGATCTTGCTCATGCGTTCTATTTCCTCAGGTGTGCTGGGGCACATCTTCTTGGAAAGATGAATACCATGTCTGAAGGGTATTAATCCCCTCTTAGAGTTTTCCATACTAAACCTCTTTAGTACTTCCTCTATGTACATCTTCTGTGAAAGTCCTAGCATCCTATTCGGTCTATCCCTATAGACCTTAATTCCTAGAATAAAGGATGCTTCACCTAGGTCTTTCATGGAGAATTCCTTGGACAACCACATCTTGACTGATGTCAACATGGGAATATCATTCCCAATAAGGAGGATGTCATCCACGTACAATACGAGGAAGACAACAGCGCTCCCACTGACCCTTTTTGAAAACACATGGTTCCTCTTCATTTTTGATGAAACCAAACTTTTTGATCACATCATTGAAACGAGTGTTCCAGCTCCGAGATGCTTGCTTAAGTCCATATATGGACCTTTGCAGCTTGCAAACCTTGTGATCAGTATCACTGGATGTGAAACCTAGCGGCTGTTCCATATAGATATCTTCCTCAAGATATCCATTTAAGGAATGCCGTTTTCACGTCCATTTGCCATATTTCATAATCGAAATAGGCTGCAACGGCAAGCAATGTGCGGATGGATTTTAGCATAGCCTACTGGGGAAAAGGTATCCTGATAGTCAATGCCTTCGCGTTGACTATAACCTTTTGCCACCTAGTCTAGCCTTGAATGTCTCCACATTCCCATCTGCACCAATCTTTCTCTTGAAGATCCATTTACACCCAATAGGTACTATACCTTCTGGTGGATCTACCAAGGTCCAGACTTGGTTTGAGTGCATCGAGTCAATTTCTGACTTGCATTGCCTCTAGCCATTTCTCGGAGTCGATATCTGATATCGCCTCGTTGTAGGTTTTGGGATCATCACCATGAGCACCATTACCTACGAGGAACATTTTCTCTACTTCCTCTGAAATAATACCTAAGTATCTTTCAGGGGGATGGGAAAACTCTTTCCGATCTACGAGGTGGAGGAGGTAGTGTTCTTATTGGCTCAACCTGATTTGGTTCCAACTTGGTCCTTAGCTCGTTCTACTTGTGAGACTTTCTCATCAAGCTTAATCTGCTTTCCAATGCCGCTATCTTGAATAAACTATTTTTCAAGAAAGATGGCATGTCGACTCACAATCACATTGTGGTCTTCTGGAATGTAGAAATAGTATCCTAATGACTCTTTAGGATATCCTATGAATCGAGCTCTAAAGGACCTAAACTCTAACTTGTCCGCTTGTTGTCTTTTGACATGAGCCGGACAACCCCAAATTCTGAGATGACTCAGACTTGGTTTCTTACCGTGCCATATCTCATACGGTGTGGTAGGAACGGTTTTAGAGGGAAACCCTATTCAGTAGATAAGATTGAAGTTAACAATGAAGTGTCCCCAAAGAAAATCAGGGAGGTCTGTGAAGCTCATCATGGATCGAACCATATCCAATAGAGTCCGATTTCTCCGTTCTGAAACCCCGTTGAGTTGAGGTGTTCCTGGTGGAGTCCATTGAGAGACTATGCCATTTTTCCTTAAGATAGTCTAGGAATTTCCGGCTAAGGTATTCACCTCCTCGATCTGATCGAAGAACCTTAATGGGTTTTTCAGTTTGTTTTTCTACTTCATGTCTGAATTCTTTGAACTTTTCAAAAGCTTCAGACTTGTGTCTCATAAGATACACATACCCATACCTAGACAGATCATCGGTAAAGGTAATGAAGTAGACAAAATTGCCTCTAGCCGGCACATCAAATGGGCCGCACACATCAGTATGTACTAGGGCAAGGAGATCTGTGGCCCTCTCCCCATGTCCAACAAAAGGGAGTTTAGTCATTTTGCCTTGAAGACAAGATTCACAAGTTGGATATGACTCAAAAGTCAATGGACTCAATAGCCCATTTTTCTCCAATTTGTTGATCCTATCTTCTGCTATATGACCTAATCTCAGGTGCCATAGATATCTGTCGTTTGGACTATCCCTAGGTCGTTTGGCATTCACGTTTTGCTCGATAGTTAGAATAGGTACATCAATATGTAGCTGATAAAGACCATTAATAAGGAAACCATTTGCAATTTTATTTCTTTCATAAAGAATGTTACAATGGTCCTTAAAGAAGGTGATCACATAACCTTCTTGTGCTAAGCATGAAACAGAAATCAAATTCCTGCTAGCTGCAGGCACATAATAACAGTCTTTCAAAACTAAGTCTAAACCAGATGGTAATCGAAGAGGGTATGTTCCCACGGCTACTGCAGCAACTCTTGCTCCATTACCGATGCGTAGGATCATGTCTCCATCCCTCAGCCTCCTGCTATCCTCAAGACCCTGCATGGAAGTGCACAGATGAGCACTAGAACCAGAGTCAAGCACCCAACTGGATGCAGAAGAAACCGTAAGGTTAGACTCAATAACGAGCATACCTCCAGAAGGACCTTCCTTCTTGTTCTTCAGGGTGGCCAGGTAAGTAGGGCAGTTCCGCTTCCAATGGCCGTCGCTGTTGCAATGGAAACACTTTCCTTTGCCATCGGCCTTTTCTTCGGCTCTGCCTTCTTCTTCTTTGATCCTTCCACCTTTTGCTTTTTCACAGACTTCTTTTTCTTTCCATAAGACTTTCTTTTGGAAGAAGTCCGTTCCATAGCAAGAACTGAGCCTTTAGAACCTTTCATAGAAAGCTCAGCGGTAACCAGCATATTCATTAATTCGGCCAAGGAATTTTGAAGTTTATGCATGTGGTAATTCATGATGAATTGCCCATATGCATCAGTCAAGGATTGCAGAATAATATCGTTCTGCAGGTCCAAGTCCAACTTCACACCGAGCTTCTCAAGCTCTTCCATGTCCTTGATCATTGTCAGACAGTGATCTTGGACTGACTGCCCATCACGCATCTTAGCCTTAAAAAGTCATTTTCGTGACTTGATATTTGGCTGCGCGACTCTGTTCACCAAACATCTCCTGCAGGTGAGCCAACATTTGGCGAGCAGTCCCGATATCTTCATGTTGGCGCTGGAGCTCATCAGACATCGAGCCCAACATGTAATATCTGGCCTTATTATCTTCGTCTATCCATTTTTTCCAGAGAGACGCTCTCTGTTCAACAGTGGATGGACGGGCTGGTAAGGTGGGAGGGTCCTGGTCCAAAACATGGGTTAACTTCTCTGAACCCAAAATAATTTTGTAGTTCCTGAGCCAATCTTTATAATTGGGTCCAGTCAGTCTATGTGTGTCCAGGATACGTGCCAATGGGTTGGACGCAGACATTTTCCTATAGAGAGTCAAAGATTCTAGTTAGATATTGTAATTTTGACTTGACCAATTTTATTTAGGGATTTTATTTTTAAACAAATTAGCTCCCACTATTTTCTCGGATCCCTACACTCCCTCTGTAGAGATGCGAAAATCTCCACGATTAATGATTTCTAGTGGGTGGTGCGGTCTCACCAACTGACTCATCACCTCACCTAACAGTTATTGGTGATGGGTTAGCCAATGAGTGAACAACTCTTGTTCAATGATTCTCTAATCATGGTGCACCCAAACTTGGTCTCTAATTCATGAATCTCACCGTATCCAAAATATTGATCCACTCCTTAGTTAAGTCAGACCCACCATTTGCATAGACTGGGTTCCTAATTTACTCTCTCACCGTATCCGAAATATTGAGCCCAACTCATCCTCCAGCCCATAGCATCCAATGCCTAATAGACATGGTTGCATCTTCCCGGTGCAACTGAGCCACTGTATCCAGCCGAGAACAATCAACCCCGGGAAGGGCCCGCACATCTACAATGGTGGAAGACCTCAGACTTAATCTTTTCTTAGGGAGAATTGATTCAGGTCTCATTAAACTAGACTTGGCTTAGTCATAACAATTATGACTAACCTAGTGGCATGGGTTAGCTCGGATTATTGACCACCTCAGATCAGAACTGTGTCAACAGATATGGCCAGGTAAGTGAGACCGGTGGAAGGAATATGCCATTAACTCGTACAAGAACGCATTCAGGTCGAGTAGCTTCCAATTAAAAACCAGTCGGTCGTATGTGCCAAACTTACCTTAGACACCAAATTGTTGAGTCAGAACCAATTGGGTTAGCCTACAATCCAGACTCTAACCTCTGAGCCTAATTAGGTCTTGCTTGATCGTGACTCGATCTTGACCCAGACTTAATCCTATTAGGCTGGTCAATTTAAGCATTGTTGATCCCATCTAACCAACTCTTGATTCGGTTTGATCAACCGCTTAGACCTAATTGAGCTACCCAAGCCCGAACCCAGTATTATGAATATGTCTTAGATCTGAAATTCTCAATTTTAGACCTAATTAATATTCCATAAACTTAATTCTTAATTAAGTAGGGTTCATAAACAAAATATGCACAATAAATCCTAGGGTTTCAGGATCTAGGGTTTTGCAGAAAGTAAGTTTTGGGTTTCTGATTAAGGACGAACACGCAGCACCCCTACACATCATAAGAACACCCCATCGAATGGGAAGAGAGGGCCTTTAAACCCTTCTTCGTTCTTATGACCGGACGGCCAAGAGGAACGCCTTAATCAGGAACATGTCAATACTACAAAACAGTTTATAGATCTATATCATATATCTCATATACAAATTTAGATCTAATCATGGCATATTTTGCATACATCTCATGTATCAAATCATGCATATTTTCAGATCTAAATTATCTCATAATAATCTAAAAAATTAGATTTAAATTGATCTAATCAAAATAAATTCTAATCTAGACAATTATGTAGAACTATTCTACAACTAGTCTAGACATGCATCAATCATATCTCATATGATATTTAAAATTAAATAATTTTTATTTGCTATTTTTTAGATGTTATTATAACACTTATAATATCAAAAAATAGTAAATAAAAGATCTAAAATATGATTTAATCAGATTAAATCAAAAACATGCAAGAACTATTCTATAGAACTATTCTATTCTAGAACTAGTCATGCATATCTTCTAATCTTAGATCCAAATCATTTAATTTTAATTTTTTCTGATTTCAGATCTGATCACATCTCATGTGACATCTGAAATCAATTATTTTCTAATTAAAATAAATTTAAAATCAGATCTAAACATTTTTAGAACCATGGCTCTGATACCAGTTGAAGGGAAAATCCTGATTTCCCGGTCCAGGTTCGTTCAGATCTGATCAGATCAAGAGATATATTTCAAAAATTTTTCTCTTTGATCTCAATCAGATCTTGATATATTTTAGATCTGATTCTTATTATTTTAATAAATAAAATAAAATAAGATAAATTAAATCAAATTTAATTTACCTGATTTGGGTAATCCTATTACCCTGTTGATGATCCTGATTGCAGCGGAAGGTTCTGGATCTTAGCCACGCAAGCGCCTGGCCTCTACCGGTATCCACTCAGGTTGGATCTGGAGATCCTCTTCTTCTCTATCACACCTCCAAAAATTAGATCTGGATCTGATCTGGAGGATCTTCAAAACTCTTTTGAAGATCAGCAGTCGTCCTTTTGCAGCAGCGCAGCCTTCTTGCTTTTGATCGCCTTTCTCTTGATCTGAATCGCACCAACCAAAAATCCAAAACCTTTTGGACGTGGAGAGCAAGGGGGAGAAGAGTGGTTTGGCATGGAGAAGGAGGGGAGAGGCAGCCTTGGGGCGTATGGAAAACTTTGATTCAATTCTCATATTAATTGAGTTGGGCGCAGGGTCTTATTTATAGACTAAGCTGTGATCCAACTCCTCTTCTTCCCAACCAATCACAACCCTTTGTGAAATCAGATCTAAATCTGATTGGTGGGAATAGAGTCCCCTGGATTCCTCCTTAGAGGGTGCCTAAGACCAGTCAAAGTTGGATTCTTAGAAGAACTCTAATTGGAATCCAAAAAGGGAGATGGAGTCCTTGTCCAACAAGGACTCCTAGGCGCCTCCAACTTGGGCACACGCCTAGGGTGGCGTGCGCCCTCTCCTTGCCCAGGTTCTGGCAGGGGGACAGGCCCCCACCAGCTCTCCAATAGGTGCATGACATGTGGTCAAAAGTCAAAGTGTCAATGGTCAACGTTTGACCAGTCAAAGGTAGACTTTTGACCAAAGTCAAAGAACAAGAAATGGCAGGTGACCAAAAATGGCAGGTAATGTCTTACAAAATAAGACAACCTTTTCTGACTTGGACAACCTCCAGTCAGACATATGAAGGCCTCTGATTGAGCACAAACTCCTTTGGCTCAGTCAGGACAACTTATTTATGATAGTAAAAGAAGAACGTTAGGTTCAATCGAGTGCTAGCACGATTTCCTTGAACCTAATTGAATCTCATTCAGATCAATTGAACTAGATCAGTTCAATTGATGATCACCAGATTCAAACCCTTGTTTGTGTGACCCAGTTAGGTTCAGTTCTGTATGGTAATGGGATATGTCATGATCTCTATCATCGACATCATCGAAACTCCTTTCGATGGATCAGAACTCTTCTGATTCGAACAGCTAGAATGATCGATCATCTAAATCATTCTAATTGCTCCCAAAATCCACCAGTGACACCTAGCAGTATATGGTGGCAACCCATCAGAGCTGAATGCGAACCTCTTGGTGCAGCTACCTGTGTGATTAAGTTCTTCTATCTTGAGCCCCGATCAGATTAGGGTTAAGGTGAACTCGTCAAACCCTAGTCTCTGTCATATGATGTAATCATTCGATTCGAGTCCAATGTGAAAATCTAAATAGAAACTCTTTCTATTATTTCACTCTGCCATGGCCATGGATTTCTGGACTTGATTCTCATGATCATCATAGGGCTGCTCCTCTACCACCGAGGTAGATAGATTCCATCTTGATGCAATCCAGTTCCTACAATGAACATGCTATAGCCAACATACACCTCAGGGTTCCATATGGCTAGGAGACCGAGTAATGGTGTAGTCAAACTATAACACCCTCAAGGTGAACTGCCGATGCATCTCAGGTCAAAGAACCAGACACACTACTGCAGCATCGAGTCAGTCATTGACGAGAAGGTAGACTCCCTAATGACTACTCGAGGTGGTCACGCTCAGTGCCCTCGTTCTCTAACGAGTACCTGTACTCTCGCTCCGGTGTCTCCACACCGTAGACTCAAGACTCATCTACTAAAGAGAAGCGATTGTACACCAACCTTCCGGATCAATCACCATCCTCGTGATGATCCTATGGTCGGGAGCAATTTATGAGTTAATAATGATTATTCATGTCTTAAATTTTCAACTCTTGAAAATATGAATTATCATTACCATTAACTCAAAGGATGTATCACAGACACTAAATACACATATGTGATAGAAAATAACCCATTTATTAATTTTAGTCAAAATTATAATTTTGCCCCTAGAAGTGTATTACAAGTGTCAGCCAATTCTGGCTTCTAGGGCACATATATCTAACACAATCTCTATTTTAAAAAATAACTACAAGTCTGTTACCAATTTCTTTCCCAAGGTGGGCTTCGATCTTAAGCATTGATCAGGTCAGCTAATTAATTTAGGCTCGAACCACGGAGCTAAATTAGATCTTTTAATTTGATCAATAATATGTAGTTGTTAACTGATCTGACCAAACTTACAATTATTTAGATTGATCATGAGAGATTAGACCTAAATCTAACCAACTATTGATTCGATTTGATCAACCACTCAAACTAAACCTAATTGAGCTATCCAACCCATTAACCCATATTTTATGTAGTAAATTTCAGATCTTAAATTCTAAATTTTAGATCTTTAATTTCATATTTTAATTCTTAATTAAGTATATTATGATCATGGGTTAGTTTAGATGTCGAAACAATTTGAGATCTAAACTATACTATGTTTACATCTCATACATGATGACATATAGCATTATTCGAGATCTAAAATTAAAATCACATATCATATATATGAAAATCAGATCTAAAACTAATTAAGCATGTATCATATGCATGCAAAAACTAGATCTAAAAGAAGATCAAATGTTATTGAAAATCATTTTCAAAAATTATTAATCAAAAATTCAGATCTAGGTTTTAAGATCAACAGTCATCATAACTTTCTTTTGCTGTTCTTCTTCATGAGATATAATCACATCGGCACCCCTACACGCATAAGAGTAACCCATCGATTGGACGAAAGAGGGATTTCAATCCCTACTTTCTCTTATGACAGGATGGCCATAGTGATCAATCCAATCTAAATACTAAGCAATATGAATACAGATCTAAACTATCTATGCATCTCATATATTATTCAATAATTTTAGATTTGAATAAAACTAAAATAAATGATTTAAATCTAAAACTAACTTTCAGATCTATGATTAAAATCAGATTAAATATGTCTAAATAAAATCATGGCTCTGATACCACTATTAGGATGCAGGGCAAGTTACATGCATATATTTTAAAACTATTTTGAAATCATAGCGAAAATAAAAACTAGATTAACTATTAATCTATCATGCAATAGATCATATCTAAAAACCTTTTCTAATATGGATCTAAGATATATGAAATCTAAAATTAATTTATAAGATCATATCTCATCCCTTAGTGTGGGTCGATGAACTCCGCAGTCGATGATCAAAAACTTGATAGGTTCTTACAGCCGCGTAAGCACCCGGCCTCCACAGGTATCCATAGGAGTTTTGATTTGATTTGAGGCTTGTCTATCTCCCGAGGGTGCTAGCTTCCTTATAGAGAAGATCTCTTGATAATTGATTTGATTCTTCTTCAGATCTGGAAGACGATCTTCAGTCGAAAGCAATGGAGGTAGAAGAAAGGCAACAACAATGCAGCTTTCTTCCTCAGAGTCCCATGCCTAGAACTAATGGAGTTTTTCCTTCAAACTTAGAGGGGAGGACACTAAGAAGTTCCTTTATCTCTCTAGTGGTCAGCCAAAATTAATTTTATTGATCCTATGATTGATTTTGATGATCATAAAATATTGAGTAAAAATATTACTAATTATATATTTCAAGAATGTATATAGAATTTTCTAAGTATTCAAAATAAAGAATTTATCTTAAGGATAAATTCTCTCAAGATGCCATACCAAAATACTTTAAAAAAAAAGTTTTCATAAATTTGGATGGCTCATTATAAAAAAATAAAAGAAAAAGAAATAAATATCATTTAGAAGATTTAGAGCCAATAAATTCAAGTTTAGAAGGTTAAACAATGAAAAGAAATGAAGTTGAAAAGTTTAGAGCCGATCTGCCCAAGAATCGAGCAAGCTCTGGCACGAAACAGGATTGATACTTTAATTTGGCATACAGTTGAGCTAGCTCAAATTGGATCTGAGCGAATTCTCTTAGGACGGTAAAAAGATATTTTTCTATTATGCTGTTCAAGCCAGCTCAGATTGAATCCGAGCCAGCTCTCTCAGGATAATAGAAAACTAATTTTTTTGAATTTAATAATTTGAGCTAGCTCAAAATCAAATTTGAGCCAGCTCTATCATCGAGCTAGCTCTAAGCTAGATCTGAGCCAGCTCAATAGTATTTGACAGCCTTTAATGGCTAGTTTCTACAACTTTTTCAAAGGCTCTTTTTTGTTTCCAATAGCTATTTGAGAGCTTTCAACGGTTAGAACTCACTCTCTAACCATCTTCAAGAATATTTAAAGATAGAAAATTAAGTTGAAAGCAAAATTAAGTGGGATTAAGAGAGAAATCATTTTCAGATTTGAGTGAGCTCCATTGCACATCAAAAAAAGAGAGAAAAAAAGAAATCAAGCAGTGAAATCAGAGGACTTTTAAGAGATATCTTCTCCAATATCTAGTACAACCTCTCAAGTATCATTTGAAGAGAAGTGAAGCTTTAAAAGAATATAGATTTAGCAACTTCTCTAAGCTTCAAAGAATTTATATTTTTTATTTTTTTTCATACTGAATTTCTTTATCCTTGTATTTTATTTCTTTACAAGTTTTTTTGAGGGAAAGAAACTTGGGATTTAGGTTGGTTCAAGCTCATAATTAGATATTGTATAGATTTTGATTAGTTGACCCAAAAAATCAACTAGATTGTTAGCGAACTCGAAAAACTAATGGTATAATATTTTGGTTGGTGCTCCTATGAAAATCAACTGAATTTGTTTGTGAGTCCAGAAAAACAAACATACTATAATCAATGATAGATTATAATAAAAATTTTAAGAAAAACTTAGAGAGTGGACGTAGGTGCAGATTGCACCGAACCACTATAAAACTTCATGTATTTGTATTGTGCCTTTGATTCTTTTCTTACTTGCTTTATTATTTACTTGGATTAGTCTTTAAATTTCTGCATAACATTTGCATGTCTTGAATCTGCTGCTACTCATATTATACTTATCTCAATCATACTACTTATGTTAAAATTAAAGCACATACTTGTTTAGATTTTAAATTTGATTAAAATTTTATAAGAACCCTATTCACCCCCCCCCTCCTGGGTTGCTACTTCTGAGCAAAATTTGGTATTAGAGTGGGTGCTCTAATATTTGATTGTTAACCTAGCGATTATAGAGTAAAAGATCATGGCAATCCTGGTTGGTTCATCATTTGCTGAAGGCCAATCTACATCTAGACCACCACTATTTAATGGCATAAATTATATATTTGGAAAATCTAGAATAAAAATTTTTATACAAGCTTTAGATTATGACATGTGAAGAGTCCTAACTAGAGGACCATACACACCCATATTGAAATTAATGGTATATCCATTCCTAAACTAGAAAAGGATTGAGATGAATTTGATAAGAAGATGGCTCAATTAAATACTAAAGTCATCAATATTCTTTATTGCTCTCTTGATGTACATGAATTTAATAGAATCTCTACATATACATCAGCTAAAGAAATTTAAAAAAAATTAGAAGTAACTCATGAAGGAAAAAGCCAAGTTAAAAAATCTAAAATTAATTTGCTTGTTCATAATTATGAAATGTTCAAGATAGAACAACATGATTCTATTTCTAATATGTTTACCAAATTTATTAAAATAATTAATGCTTTAAATGTCTTGGAAAGAAATATACTAACCATGAGCTTGTTTGTAACATCTTAAGAAGTTTGCCAAAGACATGAGAAGCAAAAGTGACAGCAATACAAGAAACTAAAGTTCTCACCAAGATGTTCTTAGAGGAATTAATGGGTTCACTCATGACTCATGAGATGAACATAGCTCAAAAAGAGGAAGATGAAGAGCCAAGAAAAATGAAGACTATTATCTTTAAATCCACTGCACACTATGAGGAAAGCAATGAGTTGGATGATGAAGAAGAAGAAGAAAAGGAGAGTGAAGATGATGAGGACATGGCATCTCTCTTAAGAAAATTCAAGAAGTTCCTCATAGAGAGAAAATTCAAGAAGAAAGAAAAAAAATAGAAAAAAATATCGCTTGCTATAATTACAACAAAAGGAGACACTACAAGCCGGATTGCCCCTTACTCAAAAAGTACTCCAAAAGGATCAAGAAAATAGCTATGCTGGGAATTTGGAAAGATAGTGATACTTTAAGCTCAGATGAGAAAGAGGAAGCGACAAATCTTTACCTCATGACCATTGAGAATGAGGTAAATTCTAAAAATTTCTTCGAGTTTATATTTGATGAATTATTTGAAGCCTTTAATTACTTAATAGATGAATTAAAAAAATTAAGACTAAAAAACAAAGAGCTTAAAAAGTCTAGTCTTCTTTTAACTGATGAAAAGAATAAACTATTAACTGAAAAAGAAGATATTTTGAAAGAAATAAAAACTTTAGCTAAAAAAAAGAAGAATATTGCAAAATTTGAAAAATTCTTAGTTGAAGAAAAAGAAAACTCCTAAGATCTAAAAAATCTCTTTTGGAAGAAAATTCTAAATTAAGAAAAGAGATTGAAATATTGAATCCTATGTTTAATAAATTTACAATCGAATCTCAAAAGCTTTAATCAATTTTGAATAATCAAAAGACTATTTTCAATAAAGCTAAAATTGGATATAACTCTTTAAAAAAATAGAAACTTGTTAAGAATATGTTTACAAAAGCTTATTCTGAAAATCATTCTATAGTTTGTTTTAAATGCAATAAAGTTGGCCATAAAATTTTAAAATATAATATCAAAAGAATCGGCCAAACTTTAGTCAAATAAATTTGGATTCTAAAAGAAACCATATACTCTAACATCTATGGATCCAAGATGACTTAGGTACTAAAGATTAGTACATGATTTTGCAGGTACACCAAGAATCCAATGGAATGAAAAGAGAAAAATATTATGGATGGATGCCTTGGAATAAAATTGGATAGATGATGATGTTTGATAAAATCTACACTTTTCTCATATCATGGCATCATTATTTTGATTATTAATTAGTATAATTATTGAATATGTTTGATTGATTTTGATAATTTATTCATGCTTATAATGATCATAGTCTATGACTTAAATATTTTGATATATTGCTTAAAATTAGTATATCATTTTGATTGTTTGTTTTTAAGCTTATATTTTTATTCTAAATTTAGCATGCTTGTTCAATTCCTTATATCATGTTATCATTTTTTTGAAAAACTTAAAATGAAGTAAGCATGATTTTATAAGAACCTTTTTTATTACAAAACTTACAAATTGAATTAATTTTTGACATTATCCCATAAGTTGCTTAATTATCAAAATTATCCTAAAAAAATTATATAAACTAAGTAAAGGAAAATCCTAAATTTCTTGGGTTAGATTCATTCAGATCTGATTGGATCGAGAGGCATATTTCAAAAATTTTTTCTTAGATCCTAATCAGATCTGACACTTATCAGATTTGATTTTATGATCTGATAAATAAAAAAATTAAATTAAATTAAAATTAAATTAATTTTACCTTAATTCTGGATAATCTCATTACCTATTGATGATCCTACGGAAGCTCTGAGGTTCTGGATCTAGCCACGTAAGTGCCTGACCTCTACCAGTATCCACTCAGACTAGATCTAGAGATCTTCTCCTTCTCTTTCTTTTTTTCTAAAAATCAAATCTAGATCTGATTTGGAGGATCTTCAAAACTTCTTCTTAAGATCATCCATCGTCTCTGCAGCAGTGCTGCCTTCTTCTTTTTTCGTCAGCCTTTCCCTCCTTGACTCGCACTAATCAGAAGGCCCAACTTCCTTGGGCATGGAGAAGAGAGAGGGGGCCAGATGGTGGCATGGAGAAGGGAGAGGGATAGCCTTGGGGTGTGGGCTAAGAGGAACTCTTTTTAAAAAATGGGCGCAGACATGGTCTATTTATAGACTCAACTGCGCCATGCAGTGCTGCATCACCCTGGCCAATCATGTTGCTTCGTGCAATCAGATCTAAATCTGATTGATGGAATGACATCACCTAATCCAATCAGATGAGAGACCCATTGATTCATCTTAAGATGGTGCCTAAGATTGGTCAAACTCTATAGGTAAGGGTCACCTAGTTTGAATCCAACAAGCAACCTGGAGTCCCATCTGTATGGGACTCCAGCATCCCTATCCATGGGTGCACACCATCCTAGGCATGTGCCCCCTTCTTTTCAATTTCTAGAGAGAAGACAAGCTCCTATCTGCTCTCCAATAAGTGCATGATACATGGGCAGATGTCCAAGGGTCAAAGGTCAACGTTTGACCAAGTCAAAGTATAAAAAATGGCAGGTGTTGTCTCAAATTTATCTCATAAATTAAGACAATTCTTTTCTAACTTGGACAAGCTTCAGTCAGATCAGGTAAATATACCTGAGTGAGCATAAACTCATTTGGCTCGATCGAGATAATTTTTATGATAGAAAAAGGAGAACGTTAGGCTCAATCATGTGCTAGCACAATTTTTTTGAACCTAATTGAATCTTATTCAAATCAATTGAACTGGATTAATCTAATTGATGATATCCAGATCCAAACCCTTATTTATGTGACCCAGTTAGGTTCAGTTCTGTATGGTAATGGGACATGTCTTGATCTCCAAGATCGACATCATCGAAACTCTTTTCGATGGATCAAAACTCTTCTGATTCAAACAACATAGAATGATCGATCACCTAAATCATTCTAATTGCTCCCAAAATCCATCAGTGACACCTAGTAGCATATGATGGCAACCCATCAAAATCAAAAATGAACCTCTCGGTGTAGCTACTTATGTGATTAAGTTCTTCTATCTTGATCCTCGATCAGATTAGGGTTAAGGTGAACTCGTTAAACCCTAATTTCTATCATATGATTTAATCATTTGATTCAAGTCTGATGTGAAAATCTTAATAGAAACTCTTTCTATTATTTCACATTCTGCCATGGCCATGGGCTTATGGACTTAATTCTCATGATCATCATAGGGCTGCTCCTCTTCTACCGAGGTAGATAGATTCCATCTTGGTGTAATCCAATTCCTACAATGAACATGCTATAGCCAACATACACCTCAGGATTCCAAATGGCTAGAAGACTGAGTCATGGTGTAGTCAAACTATAACACCCTCAAGGTGAATTGCCGATGCACCTCAGGTCAAAGAACCAGACACACCACTGCAGCATCGAGTCAGTCATCGATGAGAAGGTAGACTTTCTTAAGACTACTTGAGGTGGTCACGCTCAGTGCCCTCATTCTCTAATGAGTACCTGTACTCTCGCTCCGGTGTCTCTACATCATAGACTCAAGACTCATCTTCTATAAAGAAGCGATTGTACACTAACCTTCTGGATCAATCATCATCCTCATGATGATTCTATGGTTAGGAGCATTTTATGAGTTAATAAATGAAAATTCATGTCTTAAATTTTCAACTCTTGAAAATATGAATTATCATTACCATTAACTCAAGGGATGTATCACAGACACTAAATACACTTATGTGATAGAAAATAACCCATTTTATTATTTATAATCAAAATTATAATTTACCCTTAGAAGTGTATTACAAGTGTCAGCCAATTCTGACTTCTAGGGCACACATATCTAACAAATTCCCACTTGACCTTAAGCCAATTGGCTATAAATCTAAGTCCCATCATCTTAAGGTGGGCTTCGATCT
Source organism: Cocos nucifera (assembly GCA_006176705.1). NCBI lineage: Eukaryota > Viridiplantae > Streptophyta > Magnoliopsida > Arecales > Arecaceae > Cocos > Cocos nucifera. The sequence goes on along the minus strand of QRFJ01001098.1, from coordinate 93,147 downwards.
TCTGATAGCCTAACGACTTTGTAAGCAGGTCTGCCACATTGTCTGCAGAGTCGACTCTCTTGACCTCGATGTATGCCTTCTCGAGATAATCGCGGATAACGTGATATCGCCGCTCAATGTGCTTGAATTTTTGATAAGACCTCGGCTCCTTAGCAAGGGCTATGGTGCCATTGTTGTCACAGTACAGAGGAATGGCATCTGATGGCATCACTTCGATCTCTGCGGCAAACTTCTTGTACTAGAATGCCTCCTTTGCAGCTTCCGATGCAGCAATGTATTCTGCTTCCATGGTAGAATCTGCTATTACTGTCTGCTTGGAACTCTTTCAACTGACAGCTCCACCATTGCACAAAAATAGACTCCCAGATGTTGACTTTCGATCATCTATATCGGACATAAAATTCGAGTCTGTATATCCTTAGACTTGGAGTTCTCCATTGCCAAAGACCAATAATATATCCTTAGTTCTTCTCAAGTACTTAAGGATACATTTCACAGAAGTCCAGTGCTCTTCACCTAGATTTGACTGATATCTGCTTGTGACACTCACAGCATGGGCTATATCAGGTCGTGTACATAACATGGCATACATGAGGCTCCCTATTGCTGAAGCATAAGGGATCTTGCTCATGCGTTCTATTTCCTCAGGTGTGCTGGGGCACATCTTCTTGGAAAGATGAAGCCATGTCTGAAGGGTACCAAACCCCTCTTAGAGTTTTTCATGCTAAACCTCTTTAACACTTCCTCTCTATACATCTTTTGTGAAAGTCCTAGCATCCTATTCGGTCTATCTCTATAGACCTTAATTCTCAGAATAAAGAATGCTTCTCTTAGGTCTTTCATGGAGAATTCTTTAGATAACCACATTTTAATTGTGGTCAATATGGGAATATCATTCCCAATTAGGAGGATGCCATCCACGTATAATATAAGGAAGACAACAGCGCTCCTACTGACCTTTTTGAAGATACATGGCTCCTCCTCATTTTTGATGAAATCAAATATTTTGATTACATCATTAAAATGAGTATTCCAGCTCCGAGATGCTTGCTTAAGTCCATATATGGACCTTTGCAGCTTGCATACTTTGTGATCATCATCACTGGATGTGAAACCTAAGGGCTGTTCCATATAGATATCTTCCTTAAGATATCTATTTAAGAATGCCATTTTCACATCCATTTGCCATATTTCATAATCGAAATAGGCTGCAACAGCAAGCAATGTGCGAATTAATTTTAGCATAGCTACTAACGAAAAGGTATCCTGATAGTCAATGCCTTTGCATTGACAATAACCTTTTGCCACTAATCTAGCTTTGAATGTCTCCACATTCTCATATGCACCAATCTTTCTCTTAAAGATCTATTTACACCCAATAGGTACTACACCTTCTGATGGATCTACCAAGGTTCAGACTTAGTTTGAATGCATCGAGTCAATTTCTGACTTCATTGCCTCTAACCATTTCTCGGAGTTGATATCTGATATCGCTTTGTTATAGGCTTGGAATCATCACCATGAATCCCATTACCTACGAGGAACATTTTCTCTACTTCCTCTGAAATCATACCTAAGTACCTCTCAGGGAGACAGAAAACTCTTTCTGATCTATGAGGTGGAGGAGGTAGTGTTTGGATTAGCTTAACCTAATTTGGTTCCATTTGATCCTTAGCTCATTGCTCTTATGAGACTTTTTCATCGAGCTTGATCTGCTTTCCAATGCCGCTATCTTGAATAAACTATTTTTCAAGAAAGATGGCATGTCGACTCATAATCACATTGTGATCTTCTGGAATGTAGAAATAATATTCTAATAACTCTTTAGGACATCCTATAAATCAAGCTCTGAAGGACTTAAAGTCTAACTTATCCGCTTGTTGTCTTTTGACATGAGCCAGACAATCCCAAATTCTGAGATGACTCAGACTCGATTTCTTACCATGCCATATCTCATACGGTATGATAGGAATGAGTTTAGAAGGAACCCTTTTTAGTAAATATATTGCAGTTAACAAACAGTATCCTCAAAGAAAATCTGGGAGGTCTGTAAAACTCATCATGGATCGGACCATATCTAATAGGGTCCGATTCCTCCGTTCTGAAATTCCGTTGAGTTAAGATGTTCCAGGTGGAGTCCATTGAGAGATTATACCATTTTCCTTGAGATAGTCTAAAAATTTTTGACTAAGGTATTCACCTCCTCGATCTGATCGAAGAACCTTAATGGGTTTTCTAGTTTGCTTATCTACTGCATGTCTGAATTCTTTGAACTTTTCAAAAGCTTCAGACTTATGTCTCATAAGATACACATACCCATACCTAGATGAATCATCGATAAAGATTATGAAGTAGACAAAGTTGCCTCTAGCCGGCACATCAAATGGGCCGCACACATCTATATGTACTAGGGCAAGAAGATCCGTGGCCCTTTCCCCATGTCCTACAAAAGAGAGTTTAGTCATTGTGCCATGAAGACAGGATTCCCAAATTGGATATGACTCGGAAGTCAACGGACTCAATAGACTAATTTTCTCCAATTTGTTAATCCTATCTTCTACTATATGACCTAATTTTAGGTGCCATAGATATCTATCATTTGGACTATCCCTAGGTCGTTTTGATTTTATGGTATTTATATTTTGCTCGAAATTAAAAATAGATACATCAATATGTAACTGATAAAGATCATTAATAAGAAAACCACTTGCAATTTTATTTCTTTCATAAAGAATATTACAATGGTCCTTAAGAAAACTAATTACATAGCCTTCTACTGCAAGGCAAGAAATAGAAATCAAATTTCTGCTTGCTGTAGGTATATAATAACAATCTTTTAATACTAAGTCTAATCCAGATGGTAGTCGAAGATGGTATGTTCTCATGGCCACGGCAGCAATCCTTGCTCCATTTTCGACGCATAGGATCATCTCACCATCCCTCAGCCTTCTGCTATCCTCAAGATCCTACATAGAAGTGCACAAATGGGCACTAGAACCAGAGTCAAGCATCCAACTGGATGCAGAAGAAATCATAAGGTTAGACTCAATAATGAGCATACCTCCAGAAGGACCAGCCTCCTTCTTATTCTTTAGGGTGCCCAGGTATGTAGGACAGTTCTGCTTCCAGTGGCCGTCATTGTTGCAATGGAAATACTTTTCTTTGTCAGCGGCCTTCTTTAGCTCTACCTTTTTCTTCTTTTCTGCTTCCATTTTTTGCTTTTTCGTAGACTTCTTCTATCCAAAAGACTTTCTTTTGAAAGAAGTCCATTTCACAACAAGCACTGAGCCTTTAGAACCTTTCATGGAAAGCTCAGTGGTGATAGCATGTTCATAAGTTCGGCCAAGGAGTTTTGAAGTTTATGCATATGGTAGTTCATGATGAAATGCCCATACGCATCAGTCAAGGATTGCAAAATTATATTATTCTACAGATCCAAGTTCAACTTTTCTTCGAGCTTCTCAAGCTCTTTCAAGTCCTTGATCATCATCAGATAATGATCTTGGACTGACTGCCCATCACGCATCTTAGCCTTGAACAGTCGTTTAGTGACTTGATACTTGGCTACGCGACTCTATTCACCAAACATCTCCTGTAGGTGAGCCAACATTTGGCGAGCAGTTCTGATATCTTCATGTTGGCACTGAAGCTCATCAGACATCGAGCCCAACATGTAGTATCTGGCCTTATTATCTTTGTCAGTCCACTTATCTAGAGATGCTCTCTATTCAGTTGATAGATGGGCTGGTAAGGTGGGAGGGTCCTAGTTCAATACATAAGTTAACTTTTTGGAACCCAAAATAATTTTGAAGTTTTGAGCCAATCATTATAATTTGGTCCGGTCAGTCTATGGGTGTTCAGGATTCGTGCTAATGGATTGGATGGAGATATTTTTCCTATAGAGAGTCAAAGTTTCTAGTTAGATATTGTAATTAAGACTTAACCAATTTATTTAAAAATTTTATTTTAAAATAAATTAGCTTCCACTATTTTTTTGGATCTCTATACTCCTTCTATAAAGATGCAAAAATCTCCATAATTACTGATTTCTAGTGGATGGTGCGGTCCCACCAACTAACTCATCACCTCACCTAACAGTTATTGATGATGGGTTAGCCAATGAATGAACAACTCTTGTTCAATGATTCTCTAATCATGATGCACCCAAACTTGGTCTCTAATTCATGAATCTCACCGTGTCCAAAATATTGATCCACTCCTTAGTTAAGTCAGACCCACCATTTGCATAGATTGGATTTCTAATTGGGTCTCTCACCGTATCCAAAATATTGAGCCCAATTCATCCTCCAGCCTGTAGCATCCAATGCCTAATAGACATGGTTGCATCTTCTCGATGCAACTGATCCACTGTAATCAGTCGAGAATAATCAACCCCGAGAAGGATCTGCACATCTACAATGGTGGAAGACCTTAGACTTAATCTTTTCTTAGGAAGATTTGATTTAGGTCTCATTAAACTAGACTTGACATAGTCATAACCATTATGACTAACCTAGTGGCATGGGTTAGCTCGGATTATTGACCACCTCAGATCAGAACTTGAGTCAACAAACATGGTCAGGTAAGTGAGACTGATGGAAGGGATATGCCATTAACTCGACAAGAATGTATTCGAGTCGAGTAGCTCCCAATTAAAAATTAGTCGGTCGTATCTGCCAGACTTACCTTAGACACTAAATTATTGAGACAGAACCAATCAGATTAGCCTACAATCTAGACTCTAACCACTAAGCCTAATTAGGTCTTAGCTTGATCGATCACTCATATGACTCGACCTTGATCCAGACTTAATCCTATTAGACTGATCAATTTAAGTACTGTTGATCCCATCTAACCAACTCTTGATTCAGTTTGATCAACCGCTTAGACCTAATTGAGCTACCCAAGTCCGAACCCAATTTTATGAATATGTCTTAGATCTAAAATTCTCAATTTTAGACCTAATTGATATTTTATAAACTTAATTCTCAATTAAGTTAGGGTTCTTAAACAAAACATGTAAACAAGATCCTACGATTTTAGAATCTAGGATTTTGTAGAAAGTAAGTTTTCAATTTTTGATTAAGGACGAAGCGCGGCACCCCTACACATCATAAGAACACTCCATCGAATGGGAGAAGAGGATCTTTAAATCCTACTTTATTCTTATGATCGGACGACCAAAGGGAATGCCTTAATCAGAAATATAACTAATCTACAAAACTAATTAGATCTAAGCATATATCTCATAAAAAATTGATCTAATTAAAATATATTTTGCATACATCTCATGTATCATGCATGCATATTTTTTAGATCTAAATTATCTCATAATCATCTAAAAAATTAAATTAAAATTTGATCATATTAAATAAAATTTAATCTAGACCTTTTTGTAGAACTATTCTACAACTAGTCTAAACATGCAACTATCATATCTTATATGAATAAATTAATTTTATTTTATTTTTTATTTTTAGATCTAATTATAATATTTATAATATCAAAAAATAAAAAATAAATAGATTTAAAAAAAATTATAATTAATTAAACAAAAATTATGATTAAACTAGGCTACACATAGAACAATTCTATTCCTAATCTAGTTACGTATCTCATACATATTAGATCTAGATTAATTTATTTTTAATTTTTTTTAATTTTTTGATTTTAGATCTAATTACATCTCATGTGATATCTAAAATTATTAATTTATCAGATTAAATTAAATCTAAATAAATTTTATAGGAACCTGGCTCTGATACCAATTGAAGGAAAATCCTGAATTTCTCGGATTAGGTTCGTTCAGATCTGATTGGATCGAAAGGCATATTTCAAAAATTTTCTCTTAGATCCTAATCTGATTTAACACTTTTCAGATTTCATTTTATAATATGATAAATAAGAAAATTAAATTAAATTAAAACTAAATTAATTTTACCTTGATTTTGGGTAACCCGATTATCTGTTGATGATCTTGCGGAAGCTTTGAGGTTCTGGATCTAGCCACGCAAGCTCCTGACCTCTATTGGTACCCACTCGGGCTGGATCTATAGATCTTCTCCTTTTCTTTCTTTTTTCCAAAAATTAAATCTGGATCTAATTTGGAGGATCTTCAAACTTTTTCTGAAGATCATCCATCATCTCTATAGCAGTGCTGCCTTCTTCCTTTTTCGTCAACCTTTTCTTGCTTGACTCGCACTAATCAGAAGGCCCAACTTCCTTGGGCATGGAGAGGAGAGAGAGGGCTAGATGACGACAGCCTTGGGGTGTGGGGTAAAAGGAACTCATTTTAAAAAGTGGGCGCAGACATGGTCTATTTATAGACTCTGCTACGCCATGCAATGTTGCATCATCCCAGTTAATCATGTTGCTTCATGCAATCAGATCTAAATTTGATTGGTGGGATGACATCATCTGATCCAATCAGATGAGAGACCCATAGATTCATCCTAAGGTGGTGCCTAAGACTGGTCAAAGTCTATAGGTGAGGGTCACCTAGTTTGAATCCAACAAGCAACCTAGAGTCCCATCCGTATGGGACTCCAGCATCCCTATCCATGGGTGCACGCCATCCTAAGTGTGTGCCCCCTTCTTTCCAATTTCTAGAGAGGGGACAAGCCCCTATCTGCTCTCCAATAAGTACATGACACATGGGCAGATGTCCAAGGATCAAAGGTCAACATTTAACCACGTCAAAGTACAAGAAATGGCAGCTGACGAAAAATGGCAGGTGTTATCTTAAATTTATCTCATAAATTAAGACAATCTTTTTCTAACTTAGACAAGCTCCAGTCAGATCAGGCAAAGATATCTGAGTGAGCACAAACTCATTTGGCTCAATCGAGATAACTTTTATAATAGAAAAAGAAGAACGTTAGGCTCAATCATGTGCTAGCATGATTTTCTTGAACCTAATTGAATCTTATTCAAATCAATTGAATTGGATTAGTCCAATTGATGATATCCAGATCCAAATTTTTATTTGTATGATCCAGTTAGATTCAGTTCTGTATGGTAACAGAACATGTCATGATCTTCATCATCAACATCATCGAAATTCTTTCCGATGGATCAAAACTCTTTTGATTCAAACAACTTAGAATGATCGATCATCTAAATCATTCTAATTGCTTCTAAAATCCATCAGTGATACCTAGCAGCATATATGGCAACCCATCAAAACTGAAAATGAACCTCTCGGTGCAGCTACTTGTGTGATTAAGTTCTTCTATCTTGAGCTCCGATCAGATTAGGGTTAAGATGAACTCGTCAAATCCTAATTTCTATCATATGATTTAATCATTCGATTCAAGTCCGATGTGAAAATTTTAATAAAAATTTTTTCTATTATTTCATATTCTGCCATGGCCATGGGCTTATGGACTTGATTCTCATGATCATCATAGAGCTGCTCCTCTTCTACCGAGGTAGATAGATTCCATCTTGGTGTAATCCAATTCCTACAATGAACATGCTATAGCCAACATATACCTCAGGATTTTGAATGGCTAGGAGATCGAGTCATGGTGTAGTCAAACTATAACACCCTCAAGGTGAACTATCGATGCACCTTAGGTCAAAGAACCAGACACACCACTGCAGCATCGAGTCAGTCATCGATGAGAAGGTAGACTTCCTTAAGACTACTCGAGATGGTCACGCTCAGTGCCCTCATTCTCTAATGAGTATCTGTACTCTCACTCCAGTGTCTTTACACCATAGACTCAAGACTCATCTACTATAAAGAAGCGATTGTACACTAACCTTTCGGATCAATCATCATCCTCATGATGATCCTATGGTCAGGATTATGAGTTAATAAATAAAAATTCATGTCTTAAATTTTTAACTCTTCAAAATATGAATTATCATTATCATTAACTCAAGGGATGTATCACAGACACTAAATACACATATGTGATAGAAAATAATCTATTTTATTATTTATAGTCAAAATTATAATTATATCCTTAGAAGTGTATTATAAGTGTCAGCCAATTCTGGCTTCTAGGGCACACATATCTAACACTAAGTACTTGAAGATTAGATATTCAATCATAAAAATCAAGTGCTTGATTGATATACATTGCATCCTAGTTTGGTCTTTAAAGATTTGAAAAACCCATAGTTAAACATAACTCTTAGAGTCCTTACCCAATTTTTTCTTGATTTGATCTTATTTAATTTGAATATTGGAATCTCCCCTAAATTAATATGAATATCCATCTTGATCATTAATTTGATTTTCTTTTTCAATCTTAAAAAAGAATTTATTGATGAACATTCATGCTTTATTCCAATTGATTGATTTTGAAAATTGAATTTGAAAAATGCTCTTTTTGAATCTTTTGAAGTTGATATCAAGCAAAATATTTTAGAAAAGCTATTATTTATCTTTAAAGCAAAATATTTAAACAAAACTTTAGTTTTAATCAATTAGTATCAAACAGCTTATTATTTACCATGTATTTGATTGATTTATCTTTTGACAAAAAAGAAAAGAATGTCTTTATTTCAAATCTAATTTTACACAGCTATATTTTTTTAATATAATATCATTTAAGATAAATTTAAAAAATACATAATTTTTTTGAACCTAATTGCTTGATATTTCTTAAGAAAAGGAAGAGATGATCTTTTTGAAAAATAACTAAAAATTTCTTTATGATTTGTCTTGACTGATTTGTTGATATCAATTCAAATTAATTTATCATCCCAAATTCTCAAAACTATTTGATTTGAATCGATTCATCTTTATCAATTCAAAACTTAAATAATTGGTATCAAACTGAACTTGAAAGATTTTGACTCTAACAAATAAATTTGGTTAATGTAAAGAAATGAATTTAACAAATGTTTTTTTTAAATCTTTAATTGGTATCAAGAATTTTTTTAAAAAATTTTATCAATTGATTTGAATTTTAAAGTAATCGGTATCGTTATTCTCATAATTGGTATAAAATAGTTTATTCTTGCCTTAAATTTTATCACTTTATCTTTTGGCAAAAAGAGAAGAAGATTTTTATCTCAAATTTAGTTTTGCATAGCTAATATGATATCGTCTGAGATAAATTCAAAAAATTTTATGCATTTTTTGAACTTAATTAAGTGATATCTCTTAAGAAAATAAAAATTTGAATTTAAACAAAAAATCTCTCTGTGATTTATTCAGCAAGATCTATTGATATCGATTAAAAATTATTTATTAAAATAATTTTATCTAAATTTAATTAATTTATTTTTTTGATCAAAAATTTTAACAATTGGTATCAAATAGACCATTCTTGCCTTACACTTTATTGCATTACTTTTGGTATCAAATAGACCATTCTTGCCTTACACTTTATTTGATACCAATTTTAACAATTGGTATCAAATAGACCATTCTTGCCTTACACTTTATTGCATTACTTTTGGCAAAAGAATTAAATATTATGTCTCAAATTTATTTTGTATTGATATACTTTTGATGTGATACCATTTAAGATAAATTTAAAAAATATATATCTCTTCTAAATTTGATGGATTGATACCTCTTAAAGAAAAAAAAAAGATGTTTTCTAAAACATAAAATATATCTTATGCTTAGTTTTGATACTTAAAATTCTTATTAGTGAAAAGCACTATCCCTTTTGAATCTTTAAAGCTCAAAGCATTTTTCTAACTAAGTTTAAGAAAATATTTTTACATCCATATTTTTAGGAATGAAGAGAAGTACCATTAGATTTAAACTATTCAAAAATCTAACTGAAACATATTTTCTAAAACTAGCCAAGTTTGATTTGAATTTTTAAAAAAAGGATAAAATATTATTATATTTTATCACAATTTGATACAAATTTTTGATTCTTTCAAAAATAGAGAAAAAAATTCAATCTAAATTTGCTGCAAGCTTTTAAAAAAGGAGAAAAAATTATGAAATCTAAATTCAAGTTAAATTTGAAAAATAGTGGAAGAAAGCATCAAAGAAGAAAATATGCTTAATTTTAAAATAGCTTTATTTATAAAAGTAAGAAAGAGAAAATATTAAAGAAAAAATGATCATTTAATTGAAAAGATCTTTGAAATTAAAAATATCTTTCAAATTTAGAAAATCTAAATTTAGCAGTTAAATTTATATTAAATATACTTAATTTAAAAGAAAAAAAAGAAGAAAAGTTGAAAGATAAAATAATCCAGCTATAATTATGAAAAATAGGAGGAGAATGCTTTTTATCTTGATTTGATTAAAAATTTTGATTAAACTATATTGAGAAAAATATATTTTGATCTTAAATTTTGAATCAATTACTTTATGATCTTCTTAAATTAAACTTTTATGTAATAAATTAATTTAATATACATGATTTCATAGTCTAGTCATTCTTGATAATTAATTAGAGTTAAATTGAATTTCAAATATAATCTTACTCTAATAATTGAATTTGATTACACACTTTTAATTTTGAAACTCATTTGAAAATCTAAATATAATAAAAAAATTTTGATGTGCTTTGAAAATCCTTGCAAAATCATTTGTATCAAAGTAATTTTTAATCAAAAAATAAATTTACAAAAGATAATTCTCATTTGCTTTAATACTATCATTTATTTGCTCAATACATTCTCGATGCATGTCTTTTCTGAATTTAAATGATGAATTTTTATTAAGAAAAGAAAAAAATGAATATTGATGTGCATATTATGCTTGATTTCATGTTCAAATCTTTTGAAAAGCTCTATTATTTTTAAAGCTTACAAGTGTACATTTGAAAATCTGATCATATTCATTCAAAAAGAGGAAGAATCTTTGCTATTTGAATTCAAGCCAATTTTTGAAAAGAAAAAAAATATTTTAAGCATATTTTGAATCAAAAGATAAGTTTTCAAAGGAATGAGGATTCATTTAAATTAATTTTCTGAGTTTGATACATTCTTATATATTATTGATTTTAATGATTTTTTTTAACCTTCTCATGAGCTTTTTGATGCTGTCAAAAAGGAGAAGAGAAATGTTGAGTATATGCTTAGTGAATTAATTCTTAAGATGGTCATTAATTTGATGCTTTAAATCTTAATACTCATTAATTTGAATTGAGACATTAATTTAAAATGAGTATATGAAATATATGTAATGAACTAGATATGTGTAATGAACTAAAGACTAATTGAGAATATTCATGAAGTATTCATTCTTGTATTTGATCTAGTACTTCATGATACATATTAGCAAAATGCATTGAAACACATTATTCATTTTTATTGCATATATAGTCAAAGTTTTATCATCATCAAAAAGGAAAAGATTATTGACCTTATGATTGATTTTGATGATCACAAAATATTGAATAAAAATATTACTAATTATGTATTTCAAAAATGAATATAGAATTTTTTAAGTATCCAAAATGAAGAATTTATCTTAATTATAAATTCTCTCAAGATGCCATGCTAAAATATTTAAAAGAAGAAATTTTCATAAATTTGGATGGCTCATTATAAAAAAATGAAAGAAAAAAAATAAATATCATTTGAAATATTTAGAGCCAAGAAATTTAAGTTTGGAAGGTCAAACAATGAAGAAAAATGAAGTTGAAAAGTTTAGAATCGACCTGCCCAAGAATCAAGCAAGCTCTGGCATAAAATAGGATTGATACTTTGATTTAGCACATAGCCGAACTAGCTCGAATTGGATCTAAGCTAGCTCGCTCAGGATGGTAGAAAAGATATTTTTCGGTTCTACTGTTCGAGCCAGCTCTCTCAGAATGATAGAAAACTAATTTTTTAAATTCTACAATTGGAGCTAGCTTGAAACCAAATTCGAGCCAGCTCTAAGCTAAATCTGAGCCAGGTCGATGGTGTCTGACAATCTTTAACGGCTAGTTTCTGCAATTTCTCCAATGGCTCTTTTTTATCTCCAATGGCTATTTCAGAGCTTCCAACGGCTAAAACTCACTCTCCAACCATCTCTAAGGATATTTAAAGATGGAGAATCAATTTAGAAATAAGATTAAGTAGAATTAAGAGAGAAATCATTTTTAGATTTGAGTGAACTCCATTGCACATCAAAAGAATAGAAAAAAGAGTGGAACCAAGTAGTGAAATCAGAGAGCTTTCAAGAAATATTTTCTCTAACATCTAGTACAACCTCTCAAGCATCATTTGAAGAGAAGTGAAGCTTTCAAAAAGCATACATTCAACAACTTCTTCGAGCTTTAAAAAAATTATATTTTCTACTTCTCTTTTGTGCTAAACTTCTTTATCCTTGTATTTTGTTTCTTTATAAGTTTTTTTGGAGGAAAGAAACTTGGGGTTTAGACCAGTCCAAGCCCATAATTGAACATTGTATAGGTCTTGGTTAGTTAGCCCAAAAAATCAATTGGATTATTAGTCAACCTGAAAAACTGATGATATAAGGTTTTGGTTGGTGCTCCTGTAAAAACTAATTGAGTTTGTTTATGAGCTCGGAAAAACAGACACACTATAATCAAGGATAGATTATAGTAAAAAATTTAAGAAAAGCTTGGAGAATGGACGTAGGTGTAGGTTGCACTGAACCACTATTAAACTTTATGTGTTTGTGTTGTGTCTTTGATTCTTTCCTTACTTATTTTATTATTTACTTAAATTAGTCTTTAAATTGTTGTATAACATTTGCATGTCTTGAATCCACTGCTACTCATATTATACTCATCTCAATCATACTACTTAAGTTAAAATTAAAGCACATAATTGTTTAGATTTTAAATTTGGTTAAAATTTTATAAGAACCCCTTAGGTTGCTACTTTTGGGCAAAAGGTTTTGATCTAAAAAGCCCACTGTAGGCATCCCAAAGGCAGATCCTTTTAAGGTGGCACCTAGCAGAGTCCTAATAGAGTCAAACTCTATCTTAAATTTAAATTAAATTTTAGATTTAAACCAAACTCTATCCATATCCAAAAGAAGAAAAGAGCGGCTGGCCAAGAGGTGAGTGAGCATGGAAATCCTCATGCAAATCTAAAATATGCATGAGGAGAGAAGGGGCGTGGGCAAGGGATGGCACATGGCAAGAGTCCTTTACAAAATGGACTCTAAGATTTTGGATTGAGCCTCAAACCAAAACTAATTTGGTTTAGACCCAAATACCTGATTGAACGTAATCTAATTAGATCTCTGAATAGATTAAATTCTAATTCAATTAAGATTTAATTGAATCCAAATTTAGATCAAATCAGAATTTGATTCTATTGCAATTGAGTCATCTCATAACTTAATCAAACCAAATCCAATTCAAGTCAAACTAAATTCAATTCAATTAGACTTGATCTAAAGCTTATTGCTTAATCAAATTGAGCCTAATTAGTAATCAAATTACTAATTAATCTTCCTATAACTTTTTGCATTGGATTAATTATCAATCATATTGATAATTATATCCTTAATAATTCATAATCGTCGATCAATCATCGGATTAGACAGAAACCTCTTTTGTGTGTAATCATGTAGGTTCTATTCTATTTGGTAGTGAAACGCATTATGATCTCTATTATAATATTATCGAAACTTCTTTCAATGGGTTGAAATAATTTCAACATTGCCCATCGAGAATCATCGATCATTAAGATGATGCTCGTGGATCTCATAATCCACTAGTGATACCTAGCAGTATATAGTAGCAATCCAGTAGAATGAAAGTATGAATCTCTAAATATAGTTATCATATGATTCAGTCCTTCTATCATAGGTTCCGACTTGATAGAGGTCATGAATAACTCGTCAAATCTCATTGTCAGTCATATGCAAGATTGGCTGAACTTGAGTTCTCTTGTGAATCTCATGGAAACTCTTTTCCAGTATTTGAAAAGGAGTCATACCACTGTAGCAAGTGGACTTGCAGTCAAACTATAGTAGCCTCACTGCGAATAGCCAATGCATCATAGGTCAAAGGAGTCATGCCACTGTAGCATCGAGACCACTGACGAGTGAGTAGACATCCAAGTAATTTCTCGTAATGATCATACTCAGTACAATTTATTCTCTAACAACCACCTGCATTATCATCTTAGTATCACCATACTATAGACTCGAGACTCATCTGCCTGTGAGGAAGATAATCGTGCACCAATCTAATTGGATCGATCATGGTTCTTTGTGATGATCCTCCGATTAGAGGTATTTAGAAATTAATCACTAATAGTGTATGTCTCAAATTCTCAACACCTTAAAAACCTACAAAATCATCTTTATTAATTCCTAAAATAAATCATGGACACATAAACATGATTGAAAATAAGAATGTCTTTTATTAATAATAAAAGTTTTTATAAGTTCAAATACAAGTTCTGAAAATATAAATGTGTCAGTCAATTCTAGGGCACACATCTAACAAGTCCTTCCTATTTTCTTGTTGTGCATACCTTTTCCCATCTGACTAATCTATGTCGCCCTCTGTATGTGTTATTACCTCTCCATAAAAATCATCATTTGGTCAGATCTTTTTTTTTAACAACTTGTGCTGGCAATAGTTTTGATGACATCCAATATGTTGGCATAGCACCCAGTACTGCATTGTCTAAAATTAGGCATCCACCTATGCTCAACATTTTTCCTTTCCATGAATTTAGCCTCTTTTCAACCTTGTCAATGAGAAAATTCCAATCGGATATTCGGGTCTTTTTATAGTGCAAGGGGAGACAAAGATATCTTTTTAGGAAACTTGTTTGTTTGCATCCCATCTGTCTTGCAAAGCGGTTCTCTTCCCCCTTTCCAAGTCCAATTCCTACCATTAAAGTTTTTTCATGGTTTATTCTTAACCTTGTTATCATCTCAAAGTAATATAATAAAAATTTGAGATTCCTCACATATTCCCAGTTTGCCTTGCAAAAAATCAGTGTGTTATCTACATATTGTAAACATGATATTCTTCCTACAGTTGCCTCTTCTCCAATACCTTTGATAATGTTTCTTGATCTTGTTTTTCCGTCAATCTTGGCAAGATATCTATCGATAGAATGAATATCATTGGTGATAAAGGGTCCCCTTGCTTTGGACCTTTATGTGTTGCAAACTATCTTGATATCTCACCATTTATGTTAACTGCTAGTTTGCTACTTTAGAGGGTCTGTTTAATCCACCAACACCATTTTGGGCTAAAGGCCCTAGCTATAAGCATTGAATGAAGGAAGTCCCATCTAATGTTTTCATAGTCCAGTTTGTATATAAGTCCTCTATCTTTGTTCTTTTTGCAATTTGACATGATTTTTGAGACACATACATAGCTGTCAGAAATTTGTCTTCCTTTTATGAAGGCTCACTGCGTTTCAGATATCAAGTTATCCAGATGTCTTGATAGTCTTGTGCTAAGAACCTTGGAGAATATCTTCATTAGACCGTGCTCTAAACAAATTGGCCTATAATCCTTCACTGATTTGTTCTCTTGTTTCTTCGGTATTAAGCAAATATATGCTAGTTAATTCTTATGAAATCAGTTGTTCCACTGTATACTTCAGTAAAAAATCTACATAAATCCAGTTTCAACATTTCCAATATTTCTGGTAAAAAGACATTAGAAATCCATTTGGTCCCAGGGTTTTGTCCTTTGCAAGGTGGTAGATTGCGCCTTTGATTTCCTCCACCGTAAACAGTGCATCCATCCCTTGTAAAATTGGGGGTATAGCATATTCCAGTCCACCTCTAGATCAGCTCCTTCTTCTTCCTTGAAAATTTCTATATGGTATCTTAATACCAAGTCTATTATTTGGTACTGGGTTTGTGCTACTTCCCCATTCCATTCTAGAGTACTAATTGTATTTTTCCTTCGTCTGGCACTTGCACAGTGATGGAAGTATTTATTGTTCTTATCTCCGCATTTTAGCCATTGAATTCTCGATCTTTGATGCCACAATATTTCTTCCTGCTACAGTATGTTATGAAAGGATTCTTTTAGTTGTTGCCGTTCCTCTAATTCTTCTTTATTTAGAATCTTTTCTTCCGCATGTCCAGCTAGTCTATTCTCGTCTTTATTTGTTCTTTTCTTTTCACTATATTTCCATTGGTGTTTTTATTCCAAATCTTTAGTTTAGCCCACAAAAATCTGAGTTTGCCAACAATATTTGTTGTGGCATCTTCCTTTGCCGGAGCTTCTTCCCACCATTTTTGGATCATATCATCAAGTCTCGAAGTATTGTAACAGAATGCTTCGAACTGAAAAGATTTGTTGTACTTCTGGCATCTCTTCCATTCCAGCCATAATGGTTTGAAGTCGTTCTCGCTAGGTGAGTTAGCATTGCATCGTGGCGTGTATCGAGCCACTCTGTCGACACAAGGCATCAATCCAACTTTGCCATTGTTGGTTTTTCACGGACATTAGTCCACGTGAAATGTGATTTGATCTCTATAAGTTGTTGATCGTTAATAAAGCTGCTAAATAACATTAACACCTTCTTTCCTCTTCTTTTATGTAATACCCCAAACCTAATTAAAAACCCCAATAGCACAGATCTCAAAGTAGATCTTGAAAAAAAAGATAATTGGGCCAACACCTGCATTCTATGTGCTGGAATTAGCATGGAAGGAGTTAAAAAAAAAAAAACAAAAGAATGTGGAAGAACTCCCGAAGGAGTTCTTCTCCAGTTAGAACTCTTAATCCACTCAAAAAATTGAGTGGAAATCAAACTCAAATCCTCTCTAAATCAAGGTCTATTTAAAGGCTTTGATCTCCAAACTTCTCCTCGCAAAATCACCACCAAAAATCTCTTGATTTTCTTCCAGCTCACTGGTGGTTCTTCCTTGTTTTGGCTATCAGAAATCAGACTGAAACCATCTAACAATCAGGTAATTTTTCTATCGTCTTCCTTCAATTCTCTATAGATTTTCAACTTGAATTTATATTGAATTTGTTGTCACAATCCCATGGAAAACATCTAATTTTGAAATCTCCTGAAATCCCTTATTTTGTTGATTTGTTCTTGATTTTTCCCGCAGCTGTGGGCCACCACTAGTCACCGGACTAGGATGGTTGTCACCGTCGGGGCTTGCTCGTCTCGCCATAGGTGCCATCAGCCTAGGAAAGAGGCCCCTTTTGCTTTAGATCAATGGGCAAGGGAGTCCTCTATTCCATTTAAGAAATAAGGAAGAAGAAGAGGACCGTGTCCTCTGTTTTACCATGGAAGAAGGAGAACACAAAAAAAAAAAAAGAAAGAAAAGAAAAAAAAAAAGATGAAAGAGGAAAAAAGAAATAAGAAAAAAGAAGAGAGAGAAAGTTCTCTCTCTTCACCCACTTTTTCTTTCCTTTCTCTCCCTTCTCCGAGTTTGAAATCCTCACTTTCTCTCTCTAAAAGTTTAACTTTCTCTCTCTAATTTTTTTCTCTATTTTTGTTTTTAAAATTATTTCTCTCTAAGATGATTTCGCCCTCTAAGATCAGTCTAATAAAGGACTTTCTTTTGATGATTTTGATTAAACTGAGTGAAGGGTTCTAATGTATGGTCGTTAGACAGCGTACTGGCATCCCCTCTGGTCGAATTCAGATAACATTAGATTTATTGTCTTCAGGAATGATTTTGATGATTACAAAATATTAGAGCATAATACTAATACTAACACTCTTCAAGTTTGTCAAAGATTATTTTTTGTAGAAGAAAAAGAAAATATATCGGCTTGAGAAACTTCATCTCAAAAGATCCGAGCTGACCCACCTTTGATTCGAGCCAATCCTGGTATGGTACGCACTTAATTCTTTGGCTTGGCATGTAGTCGAGCTAGCTCGATTTGGATCCAAGCCGACTGTCTCAGAGTGGTAGAAGATTAGTTTAAGAGTTCTGCTACTCGAGCCAGCTCGAAGCTCCAATCAAGTCGGCTGTCTCAAGTCAATAGAAATTTATTTTTTTGAAATCTGCCATTCGAACCAGCCTGATGCTTAGCCGAGTCGGCTATCTCAGATCGACAGAAGCACCATTTTTTTTTTTGGACTGCTGATCGAGCCAACCCAATACAAAATCGAGCCAGCTTTCTCAAAGATAGAATGCTCATTTGCGAAGGGATATTGATCGAGCCAGCCCAAAGAAAGAATCGAGCCAGCTCGATGTCATCTAACAGATGCAATGGCTAGTTCTTCAATAATCTATCCTCATCCAGAATCATTTTTCAATGATCATTTTCGACCTCCAATGGTAATAATTGGCTAGAATCCACATCAAATCATTTGGAACCATTTGGGAATGATTAAGCAAAAAGAAAAAAAAATATAAAAAGGGGAACACTATTAAAGCTCATTTTTTATTAAAGAATAGAAAAGAAAAAAAGTGCTTTAAGATAATCCAGTCTCCAAGAAGGCTCACCAACTCCCATTCAATTCCTTCTTGAGATTTTTAAGTACATTCAAAGAGGAAAGAGAAAAGTTAATTGACAACATTCAAGATTTCCTCGAAAAAAGCTTCGACGATAATAATCAAACCAAAAAATAGGGTTTTCTATGTTATATTTTCTTTTCATTCAATCCATTTGTTATAGTATTAGCAGGGGTTGATACTTGAAGGGTTTATTTCTTGTACTAAACTTAGTTTAGTTTGAGGGAGTCTTAGGTAAAAGGCTTGTGAAGATTTTGATTGGTTAACTTAGGATAAAATCAATTAGGTTTGTTTGTGTGCCCAATGAAAACAAACATACTATAATCAGGTGATTATAGTGAAAATTTCCAAGGAGTCACTTGGGGAGTGGATATAGCTGCTAGAGGTGCACCGAACTATTATAAATTCACTATGTTTGTGTGTGTGCTTCTCTTCTTCTGTGTTGGTCTTTCTTTCTACTATTTAGTAATTCTCTGTTCTACATAGTTCTTTATTTACACTACACATTACTTACTAAATTTATTAAAATTTTTAATAATCCAATTCATCCCTTCCTCTTGGATTGTCTAGCTAGGTAACAAGTGGCATTAGAGCTTGGTTCTCAGTTGGCATTGATCTAACCATCATGAGATAAAGATCATGACAACATAATTAGAAGGTTCACTTGCCGAAGGACAATCCACCAATAGACCACCACTATTCAATGGCACAAATTATACATATTGGAAAGCTCGCATGAGAATCTTCATTAGATTATGATATGTGGAGTGTTATAATTAATAGGCCACACACATCCACCATTGTAGTCAATGGCATTAGCACACCCAAACCTGAAAAGAATTGGAGTGATGAAGATAAAAGGTCAATTCAGCTAAATACCAAGGCTGTGAATGTCTTGTATTATACCTTAGATGTCAACGAGTTTAACCAAATTTTCACCTACAATTCTGCAAAAAAAATCTAGGATAGACTCGAAGTCACTCATGAGGGCACAAACCAACTCAAGGAATCAAAGATTAATATGCTAGTGCACCAATATGAGCTTTTTAAAATAGAATCCACTGAATCTATTACTGAAATGTTCACACACTTCACTGACATAACCAACGATTTAAAAAGTCTTGAAAAGATTTATTCTAATAGTGATTTGGTGAGAAAAATCCTTAGATCCTTGTCAAAGTCTTAGGAAGCAAAGGTCACCACAATTTAAGAGGCAAAGGATCTGAATAAGCTACCTTTGAAAGAGCTGATTGGATCATTGATGATGCATGAAATTACTATGAAGCAGCATAACAAAGATGAAGGTAAAAAGAAGAGGACCATTACTCTCAAATCTGCTGTAATTGATGAAGAAGAAGATAAATCAACAGATGAAGATGAAGAAGATGAGGACATAGCATTGATCACAAGAAAGTTTAAAAAGTTTATAAGAAAAAAAAAGCAAGGCTTCAAGAAGAAATCTTTAAATAGAGGTGAAGCAAGTAAGGACAAGGAAAAGGAAAGGGAGCTGCTTTTATGCTTTGAATGCAAAAAACCTGGATACTTCAAGACTGACCATCCCAACTTAAAAAAAAACTTCAAGAAGATCAAGAAGAAAGCAATGATTGCTACCTGGAGCGACAGTGACGAATCTAGCTTCGATGAAGAAATCGAAGATGTAGTAAACTTATGTTTCATGGCACAAGAAAATAAGGTAAACTCCAAAATCACTCAAGATTTCACTTTGGATAAATTACAAGATGTGTTTTATGATCCAATGAAAGAATGTCAAAAGATATCTAGTAAAAACAAAATTCTAAAAATAACTTGTGATACCTTATCCAAGGAAAAAGAAGAAATTTTGTAAAAAAATAAGCTTTTAACAGAAGAAAATGACTCTTTGAGAAAGAAAGTTCAAATGCTGAAACCATTGGTTGATAAGTTCACATGTAGTTTTGAAAAACTAAAAATGATCTTAAATAACCAAAAAGCAATTTATGATAAAGCAGGAATAGGTTATAATCCTAATAAGAAATGAAAATTCTTAAAGAATCTTTACACTAAGTCAACATCATCACATTTCTCTTCAAACATTACTTATTTCTGCTATGGTAAGATAGGACACAAAGCATATGCATATAATTTTAATAAAACTAATGAAAATTTAGTAAAAAAAAATTGGGTTATGAAGGTAACTATAAATGCTAACCCTAAAATATACAAGAAAACTTGGGTACCTAAATCAGCCACTTGATTATTTTGCAGGAATGTCTTGCAGTCGATAAAGATGAAAGAGCTTGGTATTAGACAATGTTTGTTCAAGATATATGATAGGTGACAAAGATCAATTCATTATCCTTGAGAAAAATAATGGAGGATTGGTTATTTTTAGTGACAATGAAAAAGAAAAAAATATCGATATTGGTAAAATCAAACTCACTCCCTTTACCTTCATTGAGAATATTTTGCTTTTTGATAACTTAAAGCATAACTTATTAAGTATTTGTCAATGGTGTGACAAAGATTTCAAAGTTAATTTTGAATCATCTTTATGCATAGTCACTAGTCCCTTTGATAATAGTACAAGTTCATTGGACATAGATGTGGGAATATCTACATGTTTGATCTTGATGAGATAGCCATGAAGAGTGGCCAATGTCTTATTGCTAAAGATGCTAAGATCAAAGAAACTACTTGGCTATGGCATCGTAGACTAGGTCATACAAGTATACACACTTTATTAAAATTGGTTGTCAAAGACTTAGTTAAAGGTTTATTTAAACTAAATTTTGAAAATGATCATGTTTGTGATGCATATCAACTTGGTAAACAAACTAGGAAAAGTTTCAAATCCAAAAATATTGTTTCTAACTACTAGACCTCTAGAATTAATTCACATGGACTTATTTGCATCTACAAGGACCACAAGCCTAGAAGGAAAGAAATATGGACTTATGATCATAAATGATTTTTCTCATTTTACTTGGGTTCTATTTTTGGCACATAAAGATGATGCATTTTCTACTTTTTAAAAATTCTATAGAAAAGTTTTAAATGAAAAGAACTCAATAATAGTTATAATCAGAAGTGATCATGGTACTGAATTTAAAAATCAAAATTTCAAAATATTTTGTAATGAAAATGAAATAGAACATAACTTTTCTGCTCTAAAAATACCTCAGCAAAATGGTATTGTTGAGAGAAAAAATAGAACTTTAGAAGAAATGGCTAGAACTATGTTATGTAAAGCAAGTCTTCCAAAATATTTTTGGACTAAAGCCATTAACACTGCTTGCTATATTTTGAATCGTGTTTTGATCCGTTCCATTCTTAAGAAAATCTTCTATGAGTTTTGGAAAGGTAGAAAGCCTAATATCAATTATTTTCATATATTTGGATGTAAATGTTTTGTTCTTAATAATGGAAAAAACAAACTTGAAAAATTTGATGCTAAGTCTGATGAGGGTATCTTTCTTGGATACTCCACATCAAGCAAAGCATATAGAGTCTTTAATAAATGCACCTTTGTTGTTGAAGAATCTATTCATATTGTCTTTGATGAATCTAACAACCTTTCATCAAGAAAGGAAGATACTTTTAATGATGATATAGAAAATTTAGAAAAGAAAGTAAAAGAACTCACATTGAGAGACAAATCCAATCCTGATGAAGAAGGTGAGCCAAATGTCAATAACCATGAAGAAATCCAAGAAGAAGGTATGAACCAAAAACATCAAGATCTACCTAAAGAATGGAGGTATGCTCATGATCATCCTAAAGATCTTATAATTAGTGATCCCTCTCAAGGTGTAAGAACTAGATCTAATTTTAGAAAATATCATGATTACCTTATATTTATTTCTCAAATAGAACCAAAAATAGTTGAAGAAGCTAAAAATGATCCAAATTGGTTAATTAAATCAATTTGAAAGAAATAAAGTTTTGACTCTTGTTGATGGACCTCTTAATCATCCAATTATTGAAACTAAATGAGTATTTAGAAATAAACTAGATGAAAATGGTAATGTAATAAGAAATAAAGCAAGACTTGTAGCTAAAAGATATAATCAAGAAGAAGAAATAGATTTTGATGAAACTTATGCATATATAGCTAGATTAGAGGTTATTAGATTCTGCTTGCTTTTGCTTGTTATATGGATTTCAAATTATATCAAATGGATGTAAAAGTGCTTTTTTAAATGGTCATATTGCTAAACAAGTGCATGTAGAACACCATTAGGCTTTGAAAATCATAGTCTTCCAAATCATGTTTTCAAATTCAATAAAGTATTGTAGGGTTTGAAACAAGCACCAAGAGCATGATATGATAGATTAAGTAAATTTCTGCTCAATAATGATTTTTTCAGAGGCAGTGTAGACACTACATTATTTTTGAAAAGAAAGAAATCAAATATGCTTATGGTTCAAATATACGCAGATGACATTATCTTTGGTTCAACTAATAAAACTTTTTGCCAAGAATTTGCCAAGTTAATACAGGACGAATTTGAAATGAGCATGATGAGGGAGCTAACATTCTTCCTTAGGGTTTAAATCAAACAAACAAAGAAAGATATTTTTCTTTCCCAAACAAAGTATACTTTAGAAGTGCTAAAGAAGTTTGGGATGAAAAATTCAAAGGTGATTGGCATGCCCATGAGCCCTGTTAGATGTGTGCCCAAGAAGCCAGATTGGCTAACACTTGTAATACACTTTTGAGGATAATTTTATAATTTTGATTATAAATTAATAAAAAAACTATTTTCTATCATAGTGTTTATTTAAAGTATCTGTGATACATCTTTTAAATTAATGGTAATGATAATTCATATTTTTAAGAGTTGAAAATTTAAGACATGAATTTTCATAATTAACTCATAAACTGCTTTCGACCGTAGGATCATCATGAGGATGATGATCGATATGGAAGGTTGGTGTACGATCGCTTTCTTAGTATAGATGAGTTTTAAGTCTATGGTGTGGAGACACCGAAGCGAGAGTATAGGTACTCGTTAGAGAATGAGGGTACTGAGCGTGACCACCTCAAGCAGTCATAAAGAAATCTACCTTCTCATTAATGATTGGCTCGATGCTGTAGTGGTGTATCTGATTTTTTGATCTAAGATGCATCGATAGTTCACCTTAAGGGTGTTATTGTTTAACTACACCATAACTCAATCTCCTAACCATTCGGAATTTTGAGGTGTATGTTGGCTATAACATGTTCATTATAGAAATTGGATTACACCAATAGGAGATCTATCTATCTTGATAGATGAGGAGTAGCCCTATGATAATCATGAGATTGAGTCCTTAAGTTCATGGTCATGGTAGTGTGAAGATGAAAGAAAGAGTTTCTATTAGGATTTCACATCGAACTTGAATCAAATAATTAATTCATATGATGAATGTTGGGTTTGATGAGTTCATCTTAATCCTAATCCTGTCAGGGCTCAAGATAGAAGAACCCAATCACACAGGTAGCCGCATCGAGAGGTTCACTTTCAGTTCTGATGGATTGCCACCATATATTGCTAGGTGTCACTAGTGAATTTTGAAAGCAATTAGAATGATTTTGATGATCGATCATTCTAATTGTATGAATCAAAAAAGTTTTGATCCATCGAAAGATATTTCGATGATGTCGATGAAAGAGATCATGACATATCTCATAATCATATGGAACTAAATCTAACTAGATCATATAAACAAGGGTTTGGGTCTAGATGTTATCAATTGAGCTAATTCAGTTTGATTGATTTGGATTAGATCCAATCAGATTTAAGGTAATCATGCTAGCACACAATTAAGCATGATTTTCTCTTTCTATAATTTTTTTGATTCATCACAATTGAGTCAAATTTGATTTGACTCATTTCTATATCTTGAATGGTTTTATTTTTATCTGACTGAAATTAGTCTGGAATAGATTAATTATAGAAATTAAATCCATTCCTAGTGCAATTGGACTAGGATCAATAATTGACCTATTTGAGAGAATTGAGGATCACCTAATCAAAGGCTTCTAGAAAATTCTTTGAAAATCATTTTTCTCTGACTTTGGATATTGATAGGGCTCGAGTCATACTATGGGTATGCCACATTTCATGATTTATAGTAGTGGTTTAACTAGGTTTTGACAGAGTTTGATTTGGATCAAACTCTTAAGGGAAGAGTCTTAGGCGCAATGGACTCTTCCTTATCTACTCATGTCGCCCCCTTTTTGTTTTCTTTTTGGTGAGAAAACCAGATAGGATCTGATATTTTGATGTGGAGAATATTTCCAGATGTCCCTTTAATCAAA
Organism: Cocos nucifera; assembly: GCA_006176705.1. Taxonomy (NCBI): domain Eukaryota; kingdom Viridiplantae; phylum Streptophyta; class Magnoliopsida; order Arecales; family Arecaceae; genus Cocos; species Cocos nucifera. The sequence continues at coordinate 68,557 of QRFJ01001098.1, read as the reverse complement.
TAATAAGTTATTTGGTCAAAGAGGAACTCTATGTGGCATTGGATTTAAAATCCTTCCTCACGTCAAAGAGCTAGTATTGCATATAATAATTTTCCATGCCCAAGTTGCTGTCACCCCTATCATATCCCATGCCCCCTCCGATCCTCTCTCTATCCCTCTTCTACATGCCAAAGGTTGGGCACAAATCAGAGAAGAAGATCCAAGAATTTTGGCATAAGATTTAGCATCTACATGACAATGTTCATGAGACAAGCACACAACATTCAAGATCCTTTTGAAGGATCTACAGATTAGATTCAGATTTGATCTTTTGAAGAAAGATTCATGAGGAGAAGATGTTTAGATCTTGCTCGAGTGGATATTGGTAGAGGCCAGGCATGTGCATGGCTCATTCCAGAACCTCAAGAACAATTAGGATCATCGCAGGATAGTTAGATTACTCAATCAGATACTTAAATTAAATCTGATTTAATTTTATTTCTAATTTTTAATATCAGATCATCTCAATCAAATTTGAGAACTTTTAGATTTAATCGGATCATATGAATTTTTATAGAAAAATCTGCCTAAGATCTGGACGATCCTATGGTGAAAAATAAGATTTTTCTTCAAACAATATCAAAGCTGCGTTGGCAGTTCTTCAGTTCTATTTTAGATCTAATTTAATTTTTATTTATGATCTGATATTAAAAAATTTTAGATATCACATTAGATGTGATTAGATTTGAAATCAAAAAGTTAAAAATTATATGATTTAGATCTATAATGTATGAGATGCATAACTAGATTAGGAATAGAATAGTTCTATGTATAGTCTAGTATAATCATGTTATTAATATAATTAAATATGATTATAAATATTTTTTATTTTTATTTTTTTTATATTATAATTATTGTAACTAGATCTAAAAAATAAAAAATAAAATTTTTAATTTTTAATTTATTCATATGAGATATGAAAGATGCATGCCTAGACTGGTTATAGAATAGTTCAATAAACTGTCTAGAATAGTTTTATTTTGATATGATTAAATTTAAAATTTTATTTTTTAGATATAATATGTGATATATCATATCTGAAAGCATGCATGGGTGATTGAGTTATGATACATGAGATGTATGCAAGGCATGTATAGGTTAGATCTTTGATTGTATATGTGATATATGATTTAGATCTAACTTATTTTATTTTAAAAAATATATTTTTGATTAAGGCATTCTCCTTGGTCGTCCGATCATAAGAACAAAGTAGGATTTAAAGATCCTCTTCTTCCATTCGATGGGGTGTTCATATGATGTGTAGGGGTGCTGACGTTCATCCTTAATCAAAAATTCAGAACTCATTTTTCTGCAAAATTTTATATTCCTGAAATTTCCTAGAATTTTATTATATATTTTGTTCATGAATCCAAAACTTAATTAAGAATTAAGATTATGAAATTAATTAGATCTAAAAATTATGAATTTTTAGATCTAAAACACCTTCATAAAATTGGGTTCGGAACTTGGATAGCTCAATTAGGTCTAGTGGTTAATCAAACCGAATCAAGAGTTGATTAGGATGGGATCAAAGAAAGCTTAAAATTAACCAGCCTAATAGAATTAAGTCTGGGTCAAGATTCGAATCACATTAAGATGTGACTTCGATCAAGTCAAAGACCTAATTTGGCTCTCCATGGTTCAGGAGCCTGGATTGTAGGCTAACTCGATTAGTTCTGATTCGATAATTTGGTATCTAAGGTATGTCTGGTAGATACGATCAACTAATTTTTAATTGAAAGCTCGACTCGATCATTAAATGCATTCTAATAACATATCCCTTCCATCGATCTCACTTACCTAGCCATTTATATCGATCCAGTTTTGATTAGAGGTGGCTAATAATTCGAGCCAACCCATGCCACTAAGATTAATCATAATTATTATGACTAAGTCAAGTCAAGTTTAAAGAGATCTAAATTAAATCTTTTTAAAAAAATATTAAGTCTAAGAGTCTCCCACCATTATAGATGTGCGGGTTCTTTCTGGGATTGATTGTTCTTGGACTGGATATAGTGGTTCAGTTACATCGAAAAGATGCAACCATGTCTATTAGGTATTGGATGCTACGGGTTGGAGGATGGGTTGAACTTAATATTCTGAATACGGTGATGAGAATTCAATCAAAAATTCCAATTCGTACAAATAGTGGGTTTGACTTAACTAACGAAGTGGAGCAATATTCTGGGCACGGTGAGCTTTCATGAATTAGAGATTAGATTTTGGATGCACCATGAATTAGAAAATCATTGGACAAGAGTTGTCCACTCATCGATTGACCCATCACCAATAACTTTTAGATGAGATGATGAGCCAGTTGGTGGGACCGCACCATCCACTAGAAATTTTTGATCGTGGAGATTTTTGCATCTTTGCTAAGAAAGTGTAGGAATTTAAGTAAATAGTGGGAGCCTAATTTATTTAAAAATAAAATTTTTAAATAAATTAGTTAAATTTAATTATAAAATCTAATTAGAAATTTTGACTCTCTATAGAAAAATATCTGCATCCAACCCACTAGCCCGTATCTTGGACACCCATGGATTAATCAGACCCAACTATAAAGATTGCCTCTAAAATTTCAAAATAGTTTTGGATTTTGATAAGTTGACTCATGTGTTGGAATAGGATCCTCCCACTTTGCTAGCCCATCTGTCCATTGATCAAATTGAAGGCTTTGAAAAGTTCAAGAAATTCAGACTCGAAGTAGAAAAATAAACAGAAAAACCCATTAAGATTCTTCGATTAGATCGAGAAGAATATCTTAGTTGGAAGTTCCCAGACTATCTTAAGAAAAATAGCATAGTCTCATAATGGACTCCACTTGGAATACCTCAACTCAATGAAGTTTTAGAATAGAGAAATCGGATTCTATTAGATATGGTCCGATCCATGATGAGTTTTACGAATCTCCTTAAGTTTCTTTGGGGACATAGTCTCGTGACCGCTATATATTTACTAAATATGATGTTAGAAAATATGTTCTAAAATCAATCATCTAAGTGGTAGATGATTGAAATTAGTATATGAATTATCTAATAATAATAGTTATTTGGTTGGTTCATCATAAAAGTTTCATCTTCTTTAAATGAACTCCTAAATTATGATGAAGTCCTTAGAACCATAATTAATCGATAAAGAAGGATTTATTGGATGGTTCTTAAATAGTTCATAATCAAATGATAAGTTATTAACAAGGACGATAACTTATTGAGTATAGATCGCCGTATGCCATATGCATTGGTTGTCCTTATAATCAAGTGGTATGGAGATACTGGTATGGCATCCAGGTGAGATGTAGGAGTACATCTATACTAAACATGATCAATGTAGTACTCTATCATCAAAAATAGCCAGCTAAGGCTAATGGATATAAGTATCCCTCCGACTTGAGATCACCATGGTGACTTGCAAGCAACTCACTGTACTTTGGAGTCGGACTGTCCGTATTTCTAATATAAGTTTAGAAGGTTTTTAGGTATAGTCAAGTACTTATGAAGTCAGTGTATGAGTCAAGATAGGATTGACCACTTCTAATTAACTTTAGAAAGAGAATGACTCATTGTGTTTCAATTTAGCAAAACCTAAGCCTGGGTAATCCTCGTGAGGAGTCACAAAATTTGCAAAATTTTGAGATACAATAAAAATGACTTGCATGAGTGTTGATAGCATACTCGAACTCATCTTGAGCATTATTGGTCAAAAGAATAAATTATATGGTAACCATGAGCCAGGATTCTAAGAATGTTGCTTTGCATACATTCGAAACATCGGAACCATTACTAGGTGGTTACTTCGACTAGTACAGAAATTAGTTTCTGCACTACCGGCTTAGATTCAAACCTATAAGATTACACACATTAGAGGTTGTTACTAGATTAGATAGTTAATCAATGATTGAGAATCATTCTAAGATCAAATAATCGATGCGATTGATGTTTGACCTAATGCAAGTATTATAGGAGGATTGATTAGCAATTGAATTACTAATTGGCTCAATCTAATTGAGCAATCGACTTGAGATCAACTCTAATTAAATTAGATTCAATTAAATTAGTTTAGACTTAATTAGATTAAGTTTAATTGATTTATTGGATAAGCAAATTGCAAGAAAAAAATAATTTCTAGTTGGACTAGGATTTGAGTGCACCTAATTTCTAATTGAGTTAAGATTTAAATCAGATTTAAATATGGTTTAAACCTAACTTAATTAATTTTTTAGTTAGACTAGGATCATTCATAATTAGGCTTGCACTAATCATATATTAATTGGGTTAAAAATTGGTTTGACCTAGTCAATACATGAGAATCCTAGTTAGACTAGGATTCCTTGTTTCTTCCCTTATGCCATTATGTTGTTCCACGCCCACATTTAATTCTAGATTTCTATGTGATTTATTCCTCACCTAAGAAAGGTCCCCACACCCTCTTAATCAGATGATTTGATTTAACATTTGACTTGGTCAAATATAGGAAAGTTGTTATGATTTGAACTCTATATGATAGAGTCCAAGATCTCTCAAACTCCTTCCCTCTCTTGCACCAACATTCCCATGCCCTCTCTATTTTTTGTCATCCTTTTGTTTCTATTTTTTGTACATGGAATATGAAGGAGTCATGCTAGATTTTGTGGAAGGGGGTCCAAGAGTTGGACGCCCCATAGGATTCCATATAATCCTCCTAAAAACTAGGTTTTGACCTAGTCAAAAGGGGGTTGATTTGGGATGCCTCCTTCTAAGTTTTTGAGCATCAAAAAAATTCTTGTTTTTCATGGAAAAATAGAAGAGAAAATAGGAAGAAAGCATGGTGGTTTGGGGTACCCATCTTCTTGGAGGAGAAGCTTTAATTTCGACATCAATTGTTGATGTCTTGATGAAGACAAAGGTAAGAGAATATTTTTTTCTCTTATAATTTTCTTTCATGTTATTTCCTTTTTATTTAATTATAATTTTTATGTGATAAAAAAATCTAAGAGAGTCTGATTTTAGATACTGAATCACATCTCATGTGACATTCTGAAATCAACATATTTTTTGAATTAGAATAAATTATAAAATATATCTCTTCGATCTGTTTCATATCTGAACGAACCTCTGACCACAGGTCCACAAGTATCAAAACTTGGTCTGATACTAGTTGAAGAGAAATAATGATTTTCCAGAATCATAGTTCGTTCAGAATCTGAATCAGATCAAGAGATATTTATTTTAATTATAGATTTTTTTTCTTTAGATCCTAAATGCAGATCTGGCGAATATTTTGGAACTTTGATTCCTATTATTCTAATAATTAAAAATAAAATCTAATAAAGAATTAAATTAAATTTAAGTTTATCTTGATGTAGGGTAATCCTTATTACTCGTTGATGTTCCTAGTAAGCAGCGGAAGGTTTGCTAAGATTCTAGCCACTGCAAAGTGCCTGGCCTCTACCGTATTCTCACTCGGGCTAGGATCTGAAAAGAATTCTGTTTCTTCTCTATCATGTCTCCAAAAATTAGAATCTGGATCTGATCTGGAGGGGATCTTCAAAAAACATCTTTCGTAGATAGCAGTTCTGGTCCTTTCCAGCTTTAGCATAGCCTTGCATAGCTTTTTTTATCGCCATTCTCCGTCGTCTGGATTGCACCACTTGAATCCCAAACAAACTTTGGCATTGAGAGGAGAGGGAGAAGAGACTGCAGCACGTGCAGATCGACGGGCGGGCTGTGAAAGGCGGGAGTGAGGGAGATAGCCTTGGGCGTGGAGAATTTATCAATTGATTTTAGATTTTTCTTGAAATGTTGGGCCAACATAGGATCCTTATACGTATAGCATATGCGTGATCTCCAAACTCCTCTTCTTTCCAATCCAATCATTAAATCTCTTTGATGAAATTAGATCTAAATCTGATTAGTGGGAATAGAGTCCTTGGATTCCTCCTTAAGATAATGCACCCTAAACCAGTCTCAAACTTGTAGTCTTTAGCGAGAAGTCTAATCGGAATCCAAAAAGGGAAGATGGCAGACTGATCTCTCATGCTCCAAACAGGGACTCTTTAGGTGCCGCCTGCTTAGGCAGCACACTGCCAAGGGTGGCTATGCGACCTCTCCTTTGTTCATGTATTCTGGTTAGCAGGAACAAAGCCCCCACCAGACTCTTCCATAGGTTGCATGAACATATGGACAGAAGTCAAAAGTGTCAATTGGTAACAATTTGACCAATCAAAGGGTAACCTACTTTGACTAAAGTCAAAAGGACGAGAAATGTGTAGTTGACCAAAATGGTAAGGTATTATCTTACAAAATAAGACAACCATTTTCCTGACCTGGACAAGCTCCTGTCAGACCAAGTGGTAAGGCCTCTGATCGAGGCACAAACCTTTTGGTTTAGTCAGGACAACTATTTATAATAGTAAAAGAAGGAAACGTTTAGCATTCAATCGAGTGCTAGCACGATTTTCCTTGAACCTAATTGGAATCTCATTCAGATCAAATTGAACTTGGATCAGTTTCGAACTGATGATCACCCAGATTCAAACCAATTTGTTTTTTGTGTGACCCAATTAGGTTTCAGTTCTGTATGGTATGGGAATATGTCATGATCTCTATCATCGAACATCATCGAAATTCTTTGATGGATCAAACTTTTTGATTCAAACATAGAATGATCGATCATCAAATCATTCTAATTGCTCCAAAATTCACAGTGACACCTAGCAATATATGGTGGCAACCTATGAGACTGAATGGAATCTCTGATGCTACCTGTGTGATTGTTCTTCTATCTTGAGCTCGACGAATTAGGTATTAAGGAAACTCTCAAACCCACATCTATCATATGATTAATATTTGATTCAAGTCCGATGTAAAACTTAAATAAAAACTCTTTCTATTCATCTTCACTCTACCATGCCATGACTTGGACTAATCTCATGATATCATAGGGCTTCCTCTCCTATCGATAGATAGATCTCCATTTGATGAATCCATTCCTAAATGAACATGATAGCCAACATACACCTCAATTCGATGGTTAGGAGATGAGTTATGTTGTGTAAACATAACACCCTAAGGTGAACTCGATGCACTTGAGTCAAAAACAGACACACCTACTAGCATCGAGTCATCATTGAGTGAAGGTAGACTTCTAATGACTCTGAGGTGTCAGCTCAGTATCTTATTCTCTAACAAGTACCTATACTCGTGTCCTCCACACCTAGACTAACTCATCTACTAAGAAAGCGATGTACACCAACCTTCCATATCAATCACCATCCTCTGATGATCCTAGGTCGAAGCATTTTATAAGTTATAATGAATTCATGTCTTAAATTTTAACTCTTAAAATATGAATTATCATTACCATTAATTAAAGATGTATCACAGAACTTTAAATACACATATGATAGAAATAATTTTAATTATATATATTCAAAATTATAAATTATCCTAAAAGTGTATTAACAAGTGTAGCCAATCTGGCTTCTAGGGCACAATATATTTCTTTGATCCTTCCACCTTTTGCTTTTTCACAGACTTCTTTTTCTTTCCATAAGACTTTCTTTTGGAAGAAGTCCGTTCCATAGCAAGAACTGAGCCTTTAGAACCTTTCATAGAAAGCTCAGCGGTAACCAGCATATTCATTAATTCGGCCAAGGAATTTTGAAGTTTATGCATGTGGTAATTCATGATGAATTGCCCATATGCATCAGTCAAGGATTGCAGAATAATATCGTTCTGCAGATCCAAGTCCAACTTCACACCGAGCTTCTCAAGCTCTTCCATGTCCTTGATCATTGTCAGACAGTGATCTTGGACTGACTGCCCATCACGCATCTTAGCCTTAAAAAGTCATTTTCGTGACTTGATATTTGGCTGCGCGACTCTGTTCACCAAACATCTCCTGCAGGTGAGCCAACATTTGGCGAGCAGTCCCGATATCTTCATGTTGGCGCTGGAGCTCATCAGACATCGAGCCCAACATGTAATATCTGGCCTTATTATCTTCGTCAATCCATTTTTCCAGAGACGCTCTCTGTTCAGTGGAGACGAGCTGGTAAGGTGGGAGGGTCCTGGTCCAAAACATGGGTTAACTTCTCGGAACCCAAAATAATTTTGTAGTTCCTGAGCCAATCTTTATAATTGGGTCCAGTCAGTCTATGTGTGTCCAGGATACGTGCCAATGGGTTGGACGCAGACATTTTTCTGTAGAGAGTCAAAGATTCTAGTTAGATACTGTAATTTTGACTTGACCAATTTATTTAGGAATTTTATTTTTAAACAAATTAGCTCCCACTATTTTCTCGGATCCCTACACTCCCTCTGTAGAGATGCGCAAAAATCTCCACGATTAATGATTTCTAGTGGGTGGTGCGGTCTCACCAACTGACTCATCACCTCACCTAACAGTTATTGGTGATGGGTTAGCCAATGAGTGAACAACTCTTGTTCAATGATTCTCTAATCATGGTGCACCCAAACTTGGTCTCTAATTCATGAATCTCACCGTATCCAAAATATTGATCCACTCCTTAGTTAAGTCAGACCCACCATTTGCATAGACTGGGTTCCTAATTGAGTCTCTCACCGTATCCAGAATATTGAGCCCAACTCATCCTCCAGCCCATAGCATCCAATGCCTAATAGACATGGTTGCATCTTTTCGGTGCAACTGAGCCACTGTATCCAGCCGAGAACAATCAACCCCGGGAAGGGCCCGCACATCTACAATGGTGGAAGACCTCAGACTTAATCTTTTCTTAGGGAGAATTGATTCAGGTCTCATTAAACTAGACTTGGCTTAGTCATAACAATTATGACTAACCTAGTGGCATGGGTTAGCTCGGATTATTGACCACCTCAGATCAGAACTGTGTCAACAGATATGGCCAGGTAAGTGAGACCGGTGGAAGGAATATGCCATTAACTCGTACAAGAACGCATTCAGGTCGAGTAGCTTCCAATTAAAAACCAGTCGGTCGTCTGTGCCAAACTTACCTTAGACACCAAATTGTTGAGTCAGAACCAATTGGGTTAGCCTACAATCCAGACTCTAACCTCTGAGCCTAATTAGGTCTTGCTTGATCGTGACTCGATCTTGACCCAGACTTAATCCTATTAGGCTGGTCAATTTAAGCATTGTTGATCCCATCTAACCAACTCTTGATTCGGTTTGATCAACCGCTTAGACCTAATTGAGCTACCCAAGCCCGAACCCAGTATTATGAATATGTCTTAGATCTAAAATTCTCAATTTTAGACCTAATTAATATTCCATAAATCTTAATTCTTAATTAAGTAGGGTTCATAAACAAAATATGCACAATAAATCCTAGGGTTTCAGGATCTAGGGTTTTGCAGAAAGTAAGTTTTGGTTTCTGATTAAGGACGAACACGCAGCACCCCTACACATCATAAGAACACCCCATCGAATGGGAAGAGAGGGCCTTTAAACCCTTCTTCGTTCTTATGACCGGACGGCCAAGAGGAACGCCTTAATCAGGAACATGTCAATACTACAAAATAGTTTTAGATCTATATCATATATCTCATATACAAATTAGATCTAATCATGGCATATTTTGCATACATCTCATGTATCGAATCATGCATATTTTTAGATCTAAATTATCTCATAATAATCTAAAAAATTAGATTTAAATTGATCTAATCAAAATAAATTCTAATCTAGACAATTATGTAGAACTATTCTACAACTAGTCTAGACATGCATCAATCATATCTCATATGATATTTAAAATTAAATAATTTTATTTATAATTTCTCAGATGTTATTATAATAATTATAATATCAAAAATAATAAATAAATAGATCTAAAATATGATTTAATCAAATTAAATTATAAACATGCAAGACTATTCTATAGAACTATTCTATTTTAGAACTAGTCATGCATATTTTCTAATCTTAGATCCAAATCATTTAATTTTAATTTTTTCTGATTTTAGATCTGATCACATCTCATGTGACATCTGAAATCACATATTTTTTGATTAGAATAAATTTTAAAATATATCTCTCGATCTGTTCAGATCTGAACGAACCTGACCCACAGGTCCCAAGATCAAAACTTGGCTCTGATACTAGTTGAAGAGAAATCATGATTTTCCAGATCATGTTCGTTCAGATCTGATCAGATCAAGAGATATATTTTAAAATTTTTTTCTTTGATCCTAATCAGATCTGGGATATTTTAGATCTGATTCTTATTATTTTAATAATAAAAATAAAATTTAGATAAATTAAATCAAATTTAATTTATCTTGATGTAGGGTAATCCTATTACTCGTTGATGTTCCTGTAAGCAGCGGAAGGTTCTGAATCTAGCCACGCAAGTGCCTGGCCTCTACCGGTATCCACTCGGGTTGGATCTGGAGATCCTCTTCTTCTCTATCATGTCTCCAAAAATTAGATCTGGATCTGATCTGGAGGATCTTCAAAACTCTTTTGAAGATCAGCAGTTCGTCCTTTGCAGCAGCGCAGCCTTCTAGCTTTTTGATCGCCTTTCTCTTGATCTGGATCGCACCAACCTAAATCCCAAACACTTTTGGGACATGGAGAGGAGAGGGAGAAGATGGACTTGGCATGGAGGAGGAGGAGGAGAGGCAGCCTTGGGGCGTGGAGAATTTTCAATTGATTTTAGATTTTTCTTGAGTTGGGCGCAGGGTCTTATTTATAGACTATGCGTGATCCAACTCCTCTTCTTTCCCAACCAATCACAATCCTTTGTGAAATCAGATCTAAATCTGATTGGTGGGAATAGAGTCCCCTTGGATTCCTCCTTAGAGGGCATGCCTAAGACCAGTCAAACTTGGTTCTTAGGAGAACTCTAATTGGAATCCAAAAGGGAGATGGAGTCCCTGTCCAACAGGGACTCCTAGGCGCCTCCTAGCTTGGGCACACGCCAAGGGTGGCATGCGCCCTCCTCCTTGTCATGTTCTGGTAGCAGGACAAGCCCCCACCAGCTCTCCAATAGGTGCATGACATGTGGTCAAAAGTCAAAGTGTCAATGGTCAACATTTGACCAGTCAAAGGTCAGACTTTTGACCAAAGTCAAAGGAACAAGAAATGGCAGGTGACCAAAAATGGCAGGTAATTGTCTTACAAAATAAGACAACCTTTTCTGACTTGGACAACCTCCAGTCAGACCATAGTGAAGGCCTCTGATTGAGCACAAACTCCTTTGGCTCAGTCAGGACAACTTATTTATGATAGTAAAAGAAGAACGTTAGGTTCAATCGAGTGCTAGCACGATTTTCTTGAACCTAATTGAATCTCATTCAGATCAATTGAACTAGATCAGTTCAATTGATGATCACCAGATTCAAACCCTTGTTTGTGTGACCCAGTTAGGTTCAGTTCTGTATGGTAATGGGATATGTCATGATCTCTATCATCGACATCATCGAAACTCCTTTCGATGGATCAGAACTCTTCTGATTCGAACAGCTAGAATGATCGATCATCTAAATCATTCTAATTGCTCCCAAAATCCACCAGTGACACCTAGCAGTATATGGTGGCAACCCATCAGAGCTGAATGCGAACCTCTTGGTGCAGCTACCTGTGTGATTAAGTTCTTCTATCTTGAGCCCCGATCAGATTAGGGTTAAGGTGAACTCGTCAAACCCTAGTCTCTGTCATATGATGTAATCATTCGATTCAAGTCCAATGTGAAAATCTAAATAGAAACTCTTTCTATTATTTCACTCTACCATGGCCATGGGCTTTCTGGACTTGATTCTCATGATCATCATAGGGCTGCTCCTCTACCACCGAGGTAGATAGATTCCATCTTGATGCAATCCAGTTCCTACAATGAACATGCTATAGCCAACATACACCTCAGGGTTCCATATGGCTAGGAGACCGAGTAATGGTGTAGTCAAACTATAACACCCTCAAGGTGAACTGCCGATGCATCTCAGGTCAAAGAACCAGACACACTACTGCAGCATCGAGTCAGTCATTGACGAGAAGGTAGACTTCCTAATGACTACTCGAGGTGGTCACGCTCAGTGCCCTCATTCTCTAACGAGTACCTATACTCGGTGTCTCCACACCGTAGACTCAAGACTCATCTACTAAGGAGAAGCGATTGTACACCAACCTTCTGGATCAATCACCATCCTCGTGATGATCCTATGGTCGGAAGTATTTTATAAGTTAATAATGATTATTCATGTCTTAAATTTTTAACTCTTGAAAATATGAATTATCATTACCATTAACTCAAAGGATGTATCACAGACACTAAATACACATATGTGATAGAAAATAACCCATTTTATTGATTATAGTTAAAATTATAATTTTGCCTTTAAAAGTGTATTACAAGTGTCAGCCAATTCTGGCTTCTAGGGCACATATATCTAACATATAGCACTCTACTGTCAAGAGTAGCTAGCTAAGGCCAATGGGTATAAATGTCCCTCCGATCTGAGATCACCATGATGACTTGAGAGCAATTCACTGTACTTTGATGTTGCACTTTCTGTATTTCTAATATAGGTTCGAAAGATTTTTGAATACAGTCAAGTAGATGTGAAGTTGATGTGTGAGTCAAGATGGGATTGACCACTCCTGATTAACTTCAGGAAGAGAATAACTCATTGTGTTTCAGTTTAGCAAAACCTAGGCCTGGATAATCCTTGTGAGGAGTTATGAAATTTGCAAAATTTTGATATATAATAGAGATAACTTGTATGAGTGTTGACAGCGTACTCAAAGTTGTCTTGAGTATTATTGATCAAAAGAATGAATTATACAATAACCATGGGCCAGGATTCTAAGAATGTTGCTTTGCATACATTCGACCTATCTGGATGTCGAAAATTATTTCTAGATGGTTATTTCGATTGATACAGGAATTGATTTTTATGCTACGGACTTAGGTTCCAACCTATAGGATCACACACATTAGAGGTTATAACTAGATTAGATGTTTAATCAATGATTGAGTATCGTTCTAAGATCAAACAATCAATGTGATTGATGTTTGATCTAATGCAAATATTGCAGAAGGATCGATTAGCAATTAGATTACTAATTAGCTCAATCTGATTGAGCAATTAGACTGAGATTAACTCTAATTGAATTAGATTTAATTAGAATTAGTTTGGACTTAATTAGATTAAGTTTAATTGGTCTATTAGATAAGCAAATTGCAAGGAAAAAATAATTCCTAGTTGGACTAGGATTTGAGTGCACCTAATTCCTAATTGAGTTAGGATTTAAATTAGATTTAAATATGATTTAAATCTAACTTAATTAGTTTTCTAGTTGGACTAGGATCATTCATAATTAGGCTTGCACTAATCATATATTAATTGGATTAAAAATTGGTTTGACCTAGTCAATACATGGGAATCCTAGGTAGACTAAGATTCTTTGTTTCTTCCCTTGCACCATTATGTTGTTCCACGCCCACATTTAATTCCAGATTTCTACATGATTTATGCCTCACCTAAGAAAGGTCCCCATGCCCTCTTAATCAGATGATTTGATTTAACATTTGACTTGGTCAAATATAGGAAAGTTGTTATGATTTGAACTCTATATGATAGAGTCCAAGATCTATCAAACTCCTTCCCTCTCTTGCACCAACATTCCCACACCCTCTCTATTTTTTGTTGCCCTTTTGTTTCTATTTTTTGTATGTGGAATAGGAAGGAGTCACACCAGATTTTGTGGGAGGGGCGTCCAAGAGTTGGACGCCCCATAGGATTCCATATAATCCTCCTAAAAACTAGGTTTTGACCTAGTCAAAAGGAGGTTGATTTGGGATGCCTCCTCCTAAGTTTTTGAGCATAAAAAAAAATCTTGTTTTCCATGGTAAAATAAAAGAGAAAATAGGGAGAAAGCATGGTGGTTTAGGGCACCCATCTTCTTGGAGGAGAAGCTTTAATTTGGATATTAATTGTTGATGTCCTGATGAAGACAAAGGTAAAAGAATATTATTTTTCCTTGTAATTTTCTTTCACGTTATTTTCTTCTTATTTTTATATGATTTTTATATGATAAAAATCTAAGAGAGAGAGAGAGAGGAAGGGAGCATGGGAAGGATGCTCCAAGGAGTTGGGGGATGGTGATCTTTTTAGACATGATTTGATTATGTTTAGATGAGAGAAAAGTGAAGAGAAGATAGTCTTGTCTTAGGATTCTTTTGAGAATCCTTTCTTCTTAATTTATGTATGATTTTTCTATGAGAAAAATAAAAAAGGAAGAGATCTGAAAGCATGAAAATTTTCTAAAGGAGAAGATCTCCTCTTGTCCAGGTCTGGAGATTCATTTAGGACATCAACTGTTGATGTCCTGAAAAGAAAAGGTGTGCCTTCTCTTAGGATCTTTCTTTACTATTTAATTTCAAATTTTTGGAAGATTGAAAGGTTGGATTTCTCATTTATTCTTCCACTTGTTCTTCATCTCTTGGAGTGTCCAAGAGATTCGAAGAATAAATTTTAGATTAACCATCAGGAGGGATCCATGAGAAGCTAGCACTTTGAGTGAATCTTCATTTGACGAACCTCCAATTTTGTTGTAGCCTCGTGTGGATTATCTGTAGAGGTCGGATGTGTGTTGATAGGAGCACGATGTTGTCGTTAAGGCATCATATTTGTCGGTTTAATTTTAACTTCTTAAATAATTTAAAAATAGGTAGCAAGTAGTGAGTCAGGTTAAATCCATCGAGAAGATAGTATTTTAATTTTAAAATCTTTGATTTTATAAACAAAAGAAAAAAAATTTGAAAATAAAGTTGAAGTCAAAAAATAAAATTATAAATAAAAAATAAAATTTAGAAGATGCATAAATTTAAACTTGGTACTAAGATTTACTAGTTAGATCTTAGCATCTACTTACAATAAAATAAAGAGCAATTAAAATAAAGAATAAAAATTTAAATTATAATTAAAAATAAAAAAAATTTAAATTTAAATAGCTAAAAATTAAAATTTATATTAATTAAAAATTTTGAATTTAAATACATGTAATTAAAAAAAAAAGAATAAGAAAATAAAAATTATAATAGCTGATCTCTGATCTTGGATTAGCATCGGCATTGAGATGGTATAGAAGCCAGCTCTTTTTTGCAACATCTGTTGCTTTGAAGCAGTCTCTAATCCAAGTATAGCTCTAACCTTTATCAAACTCCTTTCCATGATCGAAGATAGATTGATTTGATGGCTTGGGGTCTCATTTATAGGAATTGAAGGGCTGGAGATCTTTGTTGTAGGCAATATGGGACTAAGAAAGATTTTGATCATCAAAAATAATGAAATTTGAGTGAAAATCATATTAAAATAGCCCCTGGATGCATTCTGTTGAGTTCTGGCGAAGTTTGGCCATTAGATCCGAATTAAACGGTCCAAAAAATGTCAAAATCGAATGTGTAATGGCCTAGATCTGGTCAGATTAACTTCTGGCCATTGGATCATATTAATCAGGAGGAGATCTGGCCGTTGATTGTGTTCTAGGTACTTAAATTACTGTCGGAGTCTTTATCAGCCATCCAATCATTGCCTAGAATGCCATCGGCTGTTCGATCGTGCTTAAGAATTGATTCAAACAAGGAATAAATAGTAGCCATTGGATCTAGTTTTGGAAGAAATTTGGCCTTTGGATCAAGGTTTGGAGCATCCGAAATCGTTGGATCACATAGTGGAGAGCTGGGATATCGAATCAAAGCTGGAAACATCCCCTACCTTTTGATCTTCACTAATAATGATATGGACCATTCGATTGTGCTTTACTATTCATATGGACTGCAGTGGATCGGATTTTCTGTGAGCTGCAACCAATCGATGCCCGACATTCATGAAAAATGACCAAAATGCCCTTCCTTAAGGGTTCATGGTGAGTCATGATAAAACTGATGTTAGCTTAACATCAGTGGCTCCAAATCAGCTTGGTTGCTTGCTGGCTTATGGCTTGGCTTGGCTTGGCAGCTTGCTGAGCGGAGATATGTTATAATTAACTTTTTTTAAAAAATTCATATTTTATCCATTTTAGCTACGATTTGCTTCAAACTTATTTCATTGTGATAAAAAAATGAACTCTTTTTATTAATAATAATATTTAATTTTTTAATTTATTAATTTTTTATTAATTTTTTAATTAATAAAAATATTAATTTCTTAAAATTATATAAATTGATGATTAATTTTTAAAAATAATATAAATTAATATTTTTATTGATAAATTTATGGTACTTATCAAAACCCTCCAACCTATGCTTTGCTCATCCTCGAGTAAAGAAAGAATTTAGTTTTAGATATCTTTTAACTTTAAAATTTTGAATTTTACCTAAGCAATTTTAAAATGGCCATTGATATTCAGTAGAGCATAAGTGAGATATATCATTAGGATATTAGTACTTACCAATATAAAAATTAAATGAAGAACATCAAATTTTTCCAAATTATCCCCATCTTTATCTCTAAATTGTCTAAACTTTCATATGGACAAGTGTATTGCTACTTCCATTCTTCATTTATTGATTTTTTTATTCACATTGCCTAATTTTTAATGCGAATATCATTGCTTACCTAGGCAACGAGATTCGATTACTTAATAAAAAATTAATATATTTTTTTAATATTGTACCACTATTGAGTGTCTTAATCTCTTAAGCTTTCTATTTGATCCATGTAGCAAGTCTTGAGCTAATGACTTGAAGAAAAAATTCTGATTTTTCGGACTAGATTAATTTAGATCTGATCGGATCAAGAGATATATTTCAAAATTTTTTCTTTTTGATCCAGATCAGATCTGAGATGTTTTAGATCTGATCTTTATTATTTTAATAATTAAAATAAATTTAGATAAATTAAATCAAATTTAATTTACCTTAACTTAGGATAATTCTATTATCCATTGATGATCCTGTAAGCAACGGAAGGTTCTGGATCTAGCCACGCAAGTGCCTGGCCTTTACTGGTATCCACTTGGGCTGGATCGGGAGATCCTCTTCTTCTCTATCACATCTCCAAAAATTAGATCTAGATCTAATTTGGAGGATCTTCAAAATACCTTTCGAAGATCAGCATTTATCCTTTACAGCAGTGCAGCCTTCTAACTTTCTGCCACCTTTCTCTCGTCTGGATTGCACCAACTTGGATCCCAAACCACTTTGGGCATGGAGAGGAGAGGGAGAAGATGGGCTTAGCATGGAGGAGGAGGAGAGAACAAGCCTTGGGGCATGGAGAATTCTCAGATGCTTTTTGAGTTGGGCGCAGGATCTTATTTATAGACTATGCATGATCCAACTCCTCTTCTTCCCAACCAATCACAACCCTTTGTGAAATTAGATCTAAATCTGATTGGTGGGAATAGAGTCCCTTGGATTCCTCCTTAGATGGCATGCCTAAGACCAGTCAAACTTGGTTCTTAGGAGAAGTCTAATCAGAATCCAAAAAGGAGATGGAGTTCCTGTCCAACAGGGACTCCTGGGCGCCTCCAGCTTGGGCACACACCAAGGGTGGCGTGCGCCCTCCTCCTTGCCAGGTTCTGGCAGGAGGACAAGCCCCCACCAGCTCTCCAATAGGTGCGTGACACGTGGACAGAAGTCAAAGTGTCAATGGTCAACATTTGACCAGTCAAAGGTCAACTTTTGACCAAAGTCAAAGGACGAGAAATGGCAGGTGACCAAAAATGATAGGTATTGTCTTACAAAATAAGACAACCCTTTTTTGATCTGGACAGGCTCTAGTCAGACCAAGTGAAGGCCTCTGATCGAGCACAAACTTCTTTGGCTCAGTCAGGATAACTATTTATGATAGTAAAAGAAGAACGTTAGGTTCAATCGAGTGCTAGCATGATTTTCCTTGAACCTAATTGAATCTCATTCAGATCAATTGAACTGGATCAGTTCAATTGATGATCACCAGATTCAAACCCTTGTTTGTGTGACCTAGTTAGATTCAGTTCTATATGGTAATGGGATATATGTCATGATCTCTATCATCGACATCATCGAAACTCCTTTCGATGGATCAGAACTTTTCTGATTCGAACAGCTAGAATGATCGATCATCTAAATCATTCTAATTGCTCCCAAAATCCATCAGTGACACCTAGCAGTATATGGTGGCAACCCATCAGAGCTAAATGTGAACCTCTTGGTGCAGCTACCTATGTGATTAAGTTCTTCTATCTTGAGCCCCGATTAGATTAGGGTTTAGGTGAACTCGTCAAAACCTAGTCTCTGTCATATGATGTAATCATTCGATTCAAGTCCGATGTGAAAATCTAAATAGAAACTCTTTCTATTATTTCACTCTACCATAGCCATGGGCTTTTGGACTTGATTCTCATGATCATCATAGGGCTGCTCCTCTACCACCGAGATAGATAGATTTCTTCTTGATGCAATCCAGTTCCTACAATGAACATGCTATAGCCAACATACACCTCAGGATTTTGTATGGCTAGGAGACCAAGTTATGATGTAGTCAAACTATAACACCTCAAGATGAACTGCCAATGCACCTTAGGTCAAAGAACCAAACACACCACTGCAGCATCGAGTCAGTCATTGATGAGAAGATAGACTTTCTAATAACTACTCGAGGTGGTCACGCTCAGTGCCCTCATTCTCTAATGAGTATCTATACTCTCGCTCCGATATCTCCACACCGTAGACTCAAGACTCATCTACTAAAGAGAAGTGATTGTGCACCAACCTTTCGGATCAATCACCATCCTCGTGATGATCCTATGGTCGGAAGCATTTTATGAGTTAATAATGATTATTCATGTCTTAAATTTTTAACTCTTAAAAATATGAATTATCATTATCATTAACTCAAAGGATGTATCACAGATATTAAATACATATATGTGATAGAAAATAACTCATTTTATTGATAATAGTCAAAATTACAATTTTGCCCTTAGAAGTATATTACAAATGTCAGCCAATTCTGACTTCTAGGGCACATATATCTAACATGACTTTCAGACTAGTTGGTTTTAGGGTACTAGGTATAAAATATCCCTCAGACTTACTAGCTTGAATCAAACATGCTACGAGTTAAGACTAGCTTTACAACAAGCTTCTTCATCCTTTCCATCTTTTGATGCAAAACTCAATGTTTGTTTAGGCAAAGAGATCCGGTTACTCAGTGAAAAGTATTTGAAAACTATTTCATTTTAATTTTTTTAATTATTATGAAGAAACATATAGTTATCCTATACAAGCCCATAAAAAGTAGAATTTTTTTTGATGCCGATAGAAAAAATCAAAAGTACTCTAAGAAAAATTATTTATGTTCTAGACTTAACTATTTATTGATTTTTCTTAATACTTGATCCCTCAATGTCTCATAAATTCTCTGATCTATGCATTAATTTTTTTTAAAAAATGCTTAGTTCAACTCGATTCTTAAGCATAATCGGATGTCTAAATGCTAAATACTAACTTCTTTGAGAATTTAAAAATTTTAAAATTTTTTTTATTCTTCCTTCCAACTTAATCGATATTGTCCTCAATAAAAAAAAAAAATAAAGAATGTAATAAAGAACAGAAAAGAATACATCTGACTCAATATATTTTTGTAGTCCAGCAGATGCCTTTGAAAATTTAGGCTCTCCCTCCGGCTTATTTAACATATTCTAAAAAGAAAATAAATTAAAAAATTATTAGATAAAATAAATTAAATATTGGATTATCTTTTAATAAGTGCTAAGTTTACCATTATCAGCCAGACATAATGCAGCTTATCTATCCTGTGTCAAATTTTGGATTAACAAATTCTAATGGCTTTGGATTACCAATCTCAGAAAGATTGTTTGTGATCCCTTTATTGATATATTCATTATTAATTATAAGAATATAGTTTGTGACCCCATTCTCGGTTCTATGTTTATTAAGAATTTTTCCTATTTGTTCTTCTAAAATGCTCAAGAATTAAATTTTTGGGTTAGAAGTTGAGTTTAATGCAATGGATACTAGAAGAATGACTAAAGATAGCTTTAATTATGGAGGTAAATTAATATGATCTTGATTAAATAACTTTATTAACAGTTCATTATATGCCTCTTGATTTTTATGAGATGAATCGGCTTCTAGGGCTGAAGGAAATAGGACTTTAGGTTTATAGATCTTAGATAAATCATCTATTGTCTTCTTTCCTTCATCTAAATCATTTAAACTAGAATCAGCATTAGTACTAGTTTTGAGCTCAGGTTCTTTTATGCAGTTAGTTTTAGTACTAACTTATTCCTCTTTATTTTTATTTTGGCTAGCATCAGTACTAGCCTTTCTCACTTAATCTTGATATGTGTCCATAAGAATTCTATAACTTTTAAGTTTAGAAATTACTTTGGCATTCTCTAATTGGGATTCTTAAGTGGGACATTAGATTGATAATTAAATCCAGATGGTTGGTGGATAATGGATGGATTATTTATAAGAATCGGTTGGCTCGATAATTGACATAGTTCTCTCCTTATATTAGACTAAGCTAATTATTCTATTTGAGCCTCTAGCCTAGTGATGGATTCCTATTGAGCCAGAATTAATTATTGAAGTTGGTTAAATCTATCATCAGCTAGATTGGTCTACTGAGGAGATGGGTATGATGGCTGATTATAATATGATGGCTGGATAAACTAACTAGGCTGACCCCTATTATAGGCATAGTTTTGATATTGGGTTTGAGCCTAAGTTTGTTATGATATCTAAGAAAAATTAAAGTGGTTCCTTCAATCTGGATTATATGAATCTGAAAAAGGGTCATCAATCAGTTTGGAGCAGTCTTGAGCAGCTTGGACTTATTCTTGAATGAAGGATGAAAATTGTGCAGCCATGGAACATTCACTCACACGATGGGTTGGGCTAGCATAGATTGAATAAATCTCTTGATAATTAGAAGATGGTGTGAATTATGCAGGAGATTGTTGACCTAGGGTTAGGAGTTGATCTAATTTCTAAATCAGAAAGTTTACTTTATTTATCAAATTCAAATCAGCCTTAAAACTAGATTCTGGATGTTTAAATTCATGGATCCCCGCCCAGGTTTGATAGAAAGATAACGAAGCATGATTAATTAAGTTTTCACTCAAGATTTCAAATAGGACATAGGCTTCATCCTCACTTTTATTCATTAATACACCACCACAGGATGCATCTATTATTTGTCTATATTGGTCTCCTAAACCCTCATAGAAAGCTCGAACTATTTGCCACTTAGACCATGATGTGGGCATTTTCTAAGAAGTTCCTTAAGTTCTTTCATGACTTGTGAATTTGTTCTCCTGGAAGCTGAGCAAATCCAATGATAGCTTGCCTCATGGTATTGGTTTGGCCTATAGGATAAAATTTTTTTAAAAAATTATTTTATAATTCAGCCTAAGTTTTAATTGATCTTCCTATTATGCCAAGCCAGTACTTGACTTTATTTTTTAATAAAAAAGAGAATAAAATTAATTTAAGAGCATCATCAGTCAAATTTTGAATCCTCACCATAGAGTAGATTTCTAAAAATTCATCCAAATGCTTATAAGGGTCTTCATTGGTATTCCCATAGAAGGATGGGAGCATCTGAATTATGATCGATTTGATCTCATAGTGGATAGCATGGATATTAGATAACTGAATATAAGTCGATGGATTATAGGTAGAGAAAATAAAATATTTCTTCATCTACCTAGGTGGTTCTCTAAAATTTTTTGCTATTTGGTTATTAGGTTTAATATGGTTCAGCCATTCAATTTTATGGTTGGATTTAGTTAGGTCAGAAAAAATGATTTTCTACCGTATATATACTAGTGCAACCCTAACGTGTGGTTCAAAATTTTTAAGATTTTTTTTAAAAATTATTATTTTATTATTTTATTATTTTATAAAAAAATAATTTTTATATTATTATTTTATTTTTAAATTTTTTTTAATTAATTAATTTATTTATTTTGATATTATTATTTTAAAATTTTAATAATTTTTTAATGATTTTATTATTTTATTATAATTTTATTTATTTATTTATTTATTTTAATTTTTAAATTATTTTACTATTTTTAATTATTTTTACTATTTAATTATTAATTTTTTTATTATTAATTTTTTTAATTTTATTTTATTTGAAAGAGAAGAGGAGAAAATGAGAAGAAAGAAAGAAGAGTTCTAAAGAAGAGATCCTAAGAAATCCTAGAGCTAAGAAGAGAGAGGATTTAAGTTAAATAAGATTAAATGTTGGTTAGCAATCAAGTTAGGCAAACAATCCTAACTAAGGATTGTCCTAGATCTAGATAACTCCTAATTATCAAGATCACCTTCAAGCCCTCCAAGTGTAAGATCAGCCAATCAACTAGTTAGGTAAGTACAAGATTGGTAGGAATCCCCTCGTTGCTTGTCTTAGACGCCAATTATACTTTGCCAGGTAAGCTAATAGAATTAATTATAAACCATCTTCCTTCGGATCCAATCATACTTGAACTATTTTTGTAGATATTAGTTAAATTGACTAATCCTAATTCAGTCTAATTTTTAAGATTCCTTATCCTATTGAGCTCGAGTTCCTAAGGCCGATGTCTAATTGATTTTAAAATTAAAGGTTTAGGTCAATGTAGGATGCTGGTTGATTGTTTGTAGGCTAAGAATGATCAAATCTCCACCTTGTGTTATTTAATTGGGTTGTGCCCTTAATTTGGTTTAATATGAATATGCACAAAAATTTTTTCAAGCAAGAGGTTCTATGCAATTTAAACTAGATGCATGCAACTAATTGAAGTGAAAATGCTCACCTTGTCTCCAGTGATCACCAAAAGGAAAATAAAAAGAAAACTAATATGATGCATGCTCTAAGTAATTAGGATTTCTACTCTTATCAAGAGATTTTTAATTAAGTTTAAATGGATAATTTTTAATTAATTTAAAAATAAAATAAATAATAAAAAAAATCCAAGATTAGGATTGATCTCATCAAGTAAAATTGGAAGCTTCCTCCTTGCCCTAACTTATTTGCTCTTTTTATTTTCTTTTTTTATTTTTCTACAAAAAAAATAATAAAAAGTTAGTAAACAATATTTATAAAAATTAAAAAATTAAAAATTTATTTATAATTTTATTTATAGAAAAATCAAAGAGATCAAGAATTTTAATGTTCGTGCTTTTTCCAGTAATGGTACCAAAAACTTGATAAGAGCATGATATTGTCATTAGGACATCATGTTTATCGATTTAATTCTAACTTTTTAAATAATTTAAAAATAGGTAGTAAGTAGTGAGTGAGATCGAATCCATAGAGAAAGCAGTGTTTTAATTTTAAAATCTTTGATTTTATAGAAACAAGAAAAGAAAAAAATTTTGAAAATAAAATTAAAGTCAAAAAATAAAGTTATAAATAAAAAATAAAATTTAAAAGGTACAAAAATTTAAATATGATACTAAGATATACTAGTTAGATCTTAGCATCTACTTGCAATAAAATAAAAAATAATTAAAATAAAAAATAAAAATTTAAATTATAATTAAAAATAAAAAATATAAATTTAAATAGTTAAAAATCAAAATTTATATTAATTAAAAATTTAAAATTTAAATATATAAAATAAAAAAAAATAAAAATTAAAATAGCTGATTTTTTATCTTAGATCGGCATCGACATTGAGATGGTGTAGAATCCAGCTCTTCTTCGTAGCACCCATTGCTTTGAAGTAGCCTCTAACCCAAGCATGGCTCTAACCTTTATCAAACTCCTTCCTATGATCGAAGACAGATTGATTTGTTGGCCTGGAATCTTATTTATAGGTATTGGAGGGCTGAGATCTTTGTTGCAAGCAATATGGGACTAAGAAAGATTTTGATCATCAAAAATAATGAAATTTGAGTGAAAACTAGATTAAAATAGCCCCTAGACGCATTCTATTGAGTTCTGGTGAAGTCTAGCCATCAAATCTGAATCAAATGGTCAAAAAAATATCAAAATCGGATGTGTAATGGCCCAAATCTGGTTGGATTAAATTCTGGCCATTGGATTGCATTAATCAGGAGGAGATCTGGTCATTGATTGCATTTTGGGTACTTAAATCACCATCGGAGTCTTTATCAATCGTTCGATCATCACTTGGAACGCCATCGGCCATTCGATCGTGCTTAAAAAATCAATTCAAATAAGGAGTAAACAGCAGCCGTTGGATCTAGTTTTGGAAGAAATCTGATCGTTGGATCAAGATTAGGAGTGTTCGGAACCATTGGATCGCATATTGGAGAGCTAGAAAATCAAATCAAAGCTGGAAACATCCCTCATTATTCAATCTTCACCGACAATGATATGGACTGTCCGATCGTGCTTTACTATTCATATGGAGTGCATTGGACCGGGTTTTGTATGAGCTGCAACCAGTCGATGCCCGACATTCATGGAAAATGACCAAAATGCCCTTCCTTATGGGTTCACGATGAGCCACGATAAAACTAATGTTAGCTTGACATCAGTAGCTTCGGATCGGCTTGGCTGCTTGCTGGCTTGCGGCTTGGCTTGGCTCAGTAGCTTGGCTTGATGGCTTGTTGAGCCGAGATATGTTTTAATTAATTTTTTTTTAAAAATTTATATCTTATCCATTTTAGCTTCGATTTGCTTCAAACTTATTTTGTTGTGATAAAAAAAATGAGCTCATTTTATTGATAATAATATTTTATTTTTTTTATTATTTTTAATTAATAAAAAATATTAATTTCTTAAAAATATATATAAATTATTGATTAATTCTTAAAAAATTATAAATTAATTGATAAATTAATATTTTTATTGATGAATTTATGGTACTTATCATGTGTGCGGCTCCAAAGTTAACAATAAAAATTAATCGCAGAGTTTTCGATCCATACAAAAGTAAGAGATTTGATCTCTTCTCTTACCTAGATGCGATTTTGATTTTAGATCTAGAATTATTCTAGATCTAGGGTATTGATTTGATTAATACCAAAATCTTGTATCTTCAGATTTAAGAATGCATTATGACATGTTATAGGTCCTAGATATAGGATTTAGTAATTAGATTACATGCATTTATAAATTAAATGGCTTAATTTACAACTTCCGTTGCATTACATTTCAAAAAAGTTTTAAAATTCATGCATGAAATTCTGCATATTTTTCATCATAGGGTTTCCTCTAAAATCGTTCCTATCACACCGTATGAAATATGGCATGGTAAGAAATCAAGTCTGAGTTATTTCAGAATTTGGGATTATCCGGCCTATGTCAAGAGACAGCAAACGGACAAGTTAGAGTCTAGATCTTTTAGAGCTCAATTCATAAGATATTCTAAAGAGTCATTAGGATATTATTTCTATCTTTCGAAAGATCATAATGTGATTGTGAGTCGATACACCATCTTTCTTAAAAAATAGTTTATTCAAGATGGTGGCATCGAAAGATAGATTAGACTCGAGGAGAAAGTCTTCAATGAGAAACGAGCTAAGGAACCTATTAAGCCCAATCAGTTAGAGCCAACTCAGATACTACCTCCTCCATCTCGTAGATCAAAAAAAATTTATCATCCTCCTGAAAGATACTTAGGTACTATTTCAGAGGATGTATAAGAAATGTTCCTCATAAAAAATAGAGTTTATGGTGATGATCCCAAAACCTATGATGAGACGATATCAGATATCAACTCCGAGAAATAGTTAGAGATAATGAAGTCAAAGATTGATTCAATACGTTCGAACCAAGTCTGAACCTTGGTAGATCCATCTGAAGGTATAATACCTATTGGGTGTAAATGAATCTTCAAGAGAAAGATGAGAATATAAAGACATTCAAAGCAAGGCTCGTAGTGAAAGGATATAGTCAGCACAAAGGCATTGACTATCAAGATATCTTCTCGTTAATAGTCATGATCAAATCCATCCACACATTGCTTGCTGTTATAGCCTATTTTGATTATGAAATATGGTAGATAGACGTGAAAATAGCATTCTTAAATGAATATCTTGAGAAAATATCTATATAAAATAGCCACTAGGTTTCACATCCAGTGATGATGATCACAAGATATGCAAGCTGCAAAGATCTATATATGGACTTAAGCAAACATCTCGAAGCTGGAATGCTTGTTTCAATGATATAATCAAATCATTTGGATTCATTAATAACGAGGCGGATCCCTGTGTTTTCAAAAAGGTTAGTGAAAGTGCTATTGTCTTCCTCGTACTCTACGTGGATGATATTCTTCTAATTGGGAATGATATTTCCATGTTGACTATAGTTAAAATATGGTTGTCTAAAGAGTTCTTTATGAAAGATCTAGGAGAGGCATTCTTTATTCTAGGAATTAAAATCTATAGGGATAGACCGAATAGGATGCTGGGTCTTTCACAAAAAATGTACATAAAGAAGGTGCAAAAGAGGTTCAGCATGGAAAACTCCAAGAAGGGATTGATACCCTTTAGACATGGCATTCATCTCTCCAAGAAGATGTGCCCTAGCACACCTGAGGAGATTGAACGCATGAGCAAGATCCCTTATGCTTCAACAATAGAGAGTCTCATGTATGCCATGCTATGTACATGATCTGATATTGTCCATGCTGTGAGTGTCATGAGCAGATATCAGTCAAATCCAGGCGAAGAGCACTGAACTTCTGTGAAATGTATCCTTAAGTACTTAAGAAGGACAAAAGATATATTTTTAGTTTTTAGTAATGGAGAACTCTAGGTTCAGGAATATACAGACTCGAATTTTATGTCTGACATAGATGATCAAAAATCGATATCTAGAAGTCTGTTTATTTGTAATGGTGGAGCTGTCAGTTGGAAGAGTTTCAAGCAGATGGTGATAGTAGACTCCACCATGAAAGCAAAGTACGTCACTGCATCGGAGGCTACAAAGAAGGCATTATAGTATAAGAAGTTCACCGTAGAGCTTGTAGTGATGCCATCAGATGCCGTCCCTCTGTACTGCGATAATAAAGATGCCATAGCCCTTGCTAAGGAGCTGAGATCTCACCAAAAATCTAAGCACATCGAGCGGCGATACCATCTCATCTGCGATTACCTCGAGAAAGGATATGTCGAGGTCAAAAGAGTCGATACTGCAAACAATGCGGCTGATTCGCTAACAAAGCCATTGACCCAGTAGGAGATCGAAGCCTATCTTGAGAAGATGGGACTTAGATTTGCAGCCAATTGGCTTTAGATCAAGTGGGAGTTTGTTAGATATGCGCTCTAGAAGCCAGATTGGCTGACACTTGTAATACATTTCTGAGGATAATTTTATAATTTTGATTATAAATTAATAAAAAGATTATTTTCTATCACAGTATATATTTAAAGTATCTGTGATACATCCTTTCAGTTAATGGTAATGATAATTCATATTTTCAAGAGTTGAAAATTTAAGACATGAATTTTCATAATTAACTCATAAACTGCTCCCGACCGTAGGATCATCACGAGGATGGTAATCGATCTAGAAGATTGGTGTACAATTGCTTTCTTAGGATAGATAGTCTTAAGTCTACAGTGTAGAGACATCAGAGCGAGAGTACAGATACTCATTAGAGAATGAGGACACTGTGCGTGACCACCTCGAGTAGTCATAGGAAAGTCTATCTTTTCATCGATGACTGGTTCGATGCTGCAGTGGTGCATCTGATTCTTTGATCTAAGGTGTACCGATAGTTCAACTTGAGGATGTTATAGTTTGACTATACCATAACTCGATCTCCTAACCATTCGGAATTCTGAGATGTATGTTAGCTATAGCATATTTATTGTAGAAATTGGATTGCATCAATAGGAGATCTATCTACCTCGATAGATGAGTAGTCCTATGACAATCATGAGATTGAGTCCTTAAACCCATGGCCATGGCAGTGTGAAGATGATAGAAAGAGTTTCTATTAGAGTTTTCATCAGACTCGAATCAAATGATTAATTCATATGATGGATGTTGGATTTGATGAGTTCACCTTAATCCTAATCCTATCGGGGCTTAAGATAGAAGAATCCAATCACACAAGTAGCTACACCGAAAGATTCATTTTCAGTTCTGATGGGTTGCCACCATATACTGCTAGGTATCACTAGTAGATTTTGAGAGCAATTAAAATGATTTTGATGATCGATCATTCTAATTGTATGAATCAAAAAAGTTCTGATCCATCGAAAGGTATTTCAATGATGTCGATAATAGAAATCATGATATATCTCATTGCCATATGGAACTGAACCTAACTAGATCACACAAATAAGAGTTTGGGTCTGGATGTCATGAATTGAGCTAATCTAGTTTGATTGATTTGGATTAGATGCAATCAGATTTAAGATAATCATGCTAGCACACGATTAAGCCTAGCTTTCTCCTTCTATAATCTTTCTAATTCATCACAATCAAGTCAAATTTGATTTGACTCATTTCTATATCTTGAATGGATTTATTTTCATCTAATTGGAATTAGTCTAGGTTAGATTAATTATAAAAATTAAATCCATTCCTAGTGTATTTGGATTAGGGTCAATAGTTGACCTATTTGAGAGAATTGAGGGTCACCTGATCAAAGGCTTCTAGAAAATTCTCTGAAAATTATTTTGCTCTAATTTTTTAGATATGTGATAGGGCTGGAGTCATACTATGGGTGTGCTAAATTTCATGATTATGGTGGTGGTTTGACTAGGTTTTGACAGAGTTTGATTTGGATCAAACTCTTGAGGGAAGAGTCCTCGACCCAATGGACTCTTCCTTATCTACTCATGTCACCCCCTTTTTGATTCCTTTTTTGCAAGAAAACTAGATAGGATCTAGTGTTTTGACATGGAGAATATTTTTAGATGTTTATTTAATCAAATAATAAGTTATTTGGTCAAAAAAGAACTCTATGTGGTGTTGGGTTTAAAATCCTTTCTCATGTCAAAAAGCTAGTATCGCATAAAATAATTTTCCATGTCACCCCTATCATATCCTATGCCCCCTCCGATCCTCTCTCTATCCCTCTTCTACACACCAAAGGTTGGGCATAAGTCAAAGAAGAAGGTTCAAAGATTTTGGCATAAGATTCAACATCTATGCGACGGTGTTCATAAGACGAGCACACAACATTCAAGATCCTTTTGAAGGATCTACATATTAGATTCAGATCTAATCTTTTGAAGAAAGTTTTGCGAGGAGAAGATGTCTAGATCCTACTTGAGTAGATATCTATAGAGGCCAGGTGCGTGCATGGCTCATTTCAGAACCTCAGGAATGATCAAAAATTGTAGGATAATTAGATTACCCAATTAGGTACTTAAATTAAATTTGATTTAATTTTATTTTTAATTTTTAATATTAGATCATCTCAATCAGATCTAAAAACTCTTAGATCTGATCGGATTATAGAATTTTTTGTAGAAAAATCTATCTCAGATCTGATCAGATCTAGACGATCCTGTGGCAGAAAATAAGATTTTTCTTCAAGCCCATCTTGCAAATTGGATAAAGATGAACATGGTAAGAGTATCAATCAAAAACTTTATGGAGGTATAATTAGTTCTCTGCTATATTTAACTGTTAGTAGACTTGATATACTTTTTAGTATTTGCATATGTACTAGATTTCAATCTGATCCTAAGAAATCTCATATGATTGCTATTAAAAGAATCTTAAGATATTTATTAGGTATACATGAAGAAAAATCCTGATTTTTCGGACCAAGTTCGTTCAGATCTGATCGGATCAAGAGATATATTTCAAAAAAAATTTTCTTTAATTTAGATCAGATCTGGATTGTTTTAGATCTAATTTTTATTATTTTAGTAATTAAAATAAATTTAGATAAATTAAATTAAATTTAATTTATCTTGAAGTGGATAATCCTATTATCTGTTGATGATCCTATAAGCAGCGAAAGGTTCTGGATCTAGCCACGTAAGTGCCTGGCCTTTACCGGTATCCACTTAGACTGGATCTAGAGATCCTCTTCTTCTCTATCATGTCTCCAAAAATTAGATCTGGATCTGATCTGGAGGATCTTCAAAACTCCTTTCGAAGATCAGCAGTCGTCCTTTGCAGCAGCGCAGCCTTCTTAGCTTTCAGTCGCCTTTCTCTTGATCTGGATCGCACCAACCAAGGTCCAAAACCACTTTTGGACGTGGAGAGGAGAGGGAGAAGGTGGGTTTGGCATGGAGGAAGGAGGGAGAGAGGCAGCCTTGGGGCATGGGAATTTGAATTCCTTTTCAATCTAATTTGAGTTGGGCGCAGGGTCTTATTTATAGACTATCTGTGATCCAACTCCTCTTCTTCCCAACCAATCACAACCCTTTGTGAAATCAGATCTAAATCTGATTGGTGGGAATAGAGTCCCTTGGATTCCTCCTTAGAGGGCATGCCTAAGACCAGTCAAACTTGGTTCTTAGGAGAACTCTAATTGGAATCCAAAAAGGAGATGGAGTCCCTGTCCAACAGGGACTCCTAGGCGCCTCCAACTTGGGCACACGCCAAGGGTGGCGTGCGCCCTCCTCCTTGCCAGGTTCTGGTAGGGGACAAGGCCCCCACCAGCTCTCCAATAGGTGCATGACACATGTGGACAAAAGTCAAAGTGTCAATGGTCAACATTTGACCAGTCAAAGGTAGACTTTTGACCAAAGTCAAAGAACAAGAAATGGCAGGTGACCAAAAATGGCAGGTAATGTCTTACAAAATAAGACAACCTTTTTCTGACTTGGACAACCTCCAGTCAGACCATATGAAGGCCTCTGATTGAGCACAAACTCCTTTGGCTCAGTCAGGACAACTTATTTATGATAGTAAAAGAAGAACGTTAGGTTCAATCGAGTGCTAGCACGATTTTCTTGAACCTAATTGAATCTCATTCAGATCAATTGAACTGGATCAGTTCAATTGATGATCACCAGATTCAAACCCTTGTTTGTGTGACCCAGTTAGGTTCAGTTCTGTATGGTAATGGGATATGTCATGATCTCTATCATCGACATCATCGAAACTCCTTTCGATGGATCAGAACTCTTCTGATTCGAACAGCTAGAATGATCGATCATCTAAATCATTCTAATTGCTCCCAAAATCCACCAGTGACACCTAGCAGTATATGGTGGCAACCCATCAGAGCTGAATGCGAACCTCTTGGTGCAGCTACCTGTGTGATTAAGTTCTTCTATCTTGAGCCCCGATCAGATTAGGGTTAAGGTGAACTCGTCAAACCCTAGTCTCTGTCATATGATGTAATCATTCGATTCAAGTCCAATGTGAAAATCTAAATAGAAACTCTTTCTATTATTTCACTCTGCCATGGCCATGGGCTTCTGGACTTGATTCTCATGATCATCATAGGGCTGCTCCTCTACCACCGAGGTAGATAGATTCCATCTTGATGCAATCCAGTTCCTACAATGAACATGCTATAGCCAACATACACCTCAGGGTTCCATATGGCTAGGAGACCGAGTAATGGTGTAGTCAAACTATAACACCCTCAAGGTGAACTGCCGATGCATCTCAGGTCAAAGAACCAGACACACTACTGCAGCATCGAGTCAGTCATTGACGAGAAGGTAGACTTCCTAATGACTACTCGAGGTGGTCACGCTCAGTGCCCTCGTTCTCTAACGAGTACCTGTACTCTCGCTCCGGTGTCTCCACACCGTAGACTCAAGACTCATCTACTAAAGAGAAGCGATTGTACACCAACCTTCCGGATCAATCACCATCCTCGTGATGATCCTATGGTCGGGAGCATTTTATGAGTTAATAATGATTATTCATGTCTTAAATTTTCAACTCTTGAAAATATGAATTATCATTACCATTAACTCAAAGGATGTATCACAGACACTAAATACACATATGTGATAGAAAATAACCCATTTTATTGATTATAGTCAAAATTATAATTTTGCCCCTAGAAGTGTATTACAAGTGTCAGCCAATTCTGGCTTCTAGGGCACATATATCTAACAATCTCCCACTTGTCCTAAAGCCAATTGGCTACAAGTCTAAGTCCCATCTTCTCAAGGTGGGCTTCGATCTTCTGCTGGCCCAACGGCTTTGTAAGTGGGTCTGCCACATTATCTGTGGAGTTGACTCTCTTGACCTCGACGTAACCCTTCTCGAGGTAATCGCGGATGAGGTGGTATCGCCGCTCAATGTGCTTGGATTTTCTGGTGAGACCTCGGCTCCTTAGCAAGGGCTATGGCGCCATTGTTGTCGCAGTATAGAGGAATGGCATCTGATGGCATTACTCCAATTTCTGCAGCAAACTTCTTGTACCAGAATGCTTCCTTCGCAGCCTCTGATGCAGCGATATATTCTGCTTCCATGGTGGAATCTGCTATCATGTTTGCTTGGAACTCTTCCAGCTGACAGCACCACCATTGCACACAAACAGACTCCAGATGTCGACTTTCGATCATCTATATCGGACATGAAATCCGAGTCTGTGTATCCCTGGACTTGGAGTTCTCCATTACCAAAGACCAACATCATATCCTTAGTTCTTCTCAAGTACTTAAGGATACATTTCACAGAAGTCCAGTGTTCTTCACCTGGATTTGACTGATATCTGCTTGTGACACTCACAGCATGGGCTATATCAGGTCGTGTACATAGCATGGCATACATGAGGCTCCCTATTGCAGAAGCATAAGGGATCTTGCTCATGCGTTCTATTTCCTCAGGTGTGCTAGGGCACATCTTCTTGGAAAGATGAATACCATGTCTGAAGGGTATTAATCCCCTCTTAGAGTTTTCCATACTAAACCTCTTTAGTACTTTCCTCTATGTACATCTTCTGTGAAAGTCCTAGCATCCTATTCGGTCTATCCCTATAGACCTTAATTCCTAGAATAAAGGATGCTTCACCTAGGTCTTTCATGGAGAATTCCTTGGACAACCATAATTTGACTGATGTCAACATGGGAATATCATTCCCAATAAGGAGGATGTCATCCACGTACAATACGAGGAAGACAACAGCGCTCCCACTGACCCTTTTTGAAAACACATGGTTCCTCTTCATTTTTGATGAAACCAAACTTTTTGATCACATCATTGAAACGAGTGTTCCAGCTCCGAGATGCTTGCTTAAGTCCATATATGGACCTTTGCAGCTTGCAAACCTTGTGATCAGTATCACTGGATGTGAAACCTAGCGGCTGTTCCATATAGATATCTTCCTCAAGATATCCATTTAAGAATGCCGTTTTCACGTCCATTTGCCATATTTCATAATCGAAATAGGCTGCAACGGCAAGCAATGTGCGGATGGATTTTAGCATAGCCACTGGGGAAAAGGTATCCTGATAGTCAATGCCTTCGCGTTGACTATAACCTTTTGCCACTAGTCTAGCCTTGAATGTCTCCACATTTCCCATCTGCACCAATCTTTCTCTTGAAGATCCATTTACACCCAATAGGTACTATACCTTCTGGTGGATCTACCAAGGTCCAGACTTGGTTTGAGTGCATCGAGTCAATTTCTGACTGCATTGCCTCTAGCCATTTCTCGGAGTCGATATCTGATATCGCCTCGTTGTAGGTTTTGGGATCATCACCATGAGCACCATTACCTACGAGGAACATTTTCTCTACTTCCTCTGAAATAATACCTAAGTATCTTTCAGGGGGATGGGAAAACTCTTTCCGATCTACGAGGTGGAGGAGGTAGTGTTCTTATTGGCTCAACCTGATTTGGTTCCAATTGGTCCTTAGCTCGTTGTACTTGTGAGACTTTCTCATCAAGCTTAATCTGCTTTCCAATGCCGCTATCTTGAATAAACTATTTTTCAAGAAAGATGGCATGTCGACTCACAATCACATTGTGGTCTTCTGGAATGTAGAAATAGTATCCTAATGACTCTTTAGGATATCCTATGAATCGAGCTCTGAAGGACCTAAACTCTAACTTGTCCGCTTGTTGTCTTTTGACATGAGCCGGACAACCCCAAATTCTGAGATGACTCAGACTTGGTTTCTTACCGTGCCATATCTCATACGGTGTGGTAGGAACGGTTTTAGAGGGAACCCTATTCAGTAGATAAATTGAAGTTAACAATGAGTGTCCCCAAAGAAAATCAGGGAGGTCTGTGAAGCTCATCATGGATCGAACCATATCCAATAGAGTCCGATTTCTCCATTCTGAAACCCCGTTGAGTTGAGTGTTCCTGGTGGAGTCCATTAAGAGACTATGCCATTTTTCCTTGAGATAGTCTAGGAATTTCGGCTAAGGTATTCACCTCCTCGATCTGATCGAAGAACCTTAATGGGTTTTCCAGTTTGTTTATTTTTCTACTTCATGTCTGAATTCTTTGAACTTTTCAAAAGCTTCAGACTTGTGTCTCATAAGATACACATACCCATACCTAGACAGATCATCGGTAAAGGTAATGAAGTAGACAAAATTGCCTCTAGCCGGCACATCAAATGGGCCGCACACATCAGTATGTACTAGGGCAAGGAGATCTGTGGCCCTCTCCCCATGTCCAACAAAAGGGAGTTTAGTCATTTTGCCTTGAAGACAAGATTCACAAGTTGGATATGACTCGAAAGTCAATGGACTCAATAGCCCATTTTTCTCCAATTTGTTGATCCTATCTTCTGCTATATGACCTAATCTCAGGTGCCATAGATATCTATCGTTTGGACTATCCCTAGGTCGTTTGGCATTCACGTTTTGCTCGATAGTTAGAATAGGTACATCAATATGTAGCTGATAAAGACCATTAATAAGGAAACCATTTGCAATTTTATTTCTTTCATAAAGAATGTTACAATGGTCCTTAAAGAAGGTAATCACATAGCCTTCTTAGTGCTAAGCATGAAACAGAAATCAAATTCCTGCTAGCTGCAGGCACATAATAACAGTCTTTCAAAACTAAGTCTAAACCAGATGGTAATCGAAGAGGGTATGTTCCCACGGCTACTGCAGCAACTCTTGCTCCATTACCGATGCGTAGGATCATGTCTCCATCCCTCAGCCTCCTGCTATCCTCAAGACCCTGCATGGAAGTGCACAGATGAGCACTAGAACCAGAGTCAAGCACCCAACTGGATGCAGAAGAAACCGTAAGGTTAGACTCAATAACGAGCATACCTCCAGAAGGACCTTCCTTCTTGTTCTTCAGGGTGGCCAGGTAAGTAGGGCAGTTCCGCTTCCAATGGCCGTCGCTGTTGCAATGGAAACACTTTCCTTTGACATCGGCCTTTCTTCTTCGGCTCTGCCTTCTTCTTCTTTGATCCTTCCACCTTTTGCTTTTTCACAGACTTCTTTTTCTTTCCATAAGACTTTCTTTTGGAAGAAGTCCGTTCCATAGCAAGAACTGAGCCTTTAGAACCTTTCATAGAAAGCTCAGCGGTAACCAGCATATTCATTAATTCGGCCAAGGAATTTTGAAGTTTATGCATGTGGTAATTCATGATGAATTGCCCATATGCATCAGTCAAGGATTGCAGAATAATATCATTCTGCAGATCCAAGTCTAACTTCACACCGAGCTTCTCAAGCTCTTCCATGTCCTTGATCATTCATCAGACAGTGATCTTGGACTGACTGCCCATCACGCATCTTAGCCTTAAAAAGTCATTTCGTGACTTGATATTTGGCTGCGCGACTCTGTTCACCAAACATCTCCTGCAGGTGAGCCAACATTTGGCGAGCAGTCCCGATATCTTCATGTTGGCGCTGGAGCTCATCAGACATCGAGCCCAACATGTAATATCTGGCCTTATTATCTTCGTCTATCCATTTTTCCAGAGACGCTCTCTGTTCAAGTGGATGGACGGGCTGGTAAGGTGGGAGGGTCCTGGTCCAAATACATGGGTTAACTTCTCGAAACCCAAAATAATTTTGTAGTTCCTGAGCCAATCTTTATAATTGGGTCCAGTCAGTCTATGTGTGTCCAGGATACGTGCCAATGGGTTGGACGCAGACATTTTTCCTGTAGAGAGTCAAAGATTCTAGTTAGATACTGTAATTTATGACTTGACCAATTTATTTAGGGATTTTATTTTTAAACAAATTAGCTCCCACTATTTTCTCGGATCCCTACACTCCCTCTGTAGAGATGCAAAAATCTCCATGATTAATGATTTCTAGTGGGTGGTGCGGTCTCACCAACTGACTCATCACCTCACCTAACAGTTATTGGTGATGGGTTAGCCAATGAGTGAACAACTCTTGTTCAATGATTCTCTAATCATGGTGCACCCAAACTTGGTCTCTAATTCATGAATCTCACCGTATCCAGAATATTGATCCACTCCTTAGTTAAGTCAGACCCACCATTTGCATAGACTGGGTTCCTAATTGAGTCTCTCACCGTATCCAAAATATTGAGCCCAACTCATCCTCCAGCCCATAGCATCCAATGCCTAATAGACATGGTTGCATCTTTCCGGTGCAACTGAGCCACTGTATCCAGCCGAGAACAATCAACCCCGGGAAGGGCCCGCACATCTACAATGGTGGAAGACCTCAGACTTAATCTTTTCTTAGGGAGAATTGATTCAGGTCTCATTAAACTAGACTTGGTCATAGTCATAACAATTATGACTAACCTAGTGGCATGGGTTAGCTCGGATTATTGACCACCTCAGATCAGAACTGTGTCAACAGATATGGCCAGGTAAGTGAGACCGGTGGAAGGAATATGCCATTAACTCGTACAAGAATGCATTCAGGTCGAGTAGCTTCCAATTAAAAACCAGTCGGTCGTATGTGCCAAACTTACCTTAGACACCAAATTGTTGAGTCAGAACCAATTGGGTTAGCCTACAATCCAGACTCTAACCTCTGAGCCTAATTAGGTCTTGCTTGATCGTGACTCGATCTTGACCCAGACTTAATCCTATTAGGCTGGTCAATTTAAGCATTGTTGATCCCATCTAACCAACTCTTGATTCGGTTTGATCAACCGCTTAGACCTAATTGAGCTACCCAAGCCCGAACCCAGTATTATGAATATGTCTTAGATCTGAAATTCTCAATTTTAGACCTAATTAATATTTCCATAAATCTTAATTCTTAATTAAGTAGGGTTCATAAACAAAATATGCACAATAAATCCTAGGGTTTCAGGATCTAGGGTTTTGCAGAAAGTAAGTTTTGGGTTTCTGATTAAGGACGAACACGCAGCACCCCTACACATCATAAGAACACCCCATCGAATGGGAAGAGAGGGCCTTTAAACCCTTCTTCGTTCTTATGACCGGACGGCCAAGAGGAACGCCTTAATCAGGAACATGCAATACTACAAAACAGTTTTAGATCTATATCATATATCTCATATACAAA
Source organism: Cocos nucifera (assembly GCA_006176705.1). Lineage (NCBI taxonomy): Eukaryota > Viridiplantae > Streptophyta > Magnoliopsida > Arecales > Arecaceae > Cocos > Cocos nucifera. The sequence goes on along the minus strand of QRFJ01001098.1, from coordinate 31,288 downwards.
TTAGATCTAATCATGGCATATTTTGCATACATCTCATGTATCAAATCATGCATATTTTTCAGATCTAAATTATCTCATAATAATCTAAAAAATTAGATTTAAATTGATCTAATCAAAATAAATTCTAATCTAGACAATTATGTAGAACTATTCTACAACTAGTCTAGACATGCATCAATCATATCTCATATGATATTTTAAAATTAAATAATTTTTATTTGCTATTTTTTAGATGTTATTATAATACTTATAATATCAAAAAATAGTAAATAAAAGATCTAAAATATGATTTAATCAGATTAAATCAAAAACATGCAAGACTATTCTATAGAACTATTCTATTTTAGAACTAGTCATGCATATTTTCTAATCTTAGATCCAAATCATTTAATTTTAATTTTTTTTCTGATTTCAGATCTGATCACATCTCATGTGACATCTAAAATAAAATTACTTATTTTTTTAATTAAAATAAATTTAAAATTAGATCTAAACACTTTTAGAACCATGGCTCTGATACCAGTTGAAGGGAAAATCCTGATTTTCCGGATCCAGGTTCGTTCAGATCTGATCAGATCAAGAGATATATTTTAAAAAAAATTTTTCTCTTGATCTAAATCAGATCTTTAAGATATTTTAGATCTAATTCTTATTATTTTAATAAATAAAATAAAATAAGATAAATTAAATCAAATTTAATTTACCTTGATTTGGGTAATCCTATTACCCTGTTGATGATCCTGATTGCAGCGGAAGGTTCTGGATCTAGCCACGCAAGCGCCTGGCCTCTACCGGTATCCACTCGGGTTGGATCTGGAGATCCTCTTCTTCTCTATCACATCTCCAAAAATTCAGATCTGGATCTGATCTGGAGGATCTTCAAAACTCCTTTTGAAGATCAGCAGTCGTCCTTTGCAGCAGCGCAGCCTTCTTAGCTTTTGATCGCCTTTCTCTGATCTGGAATCGCACCAACCAAGTCCAAAACTACTTTTGGACGTGGAGAGGAGAGGGGAGAAGGTGGGTTTGGCATGGAGGAAGAGGGGAGAGGCAGCCTTGGGGCGTGGGAATTGAATTCCTTTCAATCATATTTGAGTTGGGCGCAGGGTCTTATTTATAGACTAAGCTGTGATCCAACTCCTCTTTCTTCCCAACCAATCACAACCCTTTGTGAAATCAGATCTAAATCTGATTGGTGGAATAGAGTCCCCTGGATTCCTCCTTAGAGGGCGCCTAAGACCAGTCAAACTTGGATTCTTAGAAGAACTCTAATTGGAATCCAAAAAGGAGATGGAGTCCTTGTCCAACAAGGACTCCTAGGCGCCTCCTACTTGGGCACACGCCAAGGGTGGCGTGCGCCCTTCCTCCTTGCCAGGTTCTGGCAGGGGGGACAGGCCCCCACCAGCTCTCCAATAGGTGCATGACATGTGGTCAAAAGTCAAAGTGTCAATGGTCAACATTTGACCAGTCAAAGGTAGACTTTTGACCAAAGTCAAGGATGAGGAAATAGCAGGTAGACCAAAAATGGTAGGTATTGTCTTAACAAATAAACAACCCTTTTCTGATCTAGATAGAACTTCAGTCGCACCAAGTGAAGGCCCTCTGAATGAAGCACAAACTCCTTTGGCCAGTCGGACAGACTATTTATGATAGAAAAAAACCGTTAGGTTCATCGAGTGCTAGCACCAATTTTTCTTAACCTATATTGAATCTCATTCAGGATCATTGCAACTGATTAGTTCAACTGATGATCACAGATTCAAACCTTGGTTTGTGTGATTCAGTTAGGTTCAATCTATATCGGTTAATGGCGGATAATTCATTGATCTCTATCATCGACATCATTTGAAAACTCTTTCGTGGGAATCAGAACTCTCTTAATTCGAACAGCTAAAATGATTGATCATCTAAATATCTAAGTTCCAAAATCCATCAGTGACACACTAGCAATAATGGTGGCAATCCATCAACGCTGAATGCGAACCTCTTGGTGCTGCTACTATTAGATTTAAGTTGTTCTATCTTGAGCCTCCGAGCAATAAGGTTATAGGTGAACTCGTCAACCCTAGTCTTCTTCATGATGCTTAATCATTTGATTTCAAGTCCAATGTAAAACCTAAATTAGAAACTCTTTCTATTATTTACTCTGCCATGGCTGAGCTTTGGACTTGATCATGAATCATCATAGGGCTGGCCCTTCCTACCGAGGTAGATAATTCCATCTTGATGCCATCAGTTCCTATAATGAACAATCGCTATAGCCCAACATACACCTCAGGTGTTCCGTTGGCTAGAAGATCAAGTAATGTGTATCAAACTAATAACACTCAAGATGAACTGTTTGATGCATCTCAGGTAAAGAACCCGACAACCACTACAGCATCGAGTCAGTCATTGACGAGAAGGTAGACTTCTTAAATGACTTACTCGACTGGTGCAGCTCAGTGCCTCGTTCTCTGACGAGTACCTTACTCTCGCTCCGATGTTACCTCCACACCATAGACTCAAGACTCATCTACTTAAATAAACAGCGAATTGTACAACCAACTTCTGGATCCATCACCATCCCATGATGATCTATGCGTTCGGGGGCCATTTTATGATTATAATGATTTATCATGTCTTAAATTTTTCAACTCTTGAAAAATATGAATTATCATTACATTAATCAAAGGATGTATCACAGATACTAAATTACACATATGTTGATAAAAAAAAACCCCATTTTATGATTTTAGTCAAAATTATAATTTTGCCTTTAAGAATGTATAGCAAGTGCAGCCAATTCTGGCTTCTAGGACAACATTATATCTACAATACAATAATTACGATATTTATGGTATTCTTAAAGGAACCTTAATACTAATTTAATTGATTTTTACTGATGCTAGAGTAATAGGGAGTTTCGTAGCCCAAATTTTGACTATTAAAATAGTACTTCTCTCGGTACGTATAGTCAATTTCTTTTGTACAAACTAATAATCTCTATGATTTATAATAAAAGCAAAATTTGATAGCTTGTCCCGTGTTTTGAGGCGAGTAACATTTATAGCTAGATTAGTTGTCTGTCAATCCTTTTTGAATAAGCAATATTTAAGGATTATGGGGCATTGAACAAGATAAATTTTATTAAAATATGACAACACGAAGTGTCATAAACTTAACTAAAAATCCCATTCAACAACTCTAGAACAAAATAACATTAAAATTTAGGCATCACTGTTATCAGAGACGCATGTTCAAAAAGGTAACATCATTACTCAATTTGTTTTTAACTAAAAATCAATTGGCAGGATATTTTCACAAAACCTTGAATAGATAGATTCCATATAAATCTAGAGGTGAAACAGGAATGTGCTTAATCCTTTTGAATAATTGTAGTTTCCTTTATCATTCTTCTCATAAGTTTATTTGTTAATTATATTGTTTGAAGATCAAATTTAAATTTAAAGTTCACATATTTTGTTGTCGATCGAGTTGGCTCAATATCCTTCCGAGCTAGCTTGGTGACGGAGCTGACTCAAAGCAGGATTTGAGCTTGCTGACAATCAGACTTCCATCCATTTTTTTAAGTCGAACGCCCTATTTAAAAACCCTATTCATGGCTTCGAGCCTACCCCACCTTAACATTTTCTCAGCCTCTCTCCAAATCTTTCCTCTCTATTTCTTCCTTCAATTCCACAGAATTTGAGAAGGATGCACAGAAATCTTGCACCGAACATGCTCGAAGAAGCGTCGCATCGAAGAACAACCGGATTCTGCTCGAAAAGAAAGGGAATGACATGCTCAACACCCAACCTCTTCCAAAGTCGTCCGTCAATGGCTTCAGAGCTGTCACCACTGGGAAGAAAGGTTAGTTATCGAATCCTGGATGGAAGAAGATTTTTTTGATTAGCTCTTGGATTTGGATAGCAAGGGTGGGAAAGATATGTTCTTTGGATATACCCACCTCCCCAACTGGTAGGGGGAAGGGGAGAGTTCTTTTGAAAATTTAAAAATTTAGTGGACTCTATTTGCGTCAAAATTTAAAAGGGAACAAAATATATTGCTGATCAAAAGAAGTTAGCGGCACTTGTTAGAAATGCCGCATGGTAGTATTCGAGCCCCTAGTCTAGAAACTGTTTTGAACGAACTTAAAAAGCTCTTTGGCAAGAGACAAATATGACCATTCGGGATGATACACCAATGCAAACATTTCTACCAGTTGAATTGAAGCTACTCCATACGCTTATGATGTAGAATATTCTTTCACAGGATTGGGAGATATTTGTTGGCTGTCTTCAAAAGATTTAGCAGTAATGGTATATATGGTGAATGGAACTCCATTGAATCTGCCCTTCATGATGATAGAACAAATCAAAAGCATTGTTGGCAGATCAAGAGGAAAAGCTTGTTTGCCATATTGAATGGTCTTCACCCTTATTCATTGAGGCTGGAATTGATTTGGATGGGAAAAACTCCAAGTCACTTACGCATACTGACTATTACACCATTCAAACACTATATCAAATGAAATTTAAGAAAGAATATGGTATATGGATTAGAGAAAATGAAGAAGCATGCCCTCTCATCTTAAAATTATCATCCTCTTCTTCGGATTCAGCTAGGCCTTCCTCACTGGCACCTACAGCTCCTCCATCATCCCTTGTACATCCACATCGACATCAAGTGATAGTTAGCTGGAGAACATCATCCAACTTTTCCTCACATACCTGTAGCTATTCCAGGTTTCTCAACTGACACCATTATAGAGCAGGTTGTGGGACTGATTTTCAAGAAAATGGATGGCATGCTCTTAGATTTAAAACTACAGATCATTCAAAGTCTAGAAGAACAAAAAATTTCTTTTAAGGGATAGATTGATATGATAAGTTAGCAGATTAGTAATCCATCTCAAAGACTCAAAATTTTAGAAAAGGAAAGCAATGGATCTTCTGGATAGATAGAGGAACTGACTGAAAAAGTGGCCAATATTGCTAGAAGGGTTGAAGAACTTATCATCACTCAGTAGGACGGTATAGATATTATGATTTCAGTACTTCAGAGATTTGATAGAATGTTGGATGATCTAGCCTCTTAGATTTCCCCTCTCTCATCACAGCCTGGACCTTCACCTAGCCAACCTCAATCCTCTTCTATCAGACCCTCCTTCAGTGCCATTATTAGACCTGACACTGGTTTCCCGACATCTCGCCTCGGTCCATTTGTAAGAGCATGGAGCAAACCAATTGCACCATCCACCTTCTTTTCTAATCCTATCATTGAATTTTCCTCAGATGAGGAATAGTCATCTAGAACCAAGATCTTATTTTGCTTAAGTTCTAGTCTTTTTGTCGTGTTTTGACATGAACTCTACTGACGTATTGTTTGGATATATCTTTTTGTAAACAATATAATGTAGTCAACTTCATCTTTTAATGAAAGTTTAGTAGTTGCAATGTTTGTAATGTTTGTGATGCTTGTATTGCTCCATTACTTATTCTTTTTAATGTTGACAAAAAGGGAGAGAAGAAATACTTGAGCATATTAATATTTGTGCATAATTAAATGGATTACTAATTTTAAATATAAATAGTTAAAATGCATTAATTAAGGGGGAGCAAATGCAAAATTCACCTATCATGACTCTGCAATGAATACATCCTTAAGAATACACCCCTTTAAGAGTTCATCTATCTTGTTAAAAATTACTTGTGCATATTGAAACACACATTTCTATACTATATATCCCCTCACTTTAGATTAATTCCCTTAATACATGCTACAATATGCTCAATGTTTTGTCATCATCAAAAAAAGAGAGATTGTTGTCTCCAGGAATGATTTTGATGATTACAAAACATGGGAGCATAATACTAATACTAACACTCTTTAAGTTTGTCAAAGATTATTTTTTGTAGAAGAAAAAGAAAATGTATCAGCTTGAGAAATTTCATCTCAAAAGATCTGAGTTGACCTACCTTTGATTCAAGCCAGTCCTGGCACGGCATGTACTTAACTCTTTGGCTTGGTACATAGTCGAGCCAGCTCGATTTAGATCCAAGCCAGCTGTCTCAAAGTGGCAAAATATTAGTTTGGAAGTTCTGTTGCTTGAGCCAGCTCAAAACTCCAACTGAGCAAACTATTTCAAGTCAACAAAAACTTATTTTTTTGAAGTCTGCCATCCAAGCCAGCCTGATGCCCAGCCAAGTCGGCTGTCTCATATCGATAGAAACACCATTTTTTTTGACTACCAATCGAGCTAGCTCGATACAAAATCGAGCCAGCTCTCTCAAAAAGATAAATCATTCATTTGCAAAGGGATATTGATTGAGCCAACCTAAAGCAAGAATCGAGCCAGCTTGACGTCATCTGACAGACGCAACGGCTAGTTTTGGAACAATCTATCTTTGCCCAGAATCTTTTCCCAATGATAATTTTCAACCTCCAATGGTAATAATCAGCTAGAATCCATGTTAAATCATTTAGAACCATTTGGGAATGATTAAGAAAAAAGAAAAAAGAAAAATATAAAAAGGGGAATACTGTTCAAGTTCATTTTTTATTGAAGAACAGAAAAGAAAAAGAGTGCTTTGAGATAATCCTATCTTCAAGAAGGCTCACCAACTCCTATTCAATTCTTTCTTGAGATTTTTAAGTACATTCAAAGAAAAAAGAGAAGAGTTAATTGACAGCATTCAAGACTTCCTTGAAGAAAGCTTCAATGACAACAATCAAACCCAAAAGTAGGGTTTTCTGTGTTATATTTTTTTTTCATTCAATCTATTTGTTATAGTATTAGCAGGGGCTGATACTTGAAGGGTTTATTTCTTATACCAAACTTAGTTTAATTTAGAGGAGCCTTAGGTAAAAGGCTTGTAAAGGTTTTGATTGGTTAACCTAAGGTAAAATCAATTGAATTTGTTTGTGTGTCTAGTGAAAACAAACACGCTATAATCAGATGATTATAGTAAAAATTTTTAGGAGTTTGCTTGAAGAGCGAATGTAGGTGCTAGAGATGCACCGAAGTACTATAAATTTGTTGTATTTGTATGTGTGCTTCTCTTCTTCTATGTTGATCTTTCTTTCTACTATTTAGTAATTCTCTGTTCTACATAGTTCTTTATTTACACTGCACATCACTTACTAAATTTGTTAAAATTTTTAATAACCCAATTCACCCCCTCCCCCTCTTAGATTGTCTAACTGGGCAATAAGATTTGATCTATTTAATTTTCATGAGCTAATTATATCTTAATATAATTTTGATTAAATAAATTTATTTGATCTAACTGATCTTTGATTTTCGAAGATCATAATAGCCTCTATCGTGACTCTTATCGAATACCACTAATTTGATCATCCTTGATATCCTCGATTGAACTACCTATATTATGATATGATCTTTGATTAGATAAAGTTAGATAACCAATCGATCTAGACCGTTAGATATGATTACCTATAAATCATGTTTTTCTTGATTATTTATTTTTTCTAATTGTTAGATTTAAATATGTATAGGAGTATAGTGATATCGATAAGAAGATTTTCAATATTGGGATACTATGATCTAATATATGAATTGAAGATTCTAGAAATAGAATTTATAAAATTATGTGGATCCATTGGAGTACATGTGAGGTAAGTAACGATATACCTTCTCTAGATTTTTTATTTATATAATACTATTTTAAATATCAAATAAGTTGTTAACTAATTTATATGTAATTTATGAATCTTATAAAGAATATGTTTTGCAAGGAAATTAATATGGAAACTCAAAGTAATATTTTTTATATTATTTAGTGATCAGAAATCCTATTTGCATATTTTGATTTAATCATAAAATATATATTATTTTATGAAAAGAATTTTGATATGAATTGATTTTGGACTCACAGTCGGACTATGTTTTGAACCCTGCTAATTAGGGATTATGCATTGGCGCTTTGAGCTCATGATACTATTTTTGACCCTACCATAAGGTATAAGTATGGTATTCTAGCCCGATGATAGAATATAAGTATGGTATTCTGGTCCTACCATGGGGTATAAGTATGGTATTCTGGCTGGCACCGGAGTATAAATGTGGTCATAGTTGAAGGCTAATGGTTTAAGTAAAATTCATTTTGAATCAAACTTTTGGATATGATTGGTTTTGAAATTAGATATATGATTATGCATATGAATATTTTTAAAAGATTCTAACATTACCGAATTTATGTTTTGAATATACACTGACTAATGATAAACTATGTTTTGATATTTGCAACTTATATTATCACATGCATTATCTAGTCAAGGTATTCATTACTTACTGGGCCATTTAGCTCATGATGGTTTCTATTTGTTTTTACAAATTCAGAGATTTAGATTAATTTGGGGATTTGATATTCGAGAGCGAATTAGAAGTAGAGTTTTATATTTTCTTTTAGATTAGAATTTATTGAACTTTGATATGAACTGTAGAATCTTATTTTTAAGACATTTATTTTAGTTATTTAAATTAATATTGATCATTAATTATTTAAATTTTTATTCCGCTATTGCTTATGATATCATGGTAAGATGCCTTGCATGCTTATAGAGAGAGCTCTCTATAAGCATGTAGCGGTTGCCATGGCCCTCAGCTCGCAATCTTAGATCGGGGGCGTAATAATTAAAGTGGTATTAGAATAATTAAGTAGATGAATTAATGACATATAGATTCAGACGAGTATAGATGGGTAGATATTAGAGACATTGGGACAACAACTTATATGACTATAATAACTTAGAAATTTTGATTTGATATAAGTGCATTAGAGAAATTGAATCAGAGTACACAGCGGAAGCATAGTGATTTAAATTATTTTCAAGCTAATCTAGTAATTTGATTTAAAAAAAAATATTATGATGAAAGGTACAAATTTGAAATTAGAAGATGATTATGATCAGAGGTAAAAGTAATCCTGAATTTTAAGGACCTGCATAAGAAAAATTTTGAGGATGAAATTTCTTTTAGGAAGAGAGAATGTAGTACCCCAAACGTAATTAAAAAGTCCAATAGCACAGATCTCAAAGTAGATGTTAAAAAAAAAAGGTAATTGGGCCAACACTTACATTACACGTGCTGGAATTAGCATGGAAGGAGTAAAAGAAAAAAGAATGTGGAAGAACTCCCAAAAGAGTTCTTCTCTAGTTAGAACTCTTAATCCACTTGAAAAATCGAGTGGAAAACAAACTCAAATCCTCTCTAAATCAAGGTCTATTCAAAGGCTTTGATCTTCAAACTTTTCCTCACAAAATTGCCGCAAAAAATCTGTTGATTTTCTTCCTGCTCACCAGTGGTTCTTCCTTGTTTTGGCCGTCAAAAATTAGACTAAAACCATCTAACAATCGGGTAATTTCTTCTATCATCTTCCTTCAATTCTCTGTAGATTTTAAACTTGAATTTTTATTGAATTTGTTGTCACAATCCCATGGAAAACATATAATTTTGAAATCTCCTGAAATTCCCTATTTTGTTGATTTGTTCTTGATTTTTTCCACTGCCATAGGCCACCATCGGTCATCGGACCAGGGTGGTTGTCACCGTCAGGGCTTGCTCATCTGGCCATGGGTGCTGCTGGCCTGCGAAAGATGCCCCTTTTGCTTTGGATCAAGGGACAAGGGAGTCCCCTATTCCGTTTAAGAAACAAGGAAGAAGAAGAGGATTGTGTCCTCTGTTTTACGGTGGAAGAAGGAGGAAAAAAAAAGAAAGGAAAGGGAAAAAGAAAAGAGCAAGAAAGAGAAAAAAAGAAAAAGAAGAGAGAGAAAGTTTTCTCTCTTCCCTCTCTCTCCCTTCCCTGAGTTTGAAATCTCCACTTTCACTCTCTAGAAGTCTAACTTTCTCTCTCTAGTTTCTCTCTCTACTTTCCTTCTCTAAAATTATTTCTCTCTAAGATGATTTCGCCCCCTAAGATCAGTCCAATGAAGGACTTTCTTTTGATGACTTTGATTAAGCTGAGTGAAGGATCCTGATGTGCGATCATCGGACAGCGTACTGGCACCCACTCTGATCAAATATGGATAATATTAAATTTGATCTATTTAATCTCTATGAGCTAATTATATCTTAATATAATCTTGATTAAATAAATTTATTTGATCCAACTAACATCTAATTTTTGGACACTGTACTAGCCTCCATCATGACTTTTATCGAATACCACTAATTTGATCATCCTTGATATCCTCGATTGAACTATCTATATTATAATATGATCTTTGATTAGATAAAGTTAGATAACCGATCGATCTAGACCATTAGATATGATTATCTATAAATCATGTTTTTCTTGATTATTTTTTTTTTTAATTATTAGATTTAAATATGTATAGGAGTATAGTGATATCGATAAGAAGATTTTCAATATTGGGATACTATGATCTGATATATGAATTGAAGATTCTGAAAATAGAATTTATAAAATTATGTGGATCCATTGGAGTACATGTGAGGTAAGTAACAATATACCTTCTCTAGATTTTTTATTTATATAATACTATTTTGAATATCGAATAAGTTATTAATTAATTTATATATGATTTATGAATCTTATAAAGAATATGTTTTGCATGAAAATTGATATGGAAACTCGAAGTAATATTTTTTATATTATTTAGTGATCGAAAATCCTATTTGCATATTTTGACTTGATCATGAAATATGTATTATTTTGTGAAAAAATTTTTGATATGAATCAGTTTTGGACTCACAGTCGGACTATGTTTTTAATTCTGCCAATTAGGGGTTATGCATTGGCGCTTTGAGCTCATGATACTATTTTTGGCCCAGCCAAAGGGTATAAGTGTAGTATTCTTGTAGGAGGTATGGTGCTTTCAAGCCTTAAGAGGCCACAAGAGGAGCGAAGATGTTAGCTTCGAGAGTCTAGGACGGGCATGAGTCCTAGGACTAGGATAGAAGTTGTCCTAGATAAAGGTGGTGTGTAGCCCTGCACAAAACTCGAGGTTTAGGTGTGAGAACCTTGAAGGGCTTGATAGGTGCTCCGAAGATCTGGGACATAAGGTAGAGCAAAGGATCAAAGCCAAGAAAAAGAATTAGTCAAGATAGGGGCTGACATACAAGCGAGCTGGCTCAGATATGCAATCGAGCGGGCTTGGGCTGAGATCGAGCTGGCTCGGGGTATAGTCGAGCTAGCTCTCTCAGGCAGACAGAAGATAGGATTCAGGCAAGATGCAGTCGAGCCAACTTGGCTTCTGAGAGAGTCGACTCGATGGTAGTGAATAGAACTAGATAGGTTTTTCTATTTGGGTCTAAGATAGGCTTTTATCCTAGGGTCTTAAGGCCTGGAGCAGTAAGATCTTAAGGGGTCTAACTCATGTATGGGTTGGGTTCAGATCTAGGAGATGAGAGCATGTGAGATATATGTACATGGGCTCGGTAAGTGCTTTTATGTATTGGATTAGTCTAAGAGAGTTTTTCAGCTAGGATTTGGATTTATTAGGATTCATATGGTATAGCAAAAATCCTAGGATATATAAATTCAAGTATTGTATCTTTACAATAGAGTGAAATATAATGGAGTTTTTCTTCATAAAACTCTCTACACTTCTCTCTCTGGTTTCAACTTTAAGCCCTAGGTGCCAGCCATCTACTTTGTTCTTCTTCTCTCCAACAATTGGTATCAAAGAGGTATCAGGATCCAACAAGTGGTATCAGAGCTTGATTAAGCATGGAGGAAGAAGAAGATCATATTTTAGCAGAGATCAACAGTGAGGTTCAGATCTAAAGGCTTTCTCTAGGCTTCGTGAGAAAGAAAGAGATCACAGGACTATTGTCCACCATCCCTAATTAAGGTACTTTTTTAGATCCATCTATTTGCTATTTTTGATTCGTACAATTATAGAGAACAACAGATTGAAGGTAGGATTTAAGAAGTTTGATGAAAAAAAAAGTTTTATGATGTGGAAGATTAGGATGGAGGATCTGCTAGTTCAGATGAGACTAGATTTGATTTTGAAAGATAGATCGGAGGAGATGACAGACGAGGAGTGGGTGTCCTTGGAGAAAAGGGCATGTGCAATGATTAGGACTTATTTGGTAGATGAGGTGCTGTATGACATATTGGAGGCAAAGACATTCAAAGATTTATGGTCGAGATTATGCCGTTGTACATAGGAAAGAACATGTGCAATAAGTTGATGCTGAAGTAACAACTGTACAGCCTTCGGATGCAAGAGGGCGAGGATGCTGCAGGACATATTCAGTGATTCGATCGGATGAGCATGGATTTGCTCAACATTGGGATAGATCTCAAAGAGGAGGACAAAAGTTTATTACTGCTATGTTCGCTACTCGGGAGCTTCGATCCGTTGGTGACAACGTTGCTATATGGTAAAAAGATGCTGGTGTACGAGGAAATCATATCAGTGCTAAGGTCCAACGAGCAGCAAAAATGGATGATGAAGAGGGAGGTCTTCCAGGAGGGTCTCGTGATTTCAAAGAGGCCTAAGCAAGGAAAGAAGAAGGGTCAACGAAGGGGCAACAAGGGGTCCAAGAGATGCTTCAAGTATGGTGAAGCAGGACACTTTAAGCGAGAATGTCTGCTTTGAAAGAAATGCAAGGAAGGAGAAAACTTGGATTCCATCGATTCAATCATTGTAAGTAAAGAGTTGGATTAGCTCTTGGTGGTCTTGGAGGAGCCCACAGAATGTGGTATATCTGAGATGGTTTCGGATAAGTCTGCAAAGTGCGGAGAATCCGAAGGGACAGCAACGATGTCTGAGTGCAGCGGTAGACTCAGCAATGCAACATTGAGTGGTTATCCTTGGGAGACTCAGTTATAGAGTCAGTTTTTGCAGCATCAAGAAGACTTTGGTTTCAGATGGAGCACCGAGTAGAGGTGGCTTGATAGATGGAGAGAGATATAATACGAGTTCAGAGCGGAGGAGTGTAGGAGGACCAATATCCTAGCACCAATATCAGAGATGCACAATTCTAGGTGGAGCAACATGTGCAGAAGGATAGGTAAAGTTCTAAGGAGATCGTATTAGGATATGCAGTAGGCACTGGCATAAGATTGCTGCAAATTTTTCAAGAAAGTTTAGAACAGTTGATGTGGTTGCCAAGCAGAAGGATGCTTACAACTCCAAGGATGGTGCATAGAAGCAGCCAAGATCTTCAGCGGTGGAAGCGGTCATCTCAAAGGCCTCAAAGAAAGCTCAGCAGTTGAAGAAGAATGGCGGTGGCAAGGTGTGCACAAGTAGCTGTAGGGCGTGCATCGATAGTAGGTTCGTGTAGGAGAACATTGCCAGGTGTGCTAAGGCTTGGGCACACCAAGATAGAGATTGTAGAAGGTGTGGTACTCCCAAGCCTTAGGAGGCCACAGGAGGAGCTAGGATGTTAGCTCCAGGAGTCTAGGACAGGCGTGAGTCCTAGGACTAGGATAGGAGTTATCCTAAGTGAAGGCGGCATGTAGTCCTGCACGAGACTTGAGGTTTAGGTGTGAGAATCTTGAGGGACTTGGTAGGTGCTCCGGAGATCTAGGACACAAAGTGGAGCAAAGGATCAAAGCCAAGAAAAAGAATCAGCCAAGATAGAGATTGACACACAAGCGAGCCGGCTCGAATACGTAGTCGAGCTGGATCGGACCGAGATTGAGCCGGCTCGGGGCACAGTCGAGTCGGCTCTCTCAAGTAGACAGAAGATAGGGTTCGAGCGAGATGCAATCGAGCTGGCTTGGCTCCTAAGAGAGCTGACATGATGGTGGCAAACAAAATTGGATGAAAATTTCTATTTGGGTCTAGAATCCGCTTTTATCCTAAGGTCTTAAGGCTTGGACCAATAAGGTCTTAAGGAGGCTAACTCATATATGGATCAAATTCAAATCCAGGAGATGAGAGCATGTAAGACATACGTACATGGGCTCGGTGAGTGTTTTCATATATTGGATTAGCCTAAGAGAATTTTTCAGCTAGACTTTGGGTTTATTAGGGTTCATCTGGTATAGCAGAAATCCTAGGGTATATAAATTTAGGTATTGTATCTTTACAATAGAGTGGGATATAATTGAGCTTTTCTTCCTAAACTCTCTATTCTTCTCTCTCTAGTTCCAACTTTAAGCCCTAGGTGCCGGCCATCTATTTTGTTCTTCTTTTCTCCAATAATTAGTATTAAAGAGATATCAGGATCCAACAATTCTGGTCTAGCCATAGGGTATAAGTATGATATTCCAGCCCTGCCATAGGATATAAGTATGGTATTCTGGCCCTGCCATAGGATATAAGTATGGTCATAGTTGAAGGCTAATGGGTTAAGTAAAATTCATTTTGAATCAGACTTTTGGATATGATTAGTTTTGAAATCAGATATATGATTATGCATATGAATATTTTTGAAAGATTCTAATATTATCAAATTTATGTTTTGAATATACACTGACTAATGATAAACTATGTTTTGATATTTGCAACTTATATTATCCCATGAATTATCAAGTCAAGGTATTCATTGCTTACTGGACTGTTTAGCTCATGATAGTTTCTACTTATTTTTATAGATTTAGAGATTTAGATTGATTCGGAGATTCGATATGAGAGAGCGAATTAGAAGCAGAGTTTTATATTTTCTTTTAGGTTAGAATTTATTGAACTTTGATACAAACTATAGAATCTTATTTGTAAGATATTTGTTTTAGTTATTTGAATTAAAGTTAATCATTAATTATTTGGATTTTTATTCTGCTGTATGATATCATGGTAAGATGCCTTGTATGCTTATAAAGAGAGCTCTCTATAAGTATGCAGCGGTTGTCATAACCCTCTGCTTGCGATCTTGGTCGAGGCGTGATGCTTTACCAGTTCTTTCAAAATCTTGTTATGTTGAAGTCCCCTATAATCATCCATTGACCTTTCCATTTGGTTCTTTTTTGGTTTAGTTCTTGGATGGAGTTCCTTTGATTCTCGAGGTCTAATGGACCGTAGACATTTATTAACACCCACTTCTCAACATATTTTTCTTTGAGCAATCTCATTGCAACACTAATTGAATATTTTCCTTCAAAAAATGCAACTCCCTCCACCTCCTCGGAGTTCCACACGTTGCTATTCCACCTGCTGTTCCCTATGCATCCACACACCCCCAAGAGTCCATTGTTTTCCCTCTGATAGATCTGAGTAGTTTTGAATTCAGTTGTTTTTGTTTGGTTTCCTATAAACAAATAATGTTTCCTTGCATGATTGAATCAATTCTCTCACCATTCTTCTTTTCATCACATTGCCCAGGCCTCTAACATTCCATAATAATACTGTCATTTTGTCATGGTGGATCTCTTCTGCTACCTAACCTCTTCCCCTTTTTTTCTGTTGGTGTTCAGGTGTTCAGGTTCTGTATATTTCACTACTCTGCTCAGCTATTATATCTTCTGTTGTATTTCGTATACTTTGTGTATCGCACATCTTGCAATTAATTCTTACTCTTTTATATCGCTTACAGCCCCAGGAGAACAAAGGCACTAAAAAGGTCTCTTTTAGTTGTGAACTGATATACTTCATTTCATTAAGAGCTACTATAGAGGAACTCCAAAACAAGATCATACATATGCTACTTAAGCAAAGTATTACTCCCCTTTTCTCATCATACTTTTGGGATACACTCCAAGGCATATTACCTCTTAGCTTCCTTTTACACAAAAAGAGTTTTCTTCTTTCCACCTTCTTCTCAAAATATTTCATTTCCTCCCACATTCTTCTCAAAATCAAAGGGGCTTTTTTTTTGTCTTAATTACTAGTCCTTTCATAACTCCGACAGAGAGCACCTACTAAGTTCCAGCCCTTTTAGTTTGCTGGTGATGATTTCCTCTTTTCCATTGAATTTGATCCCGCATAGAGAGCCCAGTTGCTTGACCTCCGTGGTTGTGAGAGAGTTTAAGCAGAGGAAGTCGTTTTTCTATAGTGCCTCCTCTTGTAAACCTGGTATCTTAATTTTTTTTTTGCACGTATTCGAGCACTTCATTTGCATGTTATCTTCTCTTTGCTCGAAATGGAATTGACTTCCGATTCCTGATTCCCACTAGGTAGTGCATTAAGAATCCCGGTGAAAACCTTCGTCGCTAGGATTAGTTGGTTTTCATATGACTTTGTCCCATAAGGTTTGGTGATATGGGGCGTTATGATTTCATTCACTAACGTCTCATTATGTACCATTCCTGTTCCAGAAGTTTTGGTAGGTTGCTCATTGAAAAGTGATGTTGTGATTGCTTCCTCGGACTTTTCGCTGTATTCTAGCAGTAACATATCTTTGTTTGAATTCAAAATCCTTTTTTTTTTTTTGGGGGGGGGGGGGGGGGGATTAGACGTGTACCTATCTGACCAAAGAACGTTGTTCCATCTCGCCTGGCTTAGCCGTTTAAAAAGTTCTAGCATTAATATTCTATAGATAACCCAGAGTGCCTTCTTTCCCTCAAACTCTGTTGGACCTGATTGACTTGGTTCATGCATTTTGTCTTCGTTAGTTGAAAATATACAATACAAAATTTCTAGCTCTATTTTTAAAATTTTTTTTAAAAATCATCATATAATAAAAATAAAAATTAATCTAATTAATTTCTAGAGCTACTATTAATAAACCTTACACTAAGGATCGAATGTGATATATATATGTAATTAAAATTTAAAAATCTAAGTACCAGTAGTAAATATGGGAGAGGTTTCATGAGAAACTTTTTTCTCATAGAAAATATGGGCGCAGGATGGAGGGATAAGGATAGGTGATTGCCTATTCAAATTCAAACTTCATTTGAATTTGAATGGCAACTAGCCAAACCTTATCCACCTAGGGCATGTGAAGGCTAGGCATGTGCCCTTAGTATGGAAAATTTTTCACAAGAATCTCATTCTCATGGAATTTCAAATGGGGGCAGGAGCAGGATGAGGTGGCGGGTAGACTAGTCAAACTAGTCTAAATTAAACTTTATCCAATTCAATCCATTCTAATCTAAATTGGTTAGGTCCAATTAGATCAGATTAAATCTAACCTATTTATGCTTAATTAGGTTCAATTAATCTTAATTGAATCAGAAATTGATCAAGCCCAACCCATGATCAAATCAGAAAAAAAACCTCCTCGGCAATTAGGTCATCTTATAACCTAATCGGGTCAAACCCAATCGAATCCAATTCGATTGAACTTGATCTAAAAATCATTACTCAATCAAATTGTGTTAATCACTAATTAAATCTCTCATAAACATAGAGTCCAAATCTAGTAGGTATCCGAGCAACAGAGTTCCATCGATATGAAACTCTTGATCGAAGAGTCCCAAACTAGTAGGACTTTAATCCTAGTATCCCAAATGAGTGAAACTCATGATCATAGAGTTTCAGATGAGTAGGACTCTCGATCATAGAGTTTTAGATAAGCAGGACTTAGAGTTCCAATGCAGTAAGACTCATGGTCGAAGAGTCCTAATTCAATGGGACTCCTCACCAGCCATCAGATCACGTAGGAATCTCTAGTATGCATGACCTCACTAGTTTGAACCTAAGCCAGTAGCATAGGAATCACTTTTTGTACTAACCAAAGTAACCATCTAGCAATGGTATCCGACATCCGGATAGGTCAAATAGTCGCAATCGCAATATTTAGAATCTACACGAATATGGTTACTGTTGGTGCAGAATCTGATTGATGTCGGATCGAGCTGGAGTTGAGGATGAGCTAGAGTTGAGGAAGATGAGGTCGTCGTAAGTGATCTGTAAAACAAAATCCTGTCTGGAGTTGGTAGTGGTGGCTCCGGTAGGATCTTTTGATGATCAAGTCAGCTCTTCTGGCCAATAAAAATGGAGTGCTCGGATATGAATTCGACAGAATTTTGGGAAAGAAGAAGAGAGTTTAGAGAAAACATATATGAGGGTTCCTTTTTATAGACGGAGCTTATTATAACCGTCCGATAGTGGGCTGCTCTGGGCCATATAGAATTTATTATGGAGAGAGGTGTCACTCGTAATAGACTGATAATGAAAGTCGTAACCATCCGGTAGTGGGGTTGTCTGTAGTAGACTGATAAATGACAGTCGTAACCGTCCGAAGGAAGTAGGCATTCAAAATCCGACTGAAGAAGAAGTCCGTAAAGAGTTCGACTCCTAGAGAAATCTAACTGAAGGAGATGTCCAAAAGAAGTTTGGCTCCTAAAAAAATTTGACCACTGGAGGAGTTCGGAAGGAGTTCGGCTCTTGGAGGAATCTAACTGCTGAAAAAATTTGGAAGAAGTTCGGCTCCTGAAGAAATTCTACTGCTGAAGGAATCTGGAAGGAGTTCGGCTCCTAGAGGAATCCGGCTGCTAGAGAAATTCGAAAGGAGTTTGGCTCCTGGAGGAGTTCGAAAGGAGTTCGACTACTGAAAAAATCTGACTGCTGGAGGAGTTCGGAAGAAGTTCAGCTCCTGAAAAATTCCGACTACTGAAAAAATTCGGAAGGAGTTCAGCTTCTGAAGAAATCCGACTGCTGGAGGAGTTCGGAAGGAGTTCGGCTCCTGGAGAAATCCGACAGCTAAAGAAATCAGGAAGGAGTTAGGCTCCTGGAGAAATCTGACTGCTGGAGGAGTTTGAAAGGAGTTCGGCTCCTGAAAAAATTCAGAAGGAGTTTGGCTCCTGGAGAAATCTAACTGTTGGAGAAGTTCGAAAGGAGTTCAGCTCTTGAAGGAATCTGATTGCTGAAAAAATTCGGAAGAAGTTCGACTTCTGAAGGAGTTCGACTATTGGAGAAATCCGACTGTTGGAGGAGTTTAGAAGGAGTTCAGCTCTTAAAAAAATCCAACTACTGGAGAAATTCGAAAGAAGTTCGGCTTCTAAAGAAATCTGACTACTGGAAGAGTTCGGAAGGAGTTTAGCTCCTGAAGGAATCCGATTGCTGGAGAAATTCGGAAGAAGTTTGGCTCCTGAAGGAATCCGACTGTTGGAGGAGTTCGGCTCCTGAAGGAATTCGATGACTGAAGAAATCCGGAAGGAGTTCGGCTCCTGAAGAAATTCGACTGCTGGAGGAATCCAAAAGAAATTTGGCTCCTAGAGGAATCAAACTGCTGGAGGAATCTGAAAGGAGTTTGGCTCCTGCAGAAATCTGACTACTGAAAGAATTCGGAAGGAATTTGGCTTCTGGAGGAATCCGACTGCTGGAGCAATCCGAAAGGAGTTCGACTCTTGGAGAAATTCGATTGCTGGAGGAGTTCGGAAGGAGTTCGACTTTTGAAAGAATCCGACTGTTGAAAAAATTCGAAAGGAGTTTGGCTCCTACAGGAATCCGACTGCTGGAGAAATTCGGAAGGAGTTAGGCTCCTGGAAAAATCCGATTGCTGAGGAGTTCGACTCCTGGAGAAATTTGACTGCTGGAGAAATTCGGAAGGAGTTTGGCTCCTGAAAAAATCTGACTGCTGGAGGAGTTCGGAAGGAGTTTGGCCCTTGGAGGAGTTCGACTGCTGGAGGAGTTCGGAAGAAGTTCGGCTCCTGAAGGAATCCGACTGCTGAAAAAATTCGGAAGGAGTTCGGCTACTGAATGAGTTCGACCACTAGAGGAGATCGGCTGGAGTTCGGCCGCTGGAGGGAGAATTTTCAATTGAAGCTCTTCCGTGATTTTCGATTGCATTAGGCTAAGCATCAGACTGGACTTCGATGGGAGTGGGATTTATTCCCAACAGTTATTATATAATTCATTCATTTGATCTATGTTTAGGATGACTTAGAGTTAAATTACCAATCCTAAAAAATGCATTCATATCGTGTCTTAACGTAATCAGTCCTGTGACTTCTCACTAGGACTACCTTGGTCAAGATTTTGCTAAATTGATGCAAATTGAACATAACTCCTGATCCGGAGTGGTCAATCCCATCTTGATTCATACACCGACTTCTCAAGTACTTGATTATGTTCAGAAATCTTCCATCACTAAATTAGAAATTCAGATAATCCGACACCAAAGTATAGTGAGTTGCTTAGAAGTCACCGTGATGATCTTAGGTCGGAGGAACACTTGTACTCATATTTCATCGGAGCAAATCTCATCTGCATACCATACCAGTATCTTCACACTTCTTGGTTAAGAAAACAACTAATCCATATGGCATACGACAATCTACACTCGATAAATATTATCGTCTTTAGTAACAATGTATCATTTGATCGTTAACAAGTTTAAGAACTAAATGATAAATCCTTCTTTGTTAATTCTAAATAGTATTAAGAAATTCACACAACATAAAAGTTTATTAGAAGATGAATAAATTTATAATAAAAAAATATTAAAATAATTTTTATTTATTTATAATTTATATAAAAATATAAATATATAGTTCAACCAACAGACTGATAATTAATTTTTGGATACTATTTCCAATATTAGTGTGGTGTCTACTTCTGATATTTCGACCTCCATTCCCTTATGTTGTTGTCTGACCATCTTCCTAGGGCTGCTGGTGATAATGCCATGAACCATTTGGTGGTGACCTTCCTTCCGGTCCATTCCAGAATTCCCATTCGCCATCGTCCATATCATCTTGGCCCTCCTTCGGCTCCGGTTGTAGGGCGGTGCTTGTTCTGTGATAAAATTGATTACAATTCTTATCGTATAACTACGTGATGCCACCATTACCTCAACCTTTTCTGGGATATCGATTATGTCCTCGTAGAAAAAGATGATATCGAACCCCGTAAGATCCTCCCATCTTAAACTTGAATGGCTTGCTCGATGAGGTATCGCAAAACCTGAAATGATTCCAGCAATAGCCTCTGCTGTCCTACGGAAGAGAGGCAAATCTTTTGAACTCCTCCACTAAATTGATTCTATTAATTCACTATTGCTGTAAAACCAACCCCGCTAATATGTCCCTCCGCCATTAATGCAAGCACCATTTGTTTGTCTGGGCAGGCAACAAGGAACCTTCTGTGTGCCATATCTCTTATAAACCAGGATCCTGCTTTTCTGGCTTTCTGTTCCAGAATACTAGCAACATCATCTATTTTAACTGGTCTTCCAAATGTTTCAACCATTGTAGCTCGATCGAGATATGCTGAAATCCCTACCATTTCCTTGCTCACCGGCAGGAATACCTACATCGTTTCCGGTCTCTCTGCCTCTTGTGGTTCTGGTGAGAGCTCGTGTTCCTCCACCTCCATGGTGTCAGCTCTTCTTCTTAAGGGTTCTGCACTTCGGTTGTTCCTACACCCCCTTGCTCGATGACCATAGCACAGACATTTATAGCACTTAACTGGGTTTCTGCATGATGACCTGAAATATCCTCGATCTCCATATCGAAAACATGCATTCTTTTTAAATAGACATTCCGCCGCTCGACCGTATCTCTCCCTTCTTTAACTCTGTTGGTGCCGTATAGATTTCTATTTTGTAATGAATAAGAAAGATCTAGATCAGAGAAAGATTTGCATGTCGTACCTTCTTTGTTGTCGAATCTAGATTTATTTCCGTGCACAACTTCGGCATAGATCTTTGGTGGAATCTCTCGCTTTCTTCACTTCCAGCTACTTTCTGTCACCCTCTACAGCACCACCAAGATTTGTGTAGGGCCCTGTTGTTGTAGGTTCGGTGGATTACTGCAGTCCATCTTCCCCCTGAAGCTGGCCACGGTGGTTTAATGAAGATCGTTCCGGTTGTCGTACCTTTCCACTATTCCATCTTCACTTAGTTTGATGTTTTTGTGTAGTAGTGCCTCTTCCGCCGTTTCCTTCATCTTGTGGGATGGTTGCCGTGGTTTCCACGGCAGTTCTGAAGGGAATGGCATTTGCTCCCGTTGGCCAGTCACGTGTCACCTGTGGTCTGAGAGTGTATTGGCTTGTCTTCACTCCTCCTCGCCCTCTGTTGTTTTCTTTCCCTCTCATTTGGATCCAGTCTCGTGGGGGTGGGGGAGCGTTGCATCATTTGCCCATTTCCTTGCTTTTGGGTCGTCAAAGTTTCTCGCACTGGACCACATTCTCGCACCAAGACATTATTTGATAATGAATTAAAATAATATTTTATTTTATTTATATCAATTAAATTCAATTTTTCTACTGACTTATAATATTTGAATAGTCAATTTTCTTCATTTTTACAGAAATGGCAAAAATACAAGCTTTACCTTATTATTTTGGATATATTCAAAACTTTACTTCTAAAATAATTAAAGATATTAATTAGTTCAATTACTTCTATATATTTCTGCATCATATATTACTCTTTCATTTTAAAAAAATTGTATGATTTGTCACTATTTTAGATTTGTAGAATGTAGATCCATGTGATAAAGAGTGATAATTAAAATAAAAATTTAACAATAGCTATATATTTTCTTTTTACTTTTTCCAAAAAACAACATACATATACTTCATTTCATTCTTTTGAATATTTTGAAATTTTATTATTTAATATGATTTAAATTGATATATTTTAGTTATTTTAAATTAAATTTGTATATTTTAATTTTTAGGCATCAAAATTTTGGAAGTATCTTGAAAATAATGTGAAATATATTTTTCAAAGAAAATGGAATCTGTATGAGTATTTCTAACTTTTCATTTTAATTATGATTTTTAAATGAGATGGATCCATATATTTTAATATTATAATAAATATAAAATAAATTTAATGCAATATTTTAGAGAAATTTTAATGAAAATTTAATGTATGATGAAAAATATATGTAAAGCTAATAGAACTAATTAATATTATTAATTATTTTAAATAGTAAAGTTTTGATAAAGTTTGTATTTTTCTCAATTTTATATCAAAAAAGAAAATTGACTACTAAAAATTATAAGATGGTAGAATTAATTATTTTTAATCAATATACATAAAATGAATCATCATTTTAAATTATGTCAGAATATTTTCTTAGTGGATAATTGGTTTCATTTTTACTTAATAGTTAGGGGTTCAATTCAGCAGCTCTTAACACTTATCATTTTAATTTTTAGAGCCAGCTCAATAAAGATAAACATGCCATTTCATAAATTTAATAATAATTTAATGATGTTGAACAACACCATCTATGAGAGAGAGAGAGAACAAAGGTACAAAAAAACTCCATCCAAGGGTAAACATGTAATTTGAAACTATGAAAGTTGAATATATAATTGGGCACCTTATGAGGATATACATGTAAAAATATCAAAAAAATAAAATAAAGATATATATCTATGTACATCTACCATCTTTATATGATCTATAATGCATAAAAGAATAGATAGATGGATAGGTAGAATTGGCCACGTATGCTTGAATTTGAAACTAGATCTAACCATGTCTCTAGCCATAAGATTAGCACTCATCTTTACAAGTTAACCCTCCATGATAATGCCTTCCCCACCATCTATCTCTAGTTAGAAAAAGAGAGAAAAATATCATATCGTGGACATTGCAACTTTCTCCTCTCTATCATTCTCCTCCTCTATTCTGTCTCTTTTTACCTTCTCTTTTCTGCAATTTTTTTTAAGTGTCAAATCGAGAGATATGTAGCATCTCCTCTCACCCCCCCCCACCCTGCTTCCCCCTTTCATTTTGCTCTCTCTCTCTCTCCCATAATGCACTTTCTTTCTCTCTCATATCAATGCATATCTCAACACACTCTCTTTCTCTCCCCATTTGTTTTCTTGTTTTTCTACACTTTATTTGTTCTTCAATTAAGCTACAAATTAATAATACCATAAGCAAAGAATAAATTTCTAGTGCTTGTTTCTTTATAGGAAAAAGGCTGGCCAACATCTTAAACAATAAGAGGTAGGATTCAAGGCCTTACTGTAGCTGGTGGTTTGATTAATGTTGGGTGTAAATTCTTTTTCTGTCGAAGTCCAATAGGATGTCGAGTCTTCAGGTGATTTCATCCGACGAAGGCAGCTACGCCTGATTCTGATCGGTGAAGAATTTATGCTCAGGCATCAAAACTATAGACCTTAAATTTGAATTTATCAGTCGATCTTCTTCACTCAGATTTCTAGCTTCTTTGGGTATCCCCAGAACCTATAGAACATTATAGATTTCACTCGAACGAACTTGAACAGTAATGACAGCCCCCAGATAGCTGAGTAATAGATCTGATTATGGCTTGGTTTGGCCGACTTTAGCGCTCTTTGAATCTCTCCCCAGCAAAAAGCCATCCAAGTTATTCGATATTGGACCAATATCGGATCAACGAAACTTTCCTCCAAACGAACTTCCATAATATACTAAGAATAGTAGACCTCGAGATTTCTGCATCAAGAACTCTGAACACGCAGGCAAAAGGACCTCGTCTTCTTTATATCAGCCTTCAGACGGCCTTGAAGGTGACTGAGCTTTGAAGAAATAAATAAACAGACCCTGTCCAAGCAAATCTCCTTCTGCTCCTTCCAGGCAAATTCCCCCCAGCTGACGTCCTCCCTATTGATCTCCTTCCTGACACCAGCTGATCTCTTTCCTATCAACCTCCATCCATCCGAACTTCTTATATCAGCTAGGAGGGGATCCGTTGATATGTATTTGCTTCTTCAACAGACCTTCTAGGATTCTCCAATAGGATTATTTTTGGAGTTCTTTTTCTTTAATCGGGCTTCTCCTTTCAGTAGAACTACTCCCAGATTCTTCTCCAATAGACTTTCTTCAAGATTTTTTTAGTCACAGAACTTCTAAATTTCTTTCGATCAAACTTCCTGCAGTCACCTAGAAGGATCTCCTCGCCTATGCAAATCTGGTTCTATATACAGCATGGACCAACTCGCACACAAACAATCTTGAAGGAGTCCGAACTCCTTTGAAATTGATGAAACTTGAAGCTCTTCGACGCCAGCAACTACCTCCTCTGAACTTCAATAATAAAATCTCAACCGCCTGCATATCACAACAATAGACGCATCGCGACAATGGATAATACTCTTCATAACAAACTTCACATAGTTCTGAACGGCCCACTACCAGATGGTTGCGGCTGTCACTATCAGTTTGTTATAGGCTCCATCTATAAAAAAAATTCTTCAGATATATTTTCTCCAAGCCCTCATTCTTCTTCTCAAAACTCTGCTATTTTCTCTGCTGAGCATTCCATTTTGTTGGTCGGAAGAGCTAATTTGACCATCGAAGGATCCTGCTGGAGCCACCCCTCCTTCGATTTGGACTTCTTTTGCAGGTGTCGACGGCGACTTTGGCTCTCAAGCTTCAGCCAGTTCCGACATCGATCAGATTCTACACCAACAGAATTGATGCTAGAGGAAGGACTGCTGAAGCTCATATTCTGAAAGGAGTGCCCAGTCGATCTTGATCCTTTTCTTCTTTTAATCCTTCGAGATCCATCGGGATCCATCTCTGTTCAATCTTTTCAACTTAGAAATATCTCCAAAGAAGATAACCATCCAACGATCCACCGCTTCTGCCACCAGATCAGAGTCAGATCTGTCCATCCCTACTCCATCACCAGTGCCTCGACTCCCTCTACCGACGGCCATAATAGATCTGGAGAAGTTCAACCTACTAATACAGTAGGTTCAAAGCCTCATCAAAATGGTGCAGGCCATGCAGCAACCTCCGATGATGGCTCTACTAAAAAACTTCCCATCGGGGTGTCAAGAATCGATCTCGAGGAGGCATACTTGGGTCAGCAAACCCATTACTCCTGGAAAGGAGAAATAGAAAACTGAAGAACCTTATTTTGACCATAATTCCTCTCCAAAAGAAACCTTCTCCATCTACTATCAGAAATCTTTCAGGATCTACGATCGAGATGATGTTCTCAATCAAAAATTATAAGAAATGGACCGATAGATTGAGAAACTCCATCATATCGCCCTGACTCATCATGACGACATCTGCACCGATCCTTTCTTCTCTGCTCAAATTATGCAAGAGCCTATCCCATCGAACTTCAAATTTTCTCAATTCGAAAGCTATGATGGGACCTCTGATCTGATCGACCATTTAGAGGTCTTTCGGATCATGATGCTACTCCATGATGTGCCAGATGCCATCTTGTGCCTAGCTTTTCCATCTATCTTGAAGGGAGCAGTAAGAAGCTGATACTCGACACTGAAGTCGGGTATGATCTTCTCTTTCGATCAGATGAGCCATCAGTTTGTGGCTCATTTTGTCAGTAGCCGGCATCCCAGGTGAGGTTCGGACACCCTCATCAACATCAAGCAGAGAGAGGAAGAGTCAATCGAGGCTTACGTCAATCGCTTCAATGCTACTATCCTTAAGGTCCGAAATCTGGATCAGTCCATTGCCATGGCCACGTTGAAGGATGGCCTTCAAAAGAATGATCTATTATTCTCCCTGAAGAAGAAGTATCCTAGAAATTTTATTGATCTACTAGCTTGAGCTGAAGGATATACCCGAGCTGAAGAAGCCTTCAAGTTGAAGAATAAGAAAGCTGCAGGAGAGCGATAGACGGGCGAATCTAGCAAGCCCATAGTTGAAGAAAAGCTTAATGAAGTTTGACCGCGCTCCCAGACTCCCCCCGAGTGTAAGCAAGTTCGAACTCCTCCTCGAGCTCATCATCAAAAAAGCCCTGACAGAAAGATGCAAGGAGATTCCCCCTAGAAGATTCCATAACTATGCCTCCCTTAATGCTCAAAAAATACAAGTACTGATGGAGATTAAGAAGCAGCTGCCAAGGTCGGAGAGGATGTGCACTGATCCTGATAAGTGCAATCCTAATAAATACTACCTCTACCATCATGACCACGGTCACGATACTGAAGAGTGTATTCAGCTCTAGGATGAGATCGAGGAGCTCATCAGACAAGGCCAGCTTGGTCGATTTCTACGACGTCGGCCCAAAGAAAGAGAATATCGGCCAAGGGCACTGCCCTAGCTCGAACCATCAAGGAGAGAAGAGCAGCAAGGAGACCGACCATCTCTCAGCATCATCAATATAATTTTTGGAGGACTTCGATGAGAGGAGGCCAACGGGTCTAAAGGATCGGTGAAGAGATAGAGAACTGAAGAACCCGTAGCCTTCACTGAAGCAGACGTATAGGGAGTTCAGTTTTTGCATAACAATGCGGTTGTAATTGCTTTAAATATTGCAGACTATGATGTATGTTTTGTCCTCGTTGATAATGAAAGTTTGATCGATGTCTTATTTTATGATGCTTTCTCCAAGATGTCTATACTTAACAGTCGGTTTAGACCAATAAACTCTCTATTGGTTGGCTTCACTGACGATGCAGTACCAGTTGAAGGTATAATAACTTTGGTTGTGCTGCAGGAGAATATCCAATATAGTCCAGGGCATGAGTGAACTTCCTGGTAGTAAGAGCTCCATCGGTTTACAACGCAATCCTCGATCAATCTAGCCTAAATGCACTTCAGACAGTAGTGTCGACATACTACTTGAAAATGAAGTTCTCGATAAGTTATGGGATTGAAAAAATCAGAAGAGATCAAGCATTAGCAAGGCATTGCTATTCGATTGCCTTAAGGAGAGGCAAGCGATCAAATCCTTGTTCGGTTGATGGGCTGGATGTCTGCGACGATCTAATGAAAGAGCGGGGTGAGCCTATGGAAGATCTTGCTTTCATCCCACTGAATGATGAAAATATGGAGCACACGGTGCATATCAGCTCCAACCTAGTTGAAGAAATATGAGAGCAGCTTGTCGAATTTCTATGGAAGAACGTAGATGCTTTTGCTTAGATCCCCGACAACATGCCCGGGATAGATGCAGAGGTCATGAAACATCGCCTGCCTGTCGATCCTAAACATCAACCAGTGAAAGAAAAGATGCGCAACCATGCTCTAGAGAGGTAGAAAGCAATTGCAGAGAAAGTTGATAAGCTCCTCAAGATCGGATTTATTCGAGAAGTCAACTATCCAAAATGGGTCTCTAACGTCGTGCTCGTCAAAAAGACGAACGGCAAGTGAAGAATGTGCATAGACTTCAAAAAATTGAACAAAGTCTGTCCAAAAGACAGCTATCCCCTACCCAAGATTGATCAACTGGTGGATGCGACCTCGGGCCACGAGCTTCTCACCTTCATGGATGCCTTTTTTGGCTATAACCAAATCTGGATGGTATCAGAGGATGAGAAAAAAACTGCTTTTATTACTGACCATGGTTTTTACTATTATAGGGTTATGCCTTTTGGATTTAAAAATGCAAGGGCAACATACCAGCACCTGATTAACAAAATCTTCAAGGAGCAGATCAGCTGCAACATGAAAGTATATGTAGATGACATGCTTGTCAAGAGCCAAGCTTCAATAAATCACATTGCCGACCTTAAAAAGACCTTCAGCATCCTTAGGAGATACAAGATGAAGCTGAATCCAATCAAGTGCACCTTCGGTATAACTTCGAAAAAATTCTTGGGATTCATGGTGTCGAAGTACAGAATCGAAGCAAATTCGAAAAAGATTCGGGCCATTCAAGAGATGACTATTCTAAAATTAATCAAAGAAGTTCAGCACCTGACCGAAAAGATGGTAGTCCTAAACTGCTTCATCTCGAGGTCGATCGAGCGATGCATGTCCTTCTTTCAGATCTTAAAATAGTCGAAGAACTTCTACTGGACCATCGAATGTTAACAAGCCTTTAAAGAGCTCAAGGACTATCTCTGTTCACCTCCCCTATTAGTAAAGCCTGAGTCCAGAGAAAAATTATTTTTGTACCTGATGGTCTCTCCAGCAACCCTTGCGGTAGTCCTAGTTAAAGAGGAGATGAAAGTACAATAGTCAATCTACTACATGAGCTGAGTCTTGAGAGATGCCGAAATTAGATATACTAAGTTAGAAAAACTAACTTATGCTTTACTGATTGCAGTCCGAAGGCTTCGATCTTATTTTCAAGGGTATACCATAACTCTCCTCACTGATCAACCAATTAAAGCAGTCCTTCATCGAATGAATGCCTTCAAAAGAATCACAAAATGAACAATCGAGCTTACAAAATTTGACATTAACTACCAACCTCGATCGTTGACCAAAACTCAAGTATTGGAGATTTTATAGTTGAATGCACCATTCTGGATGAAGTCGAGCTTAAACAGAATAAAATCAGCATTTCGTGGCTGCAGCCGAGCTCCTCTAAAGAAAGAGCCGACCTTCCTAAAGGTTTTCGGACCCTATATGTAGATAGCTCATCTAATGCTTCCGGTGCAGGTGTAGGATTGATCTTAGTGAATCGAGAGGGGATCGTCACCGAATACATGCTACGCTTTGAATTTTTTGCAACTAATAATGGAACCGAATATGAAGCTTTGATCGCTGGATTAAAAATAGCTAAAAAGTTAGAAACAGATCGGCTCCAAGTCTATAATGATTTTCAACTGGTGGTCAGATAGATTAGCGATAGTTATGAAGCTCGAAAGAAAAGTATGATAAAATATCTTGAGAAAATGAGAAACTTGACTCCGGTCTTCAACAGTTTTAGCATCCAATAAATTTTGAGGATAGAAAATATCAGAGCCGACCTTCTCTCTAAGTTGGCCACTTTAGCCCCAGTCAAATTGCCTAAGGACGTATTTTTTTGAAATTGTAAAATGCCCAAGTTCGGAGGAGTCGCAGTCCATTATGCAAGTCAAGCATGAGTCGAGCTGGATCGACCTGCTAGTTGCTTACCTCAAGAATGGAGCTCTTCCTTATGATCCGAAAGAAGCTCGAAAACTTAGAAATCAAGCCTCCTGGTATGTTCTGTGTGAAGGCAAGCTGTATAAAAGGTCATATTCTCTATCGTTTTTGAGATGTCTCCGACCTTTAGAAGCTAACTTTGCATTATGGAAAGTATATGAAGGAATCTATGAAAGTCATATAGGGGCCAGATCCTTGTCACATAGAGTACTTTGGTAGGGTTACTATTGATCGATCTTATACCATGATTCTATAGAGTATGTCAAAAAATATGACCGCTCTCAGAGAAATGCAAACATCTAAAGGCAGCCAGCTTCCAAACTTGCACCCCTGAGTGCCCCATGGTTGTTTGCTCAATGGGGAATGGACATACTCAGACCTTTTCTCGTGGCATCTGGACAGCGTAAGTTCCTCTTACTGGCGATAGATTACTTCATAAAGTAGATCGAAGCTGAACCTCTAACAAAAATTACTGAAGCAAAAGTGCAGGACTTCATCTAAAAGTTGATTATTTATAGATTTGGCCTACCTCGGATCCTCATAATAGATAATGGACGATAATTTGTTCGAGCAAAATTTACTAAATTTTATGAAGATTTAAACATCTCCCACCATTTTACATTAGTAGCCCATCTGTAGGCAAATGGCGAAGCTGAAGTGACCAACAAAATTCTATTGCAAGACATTAAAGCAAGACTTGAAAGTGAAGGGAAATTCTGATTTTTCGGACCAGGTTCATTCAAATCTGATCAGATCAAGAGATATATTTCAAAAAATTTTCTCTTTGATCTATATTAGATTTAGGATATTTTAGATCTAATTCTTATTATTTTAATAAATAAAATAAAATAAAGATAAATTAAATCAAATTTAATTTACCTGATCTGGGTAATCCTATTATCCTGTTGATGATCCTGTTTGTAGCGGAAGGTTCTGGATCTAGCAACGCAAGTGCTTGACCTCTATCGATATCCACTCGAGCTGGATCTGAAGATCCTCTTCTTCTCTATCACGTCTCCAAAAATCAGATCTGGATCTGATCTGGAGGATCTTCAAAATACCTTTTGAAGATCAGCAGTCGTCCTTTTGCAGCAGCGCAAGCCTTCTTCTTTTGTTGCCTTTCTCTTGCCTAATCGCACCAACCAATGATCCAAACACTTTGGACGTGGAGAGAAGAGGGAGAAGAAGGTTTGGCATGGAGGAAGAGGAGGAGAGACAGCCTTGGGCATGGGGAAACTCTGAATTTCTCATCTCATGTCATAATTGAGTTGGGCACAGGGTCTTATTTATAGACTATCTGTGATCCAACTCCTCTTCTTCCCAACCAATCACAACCTTTGTGAAATCAGATCTAAAATTTGATTGGTGGAAATAGAGTCCCTGGATTTCTTCTTAGAGGTGCCTAAGACCAGTCAAAATTGGTTCTTAGAAGAACTCTAATTGGAATCCAAAAAGGAGATGGAGTCCTTGTCCAACAAGGACTCCTAGGCGCCTCCAACTTGGGCACACGCCTAGGGTGGCGTGCGCCCTCCTTCTTGCCAGGTTCTGGCAGGGGGACAGGCCCCCACCAGCTCTCCAATAGGTGCGTGAACATGTGGACAAAAGTCAAAGTGTCAATGGTCAATGTTTGATCAGTCAAAGGTCAGACTTTTGACCAAAGTCAAAGGAACAAGAAATGGCAGGTGACCAAAAATGGTAGGTAATGTCTTACAAAATAAGACAACTTTTTTGACTTGCACAACCTCCAGTCAA
>QRFJ01001097.1:365509-489894 GCA_006176705.1 Cocos nucifera | reverse complement strand
AAACCCAAAACTTACTTTCTGCAAAACCCTAGATCCTGAAACCCTAGGATTTATTGTGCATATTTTGTTTATGAACCCTACTTAATTAAAAATTAAGATTATGGAATATTAATTAGGTCTAAAATTGAGAATTTCAGATCTAAGACATATTCATAATACTGGGTTCGGGCTTGGGTAGCTCAATTAGGTCTAAGCGGTTGATCAAACCGAATCAAGAGTTGGTTAGATGGGATCAACAATGCTTAAATTGACCAGCCTAATAGGATTAAGTCTGGGTCAAGATCGAGTCACGATCAAGCAAGACCTAATTAGGCTCAGAGGTTAGAGTCTGGATTGTAGGCTAACCCAATTGGTTCTGACTCAACAATTTGGTGTCTAAGGTAAGTTTGGCACATACGACCGACTGGTTTTTAATTGGAAGCTACTCGACCTGAATGCGTTCTTGTACGAGTTAATGGCATATTCCTTCCACCGATCTCACTTACCTGGCCATATCTGTTGACACAGTTCTGATCTGAGGTGGTCAATAATCCGAGCTAACCCATGCCACTAGGTTAGTCATAATTGTTATGACTATGACCAAGTCTAGTTTAATGAGACCTGAATCAATTCTCCCTAAGAAAAGATTAAGTCTGAGGTCTTCCACCATTGTAGATGTGCGGGCCCTTCCCGGGGTTGATTGTTCTCGGCTGGATACAGTGGCTCAGTTGCACCGAAAAGATGCAACCATGTCTATTAGGCATTGGATGCTATGGGCTGGAGGATGAGTTGGGCTCAATATTTCGGATACGGTGAGAGACTCAATTAGGAACCCAGTCTATGCAAATGGTGGGTCTGACTTAACTAAGGAGTGGATCAATATTCCGGATACGGTGAGATTCATGAATTAGAGACCAAGTTTGGGTGCACCATGATTAGAGAATCATTGAACAAGAGTTGTTCACTCATTGGCTAACCCATCACCAATAACTGTTAGGTGAGGTGATGAGTCAGTTGGTGAGACCGCACCACCCACTAGAAATCATTAATCATGGAGATTTTTGCATCTCTACAGAGGGAGTGTAGGGATCCGAGAAAATAGTGGGAGCTAATTTGTTTAAAAATAAAATTTCCTAAATAAATTGGTCAAGTCAAAATTACAGTATCTAACTAGAATCTTTGACTCTCTACAGAAAAATGTCTGCGTCCAACCCATTGGCACGTATCCTGGACACACATAGACTGACTGGACCCAATTATAAAGATTGGCTCAGGAACTACAAAATTATTTTGGGTTCGAGAAGTTAACCCATGTATTGGACCAGGACCCTCCCACCTTACCAGCCCGTCCATCCACTTGAACAGAGAGCATCTCTCTGAAAAAATGGATAGACGAAGATAATAAGGCCAGATATTACATGTTGGGCTCGATGTCTGATGAGCTCCAGCGCCAACATGAAGATATCGGGACTGCTCGCCAAATGTTGGCTCACCTGCAGGAGATGTTTGGTGAACAGAGTCGCGCAGCCAAATATCAAGTCACGAAATGACTTTTTAAGGCTAAGATGCGTGATGGGCAGTCAGTCCAAGATCACTGTCTGACAATGATCAAGGACATGGAAGAGCTTGAGAAGCTCGTGTGAAGTTAGACTTGGATCTGCAGAATGATATTATTCTGCAATCCTTGACTGATGCATATGGGCAATTCATCATGAATTACCACATGCATAAACTTCAAAATTCCTTGGCCGAATTAATGAATATGCTGGTTACCGCTGAGCTTTCTATGAAAGGTTCTAAAGGCTCAGTTCTTGCTATGGAACGGACTTCTTCCAAAAGAAAGTCTTATGGAAAGAAAAAGAAGTCTGTGAAAAAGCAAAAGGTGGAAGGATCAAAGAAGAAGAAGGCAGAGCCGAAGAAAAGGGCCGATGTCAAAGGAAAGTGTTTCCATTGCAACAGCGACGGCCATTGGAAGCGGAACTGCCCTACTTACCTGGCCACCCTGAAGAACAAGAAGGAAGGTCCTTCTGGAGGTATGCTCGTTATTGAGTCTAACCTTACGGTTTCTTCTGCATCCAGTTGGGTGCTTGACTCTGGTTCTAGTGCTCATCTGTGCACTTCCATGCAGGGTCTTGAGGATAGCAGGAGGCTGAGGGATGGAGACATGATCCTACGCATCGGTAATGGAGCAAGAGTTGCTGCAGTAGCCGTGGGAACATACCCTCTTCGATTACCATCTGGTTTAGACTTAGTTTTGAAAGACTGTTATTATGTGCCTGCAGCTAGCAGGAATTTGATTTCTGTTTCATGCTTAGCACAAGAAGGCTATGTGATTACCTTCTTTAAGGACCATTGTAACATTCTTTATGAAAGAAATAAAATTGCAAATGGTTTTCCTTATTAATGGTCTTTATCAGCTACATATTGATGTACCTATTCTAACTATCGAGCAAAACGTGAATGCCAAACGACCTAGGGATAGTCCAAACGACAGATATCTATGGCACCTGAGATTAGGTCATATAGCAGAAGATAGGATCAACAAATTGGAGAAAAATGGGCTATTGAGTCCATTGACTTTCGAGTCATATCCAACTTGTGAATCTTGTCTTCAAGGCAAAATGACTAAACTCCCTTTTGTTGGACATGGGGAGAGGGCCACAGATCTCCTTGCCCTAGTACATACTGATGTGTGCGGCCCATTTGATGTGCCGGCTAGAGGCAATTTTGTCTACTTCATTACCTTTACCGATGATCTGTCTAGGTATGGGTATGTGTATCTTATGAGACACAAGTCTGAAGCTTTTGAAAAGTTCAAAGAATTCAGACATGAAGTAGAAAAACAAACTGAAAACCCATTAAGGTTCTTCGATCAGATCGAGGAGGTGAATACCTTAGCCGAAAATTCCTAGACTATCTTAAGAAAAATGGCATAGTCTCTCAATGGACTCCACCAGGAACACCTCAACTCAACGGGGTTTCAGAATGGAGAAATCGGACTCTATTGGATATGGTTCGATCCATGATGAGCTTCACAGACCTCCCTGATTTTCTTTGGGGACACTTCATTGTTAACTTCAATTTATCTACTGAATAGGGTTCCCTCTAAAACCGTTCCTACCACACCGTATGAGATATGGCACGGTAAGAAACCAAGTCTGAGTCATCTCAGAATTTGGGGTTGTCCGGCTCATGTCAAAAGACAACAAGCGGACAAGTTAGAGTTTAGGTCCTTTAGAGCTCGATTCATAGGATATCCTAAAGAGTCATTAGGATACTATTTCTACATTCCAGAAGACCACAATGTGATTGTGAGTCGACATGCCATCTTTCTTGAAAAATAGTTTATTCAAGATAGCGGCATTGGAAAGCAGATTAAGCTTGATGAGAAAGTCTCACAAGTACAAACGAGCTAAGGACCAATTGGAACCAAATCAGGTTGAGCCAATAAGAACACTACCTCCTCCACCTCGTAGATCGGAAAGAGTTTTCCATCCCCTGAAAGATACTTAGGTATTATTTCAGAGGAAGTAGAGGAAAATGTTCCTCGTAGGTAATGGTGCTCATGGTGATGATCCCAAAACCTACAACGAGGCGATATCAGATATCGACTCCGAGAAATGGCTAGAGGCAATGCAGTCAGAAATTGACTCGATGCACTCAAACCAAGTCTGGACCTTGGTAGATCCACCAGAAGGTATAGTACCTATTGGGTGTAAATGGATCTTCAAGAGAAAGATTGGTGCAGATGGGAATGTGGAGACATTCAAGGCTAGACTAGTGGCAAAAGGTTATAGTCAACGCGAAGGCATTGACTATCAGGATACCTTTTCCCAGTGGCTATGCTAAAATCCATCCGCACATTGCTTGCCGTTGCAGCCTATTTCGATTATGAAATATGGCAAATGGACGTGAAAACGGCATTCTTAAATGGATATCTTGAGGAAGATATCTATATGGAACAGCCGCTAGGTTTCACATCCAGTGATACTGATCACAAGGTTTGCAAGCTGCAAAGGTCCATATATGGACTTAAGCAAGCATCTCGGAGCTGGAACACTCGTTTCAATGATGTGATCAAAAAGTTTGGTTTCATCAAAAATGAAGAGGAACCATGTGTTTTTCAAAAAGGGTCAGTGGGAGCGCTGTTGTCTTCCTCGTATTGTACGTGGATGACATCCTCCTTATTGGGAATGATATTCCCATGTTGACATCAGTCAAATTATGGTTGTCCAAGGAATTCTCCATGAAAGACCTAGGTGAAGCATCCTTTATTCTAGGAATTAAGGTCTATAGGGATAGACCGAATAGGATGCTAGGACTTTCACAGAAGATGTACATAGAGAAAGTACTAAAGAGGTTTAGTATGGAAAACTCTAAGAGGGGATTAATACCCTTCAGACATGGTATTCATCTTTCCAAGAAGATGTGCCCTAGCACACCTGAGGAAATAGAACGCATGAGCAAGATCCCTTATGCTTCTGCAATAGGGAGCCTCATGTATGCCATGCTATGTACACGACCTGATATAGCCCATGCTGTGAGTGTCACAAGCAGATATCAGTCAAATCCAGGTGAAGAACACTGGACTTCTGTGAAATGTATCCTTAAGTACTTGAGAAGAACTAAGGATATGATGTTGGTCTTTGGTAATGGAGAACTCCAAGTCCAGGGATACACAGACTCGGATTTTCATGTCCGATATAGATGATCGAAAGTCGACATCTGGAGTCTGTTTGTGTGCAATGGTGGTGCTGTCAGCTGGAAGAGTTCCAAGCAAACTGGTGATAGCAGATTCCACCATGGAAGCAGAATATATCGCTGCATCAGAGGCTGCAAAGGAAGCATTCTGGTACAAGAAGTTTGCTGCAGAAATTGGAGTAATGCCATCAGATGCCATTCCTCTATACTGCGACAACAATGGCGCCATAGCCCTTGCTAAGGAGCCGAGGTCTCACCAGAAAATCCAAGCACATTGAGCGGCGATACCACCTCATCCGCGATTACCTCGAGAAGGGTTACGTCGAGGTCAAGAGAGTCAACTCCACAGATAATGTGGCAGACCCACTTACAAAGCCGTTGGGCCAGCAGAAGATCGAAGCCCACCTTGAGAAGATGGGACTTAGACTTGTAGCCAATTGGCTTTAGGACAAGTGGGAGATTGTTAGATATATGTGCCCTAGAAGCCAGAATTGGCTGACACTTGTAATACACTTCTAGGGGCAAAATTATAATTTTGACTAATAATCAATAAAATGGGTTATTTTCTATCACATATGTGTATTTAGTGTCTGTGATACATCCTTTGAGTTAATGGTAATGATAATTCATATTTTCAAGAGTTGAAAATTTAAGACATGAATAATCATTATTAACTCATAAAATGCTCCCGACCATAGGATCATCACGAGGATGGTGATTGATCCGGAAGGTTGGTGTACAATCGCTTCTCTTTAGTAGATGAGTCTTGAGTCTACGGTGTGGAGACACCGGAGCGAGAGTACAGGTACTCGTTAGAGAACGAGGGCACTGAGCGTGACCACCTCGAGTAGTCATTAGGAAGTCTACCTTCTCGTCAATGACTGACTCGATGCTGCAGTAGTGTGTCTGGTTCTTTGACCTGAGATGCATCGGCAGTTCACCTTGAGGGTGTTATAGTTTGACTACACCATTACTCGGTCTCCTAGCCATATGGAACCCTGAGGTGTATGTTGGCTATAGCATGTTCATTGTAGGAACTGGATTGCATCAAGATGGAATCTATCTACCTCGGTGGTAGAGGAGCAGCCCTATGATGATCATGAGAATCAAGTCCAGAAGTCCATGGCCATGGCAGAGTGAAATAATAGAAAGAGTTTCTATTTAGATTTTCACATTGGACTCGAATCGAATGATTACATCATATGACAGAGACTAGGGTTTGACGAGTTCACCTTAACCCTAATCTGATCGGGGCTCAAGATAGAAGAACTTAATCACACAGGTAGCTGCACCAAGAGGTTCGCATTCAGCTCTGATGGGTTGCCACCATATACTGCTAGGTGTCACTGGTGGATTTTGGGAGCAATTAGAATGATTTAGATGATCGATCATTCTAGCTGTTCGAATCAGAAGAGTTCTGATCCATCGAAAGGAGTTTCGATGATGTCGATGATAGAGATCATGACATATCCCATTACCATACAGAACTGAACCTAACTGGGTCACACAAACAAGGGTTTGAATCTGGTGATCATCAATTGAACTGATCTAGTTCAATTGATCTGAATGAGATTCAATTAGGTTCAAGGAAAATCGTGCTAGCACTCGATTGAACCTAACGTTCTTCTTTTACTATCATAAATAAGTTGTCCTGACTGAGCCAAAGGAGTTTGTGCTCAATCAGAGGCCTTCATATGGTCTGACTGGAGGTTGTCCAAGTCAGAAAAGGTTGTCTTATTTTGTAAGACATTACCTGCCATTTTTGGTCACCTGCCATTTCTTGTTCTTTGACTTTGGTCAAAAGTCTACCTTTGACTGGTCAAATGTTGACCATTGACACTTTGACTTTTGACCACATGTCATGCACCTATTGGAGAGCTGGTGGGGGCCTGTCCCCCTGCCAGAACCTGGCAAGGAGGAAGGGCGCACGCCACCCTAGGCGTGTGCCCAAGTTGGAGGCGCCTAGGAGTCCTTGTTGGACAAGGACTCCATCCTCCTTTTTGGATTCCAATTAGAGTTCTACTAAGAACCAACTTTGACTGGTCTTAGGCGCCCTCTAAGGAGGAATCCAGGGGACTCTATTCCCACCAATCAGATTTAGATCTGATTTCACAAAGGGTTGTGATTGGTTGGGAAGAAGAGGAGTTGGATCACAGAGTCTATAAATAAGACCCTGCGCCCAACCAGATAAATTGGAAGTGATGAAAGAATTCAAAATTTCCCACCCCAAGGCTGCCTCTCCCCTCTTCCTCCATGCCAAACCACCTTCTCCCTCTCCTCTCCACGTCCAAAAGGAGTTTTGGATTTTGGTTGGTGCGATTCAGATCAAAGAAAGGCGATCAAAAGCTAAGAAGGCTGCGCTGCTGCAAAAGGACGACTGCTGATCTTCAAAAGGAGTTTTGAAGATCCTCCAGATCAGATCCAGATCTGATTTTTGGAGGTGTGATAGAGAAGAAGAGGATCTCCAGATCCAACCCGAGTGGATACCGGTAGAGGCCAGGCGCTTGCGTGGCTAGATCCAGAACCTTCCGCTGCAACAGGATCATCAACAGGGTAATAGGATTACCCAAATCAGGTAAATTAAATTTGATTTAATTTATCTTATTTTATTTTATTTATTAAAATAATAAGAATCAGATCTGAAAATATCAAGATCTGATTAGATCAAAGAGAAAAATTTTTGAAATATATCTCTTGATCTGATCAGATCTGAACGAACCTGGACCGAAAAATCAGGATTTCCTCCCTTCATCAAATTCATAAGCTCTAATCTGTGTTGACCTTCTTTAGATCTAATTTTTGGAGAATTGATTGAAAAAGAAAAAGATCTCTAGATCCTACCAGAGTGGATATCGATAGAGGCTAGGCGCTTGCGTGGCTACATCCAGAACCTCAGGCAAACATCGAAATCATCACAAGATAATTGGATTACCCAAAATAAAGATATAATTAAATTAGATTTAATTTTTATTTTTTTTATTTTTATTATCAGATCAATAAGATCATATCTAATTAGGATCTTAGAAAAAAAATTTTAAAATATCTTTATTAATCCAATCAGATCTGAACAAACCTAATCCAAAAAATAAGGCTTTTTTCTTCATCGATCAGATCATAAGCTCTGATGTGTGTGACCTCATAGGTCCGAACCTAAGTCGGTAGCATAAGAATAAATTTTTATACTAATTAAAGTGACCATCTGGCAATGATACCCGATGTCTAAATAGGTCGAAGGTGTAGAACACCATCCTTATAACCCATGCGAATATAGTTTCCATTTAATTCATCTCCTTGACCACAATGCTCGTAGGATACATCAGAGTTTAACTATCAACTCTGATTAGGTTGTCCATATTGTATTTTAAAATACCAAACCCATCTGATGGATTAACCAGGCCAAGATTTTGCTATATTGAAATACAGTGATACATTCTTCTCCAACTCTTGGAGTGGTCAATTCCATCTTGATCACACTCTAACTTTGCAAGTACTTGACTGTGCCCAGAAGCCTTTCATTGTTGAATTAAAAATTCAGTTAGTCCGATACCAAACCACAGTGAGTTGCTTGTAAGTCACTGAGGTGATCTCAGGTCTAAGGGATACTTATACCTATATCCCATCAGAGACATTCTCGACAGTAAAATACTCTGGAGTTGGTCACGTTCAATGATGATGTACCCATACAACTCACCTATATGCCATACCAGTGTTTCCACACTCCTTGATTAAGAGGACAACCAATCTATATGGCATATAGCATCTATGCTCGATAGACGTTGTCGTCCTAATTAACAGCCTATTATTTGATCATGAACAAATTTAAGGACTAATCGATAAATCCTCTCTTTATCAAAACTAAATAGTTCTAAGAACTTCATCACAATAATAGAGTTCATTAGAAGATGTAAACTTGTGATGAAAAAAGATGCCAAAATATTTTTATTAATTAATAAATTAATTATAATTACAAAATAACTCAACCATCAATAGACTGACGATTAGCTTTGGGACATAATTCCCAACACACTCCTAATTGGAAAGGCCCCTATGAAGTTGTAGAAGTCATCCGACCTGGGACTTATCGCATAAAGGAGCTTGGAGGAGCTACACTATCCCGATCCTAGAATTCGAAAAACCTATGAATGTATTATCAATAACTTTATTTTAATAAAAAATTTCTTATTTTAACACTCCTATCTTTGGTGCAAACTAAGTTATGGCAGAAAATGATTGAGCCGAACTTCATTCCTATATAAAAATAAAAATCTCTGGTTCTTAAATAGGAGGTTAACCACGTCAGGAACTGAAGGAGGACCTCATCCTGATGTAAGTAAAAATCTTTACGAGGGATATGAAGGCCTTCAGTTCTTAAACAAAAAATTAACCATATTAGGAATAGAAGGTGAACCACGTCCTAATGTGGGTGAAGTCCTCCAGTTCTTAAATAGGAGGTTAACCTTATCTTAATGAGGGTGAAGACCATTTGTACCTTAGAGAAGAGGCTCTTATGATGGCCCTTTTGTATCCCTAGGAAGAGGCCCTTCAAACGATCCATAGGAAGAGGCCCACTCAATGGCCTTTTGTGCCTCGACAATCTTACTAGGAATAGAAGGTGAACCTCATCCTAATGAGGATAAAAATGATTTATGAAGGCCTCCAATTCTTAAACAGGAGGTTAACCACATTAGAAGAAGGTGAATCTCATCCTAATATGAGTAAAGGCCTTCAGCTCTTAAACAAGAAGTTAACCTCATCTTAATGAGAGCAAAGACCATCTGTGCCCCCAGGGAGAAGCCCTTGCAACGAGGGTACTAAAAATGACCATCTTGAGCAGTCATAAGAAAATCTATCTTCTCATCAATGACTGAGCTCAATGCTGTAGTGGTGTATCTAGTTCTTGAAGAAAAAATCCTATTTTTCAGATCAGGTACGTTCAGATCTAATTTGATCAAGAGAAATATTTTAAAAATTTTTCTCTTATATCTAAATTAAATATGATACTTTTTAGATCTGATTTAATGAATCTAATAAAATAAAATAAAATAAATTAAATTAGATTTAATTTATACCTTATTCTTGGGTAATCTTATTACCCTATGATGATCTTGCTGATTTGCTGAGGTTCTGGATGCAGCCATGCAATTGCCTGGCCTCTACTGATATCCACTCAGGTAGCATCTGAAGATCTTCTTTTTTTTAATCTTTTCTTCAAAGATCGGATCTGGATCTGATCTTGAAGATCTTCAAAATAATTTTTGAAGATCCGATGTCGTCTCTTGCAGCAGTGCTGCCTTCTTTTTTTCTTGTCACCTTTCTCTTGCCTGGATTGCCCCAAACTTGAGCCCAAAGCCTCTTAGGCATGGAGAGGAGAGAGAGGATCAGAGGTAGGCATAGAAGAGAGGGGAGAGGGCTATGCAGCATGGGCAAGGGGAGAGCTCTCTCAAACCTAGGCGCAGATAGAATTTATATAGACATAGCTACGCCATGCAGTGCCACATCATCCCAGCCAATCACATCTCTACATACAATCAGATCTAAATCTTATTGGTGGGATGATATCACCTGATCCAATCAGATGAGAGTCTCTCTCAAACATCCTTAGGTGGCACTAAGACTGGTCAAAGTAGAGTCTTTGGCGCCACCTTGTTTGATACCATGAAGCAACCTGGAGTCCCATCTGTATGGGACTCCAGGCATCATCATCCTTAGGCGCACGCCTCCCTAGGTGTGCGCCCCCTCCTTTCTTCCTTCTAGCAGGGGGACAAGAGATCAAATCTCTCTCCTATGGGTGCATGACACATGGACAGATGTTTAAATGTCAAAGGTCAATGTTTGACCAAAATCAAAAGATAAGAATTTATAGGTAATGAAAAATGGTAGGTGTTGTCTCAAATTTATGTCATAAATTAAGATAATCTTTTTCTAACCTGGACAAGCTCCAATCAGATCAAGTAAAGTTATCTGAGTTAGTCCAAACATATTTGGCTCAATCGAGATAACTTTTGATGATTGTTGAAGGAGAACATTAGGCTCAATCGTGTGCTAGCATGATTTTCTTGAACCTAATTGAATCTAATTCAAATCAATTAAATTGAGTTAGTCCAATTGATGATATCCAAATCCAAACCCTTATTTGTATGATTTAGTTAGATTCAGTTTTGTATGGTAATTAGATATGTCTCAATCTCTATCATCGACATCATCGAAACACCTTCCGATAGATCAAAACTTTTCTGATTCATACAACTAGAATGATTGATAATGATCAATCATCCAAATTATTCTAATTGCTCCCAAAATCCACCAATAATATCTAATAGTATATGGTGGCAATCCATCAGAACTGAAAATGAACCTCTCAGTGCAGTTATCTGTGTGATTAAGTTCTTCTATCTTGAGCCCCGATCGGATTAGGATTAAGGTGATCTCGTCAAATCCTAATATTCATCATATGATTAATCATTCGATTCAAATCCAATGTGAAAATCTTAATAAAAACTCTTTCTATTATTTCACTCTGCCATGGCCATGGGCTTATGGATTTGATTCTCGTGATCATCATAGGGCTACTCCTCATCTACTGAGATAAATAGATTCTCTCTTGGTGCAATCCAATTCCTACAATGAGCATGCTATAGCCAACATACACCTCAGGATTCCGAATGGCTAGAAGATTGAGTCATGGTGTAGTCAAACTATAACACCCTCAAGATGAACTATCAATGCACCTCAGATCAAAGAACCAGACACACCACTGCAGCTTCGAGCTAGTCATCGACGAGAAGGTAGAATTCCTAATGATTGCTCGAGGTGGTCATGCTTAGTGCCCTCATTCTTTAATGAG
Organism: Cocos nucifera; assembly: GCA_006176705.1. Lineage (NCBI taxonomy): Eukaryota > Viridiplantae > Streptophyta > Magnoliopsida > Arecales > Arecaceae > Cocos > Cocos nucifera. The sequence continues at coordinate 478,370 of QRFJ01001097.1, read as the reverse complement.
TACCTGTACTCTCACTCTAATATTTCTACACCGTAGACTCAAGACTTATCTACTATAAAGAAGTGATTGTACACCAACCTTTTGGATCAATTACCATTCTCATGATGATTCTACTGTTAGGAGCATTTTACGAGTTAATAATGAAAATTTATGTCTTAAATTTTCAACTCTTGAAATTAAGAATTATCATTGCCACTAACTCAAGGGATGTATCACATACACTAAATACATATTATGATAGAAAATAATCTATTTTATTATTTATAGTCAAAATTATAATTTTATCCTTATAAGTGTATAACAAGTGTCAGCCAATTCTGGCTTCTAAGGCATACATATCTAATAGTTTTTAGACCTGAGGTGCATCGATAGTTTATCTTGAGTGTGTTATAGTTTGACTATGTCATAACTCGATCTCCTAGTCATTTGGAATCCTAAGGTATATATTGGTTATAGCATGTTTATTGTAGGGATTGGTTCGCACCAAGATGGGATCTATTAACCTCGCTGGAGGAGTAGTCCTATGATGATCATGAGATCGAGTCCTTAAGCCCATGGCCATGGTAGTATGATATAATAGAAAAAAAGTTTTCTATTAGAATTTCACATCAGACTCGAATCGAATGATTCAATCATATGACGGGATGTTGGATTTGATGAGTTCACCTTAACCCTAATCCTATCGGAGCTCATGATAGAAAAATCCAATCACATAGGTAGCTACACCGAGAGATTTGCTTTTAGTTCTGATGGGTTGCCACCATATACTGCTAGGTGTCATCGGTGGATTTTGAGAGAAATTAGAATGATCTTGATGATCGATCATTCTAATTGTGTGAATAAAAAAAGTTCTGATCTATTAAAAGGTATTTCAATGATGTCAATGATAGAGATCACGACATATCTCATTACCATATGAAACTAAACTTAACTGGATCACACAAACAAGAATTTAGATTTAGATGTGATCAATTAGGCTAATCTAGTTCGATTGATTTGGATTAGATCTAATTAGGTTCAAAAAAATCTTGCTAGCACATGATTGAGCCTAATATTCTCTTTCTATAGTCTTTTTGGTTCGTCTCAGTCGAGCCAAAGTAGTTTGGGCTCATCTAAAAATCCTATAAGGATATATCCTAGTCTAACTGGAGCTTGTCCAGGTTGGAAAAGGATTATCTTAAACTATCAGATGGAAATAAGACAATCTTGCCAATTCCTGACACAACCTGCTATTTTCGATTTCGTTAGGACATTGACCTAGTTTTTGTAGGAATTGAAGGGTATGGCATGCACCCCTTATATTTTTTATTTGGGGTGCATGCCCCAAGGAGTTGTTCTTTGATGAAATGAGATGGGGCCCCCTATTTGGCATGCACACAATAAGAGGAGGCATGGAGGAAGAGTTTGTTATGGAACAAACTCTTGGAGAAAATTCTCCACGCCACCCTCCTCTTCTCATCCCTTTTGTGCGACAATTCTATGGGAATTTTTAGTGACAAAACTAGGTAGAGTCTTGGTACTTCTCATGGGAAATCAGATTAAAATTTGATTAAATTAAGTAATTAGATTACTTGATCAAATAGGACTCTAGGCTTGGCGCAGGGTCTAATTAAATGACCCTGCATCCTAGGGTTTGCAACTTTGAGATCCCATGCCCCAAGGCTGCCACCCAATTTCCTCTCCATGCCTCCCTCCCTCTTGTCCTCTCTCTCTTCTCCATGCTCAAGAGTTAGACATGAGTTTCAGTGAAGGATCCAAGTGTTTTGGTGCAAAGATCAGGAAGAAAGATAAGTCATTCGTGAGACAAACGCGTGATCTTCAGAGAATGATTTGAAAGATCAACTAGAAGGCTCCAGATCTAATTTTTTGAGATTTGATCTAAAAGGAGAGCGTCTCTAGATCTAGCCCAAGTGGACTCCAGTAGAGGCTAGGCACGTGCGTGGCTAGATCTAGAATCCTGAAAATTGATAGATCATCGATAAGATAACTATTACCCTAAAGAGGTATTAGATTTTATTCCTGTTTCCATTCTAATTTTTGTTTTTAATATTAGATCAATAGGATCATATTTGAGAACTCTTAGATTTGATCAAGAATTTATAGAAAAATTTTAGAATTTTTGCTATAGATTTGATTAGATTAGATTGATCCTATGATGGAAAAAATAGTTTTTTCTTTAGTCTTAACGTGGGTGAAGGCCTCCGATTCTTAAATAAGAGGTTAACCATGTTAAGAATAGGAGGAGGACCTCATCCTAATGTGAGTAAAGATTCTTACAAGGGATATGAAGATTACATTAGGAACATGAGGAGAACCTCGTCCTAACATGGTTGAAGATCTTTATAGAGGGCATGAAAACTTCTAGTTTTTAAACTAAAAGAAAGGCTAATTCCTAAATAGGTTTAGAAGACCCTTGTACATGAACAAGGGGGACACACCTATGAGACATCAGACCAGAATTGTCATCTCAAAATGACACCAACATCAGACATGGCACAAAAATTAGGATTTCATAAGTACTAAGTCAAAACAAGACATAGAAAGACGATCGAAAGAAGTATTATTTCATTGAAATAAAGTTCATTACAAAGGTCTTTAGGGCCGATTACAAAAAGAAGAAGAAGAAGAAGAGAAGAACAAGGATGAAGTCCTATTAAGACTTCGGACTGTCGACCCCAACCATTACAAGGGAGAGCTTCAAATCATTTACTTTGCTCTCAAGCTCTTCCTCGCCTATAAGCTCTCGCCAAGTAGCTTCCGAGCTCTTTTAGCATCCTCCTCAGCCTCCCTCATTCCTTTTCGTAAAATAGCCGACTCGGCCTTGATGTCCTTTACGGCATTTTTTTGGTAGGCCTTTGAATTTTGAGTTGAAGCAGCTTGGCCCTGTTCTTTTCATACACCTCCAAAAGATTTTCGAGAGTACTCTTTAAAGAGGCAATCTCACTCGAGTCCCCACTCGGGCCAGTTTGAGCTTGATCTGCTAACTACTTCTGGAGCCAGTTCACCTCACTATTGGCTGCCCTAAGCATTCTCTTGAGCTTAAAGATCCGGTCATACCAGCCTATTCTATAGGTGTTATATGCATCCTCGGCCTCATGCAGCTATTTCTAGAGATTGGAGAACTTTTTCGACCAATCCCAACTGTATTCTCCTTGACTTTGAGCACAGATCGAGCCACTCCCTAACTAATTGATTTTTTTCTTTTGTCTTTCGAATCTCAACCTCAAGAAAGCAAATCTTGATGGTCGAAGTCTAGGCTTTCTCGCTTGCAAGCTTTGATGCTCGTTCTAACTGCACAGTCAAATGATACTTTTTGGCTGTATAATTCTTGAAGGCCTGCTTAGAAGCTTGGCGGAGATGGTTGATTTTGGCCGAGGCAATCATATAGTTATTCTTTGACTTTTGAAGTTCATCTTCTACCTTCTTTAACTTCTTATGGCATGCCAAATTTTTTTCTTCAAATCTTTGATAATGGCTTTCAGAGGAATGGCCCAAGGTAGTGGCGCGGCCTCGACCCATGATGGTGTTCCATGGCAATGTTTGCAAGTTAAATTCTAAATAACAGGCACACCATAACACAGAGGTATAAAGGAAATCTAATTTATTCAAAATTTCTTCAGAATCAAAAAAGAAAATAGATTAGGTACGATCTATACAGCAAGGACTAATGGATTAAAAAAGGAAATGTTAGATATTGCCTAGAAGCAGAATTGGCTGACACTTGTAATACACTTCTAGGGGCAAAATTATAATTTTGACTATAAATCAATAAAATGGGTTTATTTTCTATCACATATGTGTATTTAGTGTCTGTGATACATCCTTTGAGTTAATGGTAATGATAATTCATATTTTCAAGAGTTGAAAATTTAAGACATGAATAATCATTATTAACTCATAAAATGCTCCCGACCATAGGATCATCACGAGGATGGTGATTGATCCGGAAGGTTGGTGTACAATCGCTTCTCTTTAGTAGATGAGTCTTGAGTCTACGGTGTGGAGACACCGGAGCGAGAGTACAGGTACTCGTTAGAGAACGAGGGCACTGAGCGTGACCACCTCGAGTAGTCATTAGGAAGTCTACCTTCTCGTCAATGACTGACTCGATGCTGCAGTAGTGTGTCTGGTTCTTTGACCTGAGGTGCATCGGCAGTTCACCTTGAGGGTGTTATAGTTTGACTACACCATTACTCGGTCTCCTAGCCATATGGAACCCTGAGGTGTATGTTGGCTATAGCATGTTCATTGTAGGAACTGGATTGCATCAAGATGGAATCTATCTACCTCGGTGGTAGAGGAGCAGCCCTATGATGATCATGAGAATCAAGTCCAGAAGCCCATGGCCATGGCAGAGTGAAATAATAGAAAGAGTTTCTATTTAGATTTTCACATTGGACTCGAATCGAATGATTACATCATATGACAGAGACTAGGGTTTGACGAGTTCACCTTAACCCTAATCTGATCGGGGCTCAAGATAGAAGAACTTAATCACACAGGTAGCTGCACCAAGAGGTTCGCATTCAGCTCTGATGGGTTGCCACCATATACTGCTAGGTGTCACTGGTGGATTTTGGGAGCAATTAGAATGATTTAGATGATCGATCATTCTAGCTGTTCGAATCAGAAGAGTTCTGATCCATCGAAAGGAGTTTCGATGATGTCGATGATAGAGATCATGACATATCCCATTACCATACAGAACTGAACCTAACTGGGTCACACAAACAAGGGTTTGAATCTGGTGATCATCAATTGAACTGATCTAGTTCAATTGATCTGAATGAGATTCAATTAGGTTCAAGAAAATCGTGCTAGCACTCGATTGAACCTAACGTTCTTCTTTTACTATCATAAATAAGTTGTCCTGACTGAGCCAAAGGAGTTTGTGCTCAATCAGAGGCCTTCATATGGTCTGACTGGAGGTTGTCCAAGTCAGAAAAGGTTGTCTTATTTTGTAAGACAATTACCTGCCATTTTTGGTCACCTGCCATTTCTTGTTCTTTGACTTTGGTCAAAAGTCTACCTTTGACTGGTCAAATGTTGACCATTGACTTTGACTTTTGACCACATGTCACACCTATTGGAGAGCTGGTTGGGGCCTTGTCCCCCTGCCAGAACCTGGCTGGAAAGGAGGGGGCGCCACGCCAGGCGGCGTGCCCAAGTTGGAGCCTAGGAGTCCCTTTGGAGGACTCCAGGAGTCTCCTTTTGGATAGGGACTCAATCAGAGTTCTCCTAAGAACCACTTTGACAGTTTGACTGGTCTTAGGCACCTCTAAGGAGGAATCCAGGGGACTCTATTCCACCAATCAGATTTAGATCTGATTTCACAAAGGGTTGTGATTGGTTGGGAAGAAGAGGAGTTGGATCACAGCAGTCTATAAATAAGACCCTGCCCAACTCCTAAGATTTGAGAAGAGATTTCCTTTCCATGCCCCAAGGCTGCCTCTCCCCTCCTTCCTCCATGCCAAACCACTCTTCTCCCTCTCCTCTCCACGTCCAAAAGGTTTTGGACTTTGGTTGGTGCGATCCAGATCAAAGAAAGGCGATCAAAAAGCTAGAAGGCTGCGCTGCTGCAAAGGACGACTGCTGATCTTCAAAAGAGTTTTGAAGATCCTCCAGATCAGATCCAGATCTAATTTTTGGAGATGTGATAGAGAAGAAGAGGATCTCCAGATCCAACCTGAGTGGATACCGGTAGAGGCCAGGCGCTTGCGTGGCTAGATCCAGAACCTTCCGCTGCAAACAGGATCATCAACAGGGTAATAGGATTACCCAAATCAGGTAAATTAAATTTGATTTAATTTATCTTATTTTATTTTAATTTATTAAAATAATAAGAATTAGATCTAAAATATATCAAGATCTGATTTAGATCAAAGAAAAAATTTTTTTAAAATATATCTCTTGATCTGATCAGATCTGAACGAACCTGGATCCGAAAAATCAGGATTTTCCTTCAACTGGTATCAGAGCCAAGGTTCTAAAAGTATTTAGATCTAATTTTAAATTTATTTTAATTAAAAATAAGTGATTTTAGATGTCACATGAGATGTGATCAGATCTAAAATCAGAAAAAATTAAAATTAAATGATTTGGATCTAAGATTAGAAAATATGCATGACTAGTTCTAAAATAGAATAGTTCTATAGAATAGTCTTGCATGTTTTGATTTAATTTGATTAAATCATATTTTAGATCTATTTATTTACTATTTTTTGATATTATAATTATTATAATAACATCTAAAAAATAGTAAATAAAAATTATTTAATTTTAAATATCATATGAGATATGATTGATGCATGTCTAGACTAGTTGTAGAATAGTTCTACATAATTGTCTAGATTAGAATTTATTTTGATTAGATCAATTTAAATCTAATTTTTTAGATTATTATGAGATAATTTAGATCTGAAAACATGCATGATTCGATACATGAGATGTATGCAAAATATGCCATGATTAGATCTAATTTGTATATATGAGATATATGATATAGATCTAAAACTATTTTGTAGTATTGCATGTTCCTGATTAAGGCGTTCCTCTTGGCCGTCCGGTCATAAGAACGAAGAAGGGTTTAAAGGCCCTCTCTTCCCATTCGATGGGGTGTTCTTATGATGTGTAGGGGTGCTGCGTGTTCGTCCTTAATCAGAAATCCCAAAACTTACTTTCTGCAAAACCCTAGATCCTGAAACCCTAGGATTTATTGTGCATATTTTGTTTATGAACCCTACTTAATTAAGAATTAAGATTTATGGAATATTAATTAGGTCTAAAATTGAGAATTTTAGATCTAAGACATATTCATAATACTGGGTTCGGGCTTGGGTAGCTCAATTAGGTCTAAGCGGTTGATCAAACCGAATCAAGAGTTGGTTAGATGGGATCAACAATGCTTAAATTGACCAGCCTAATAGGATTAAGTCTGGGTCAAGATCGAGTCACGATCAAGCAAGACCTAATTAGGCTCAGAGGTTAGAGTCTGGATTGTAGGCTAACCCAATTGGTTCTGACTCAACAATTTGGTGTCTAAGGTAAGTTTGGCACATACGACCGACTGGTTTTTAATTGGAAGCTACTCGACCTGAATGCATTCTTGTACGAGTTAATGGCATATTCCTTCCACCGGTCTCACTTACCTGGCCATATCTGTTGACACAGTTCTGATCTGAGGTGGTCAATAATCCGAGCTAACCCATGCCACTAGGTTAGTCATAATTGTTATGACTATGACCAAGTCTAGTTTAATGAGACCTGAATCAATTCTCCCTAAGAAAAGATTAAGTCTGAGGTCTTCCACCATTGTAGATGTGCGGGCCCTTCCCGGGGTTGATTGTTCTCGGCTGGATACAGTGGCTCAGTTGCACCGGGAAAAAGATGCAACCATGTCTATTAGGCATTGGATGCTATGGGCTGGAGGATGAGTTGGGCTCAATATTTTGGATACGGTGAGAGACTCAATTAGGAATCCCAGTCTATGCAAATGGTGGGTCTGACTTAACTAAGGAGTGGATCAATATTCCGGATACGGTGAGATTCATGAATTAGAGACCAAGTTTGGGTGCACCATGATTAGAGAATCATTGAACAAGAGTTGTTCACTCATTGGCTAACCCATCACCAATAACTGTTAGGTGAGGTGATGAGTCAGTTGGTGAGACCGCACCACCCACTAGAAATCATTAATCATGGAGATTTTCGCATCTCTACAGAGGGAGTGTAGGGATCCGAGAAAATAGTGGGAGCTAATTTGTTTAAAAATAAAATTTCCTAAATAAATTGGTCAAGTCATAAATTACAGTATCTAACTAGAATCTTTGACTCTCTATACAGGAAAATGTCTGCGTCCAACCCATTGGCACGTATCCTGGACACACATAGACTGACTGGACCCAATTATAAAGATTGGCTCAGGAACTACAAAATTATTTTGGGTTTCGAGAAGTTAACCCATGTATTTGGACCAGGACCCTCCCACCTTACCAGCCCGTCCATCCACTTGAACAGAGAGCGTCTCTGAAAAATGGATAGACGAAGATAATAAGGCCAGATATTACATGTTGGGCTCGATGTCTGATGAGCTCCAGCGCCAACATGAAGATATCGGGACTGCTCGCCAAATGTTGGCTCACCTGCAGGAGATGTTTGGTGAACAGAGTCGCGCAGCCAAATATCAAGTCACGAAATGACTTTTTAAGGCTAAGATGCGTGATGGGCAGTCAGTCCAAGATCACTGTCTGATGAATGATCAAGGACATGGAAGAGCTTGAGAAGCTCGTGTGAAGTTAGACTTGGATCTGCAGAATGATATTATTCTGCAATCCTTGACTGATGCATATGGGCAATTCATCATGAATTACCACATGCATAAACTTCAAAATTCCTTGGCCGAATTAATGAATATGCTGGTTACCGCTGAGCTTTCTATGAAAGGTTCTAAAGGCTCAGTTCTTGCTATGGAACGGACTTCTTCCAAAAGAAAGTCTTATGGAAAGAAAAAGAAGTCTGTGAAAAAGCAGAAGGTGGAAGGAGGAAAGAAGAAGAAGGCAGAAGAAAGAAGAAGGCCGATGTCAAAGGAAAGTGTTTCCATTGCAACAGCGACGGCCATTGGAAGCGGAACTGCCCTACTTACCTGGCCACCCTGAAGAACAAGAAGGAAGGTCCTTCTGGAGGTATGCTCGTTATTGAGTCTAACCTTACGGTTTCTTCTCCATCCAGTTGGGTGCTTGACTCTGGTTCTAGTGCTCATCTGTGCACTTCCATGCAGGGTCTTGAGGATAGCAGGAGGCTGAGGGATGGAGACATGATCCTACGCATCGGTAATGGAGCAAGAGTTGCTGCAGTAGCCGTGGGAACATACCCTCTTCGATTACCATCTGGTTTAGACTTAGTTTTGAAAGACTGTTATTATGTGCCTGCAGCTAGCAGGAATTTGATTTCTGTTTCATGCTTAGCACAAGAAGGCTATGTGATTACCTTCTTTAAGGACCATTGTAACATTCTTTATGAAAGAAATAAAATTGCAAATGGTTTCCTTATTAATGGTCTTTATCAGCTACATATTGATGTACCTATTCTAACTATCGAGCAAAACGTGAATGCCAAACGACCTAGGGATAGTCCAAACGATAGATATCTATGGCACCTGAGATTAGGTCATATAGCAGAAGATAGGATCAACAAATTGGAGAAAAATGGGCTATTGAGTCCATTGACTTTCGAGTCATATCCAACTTGTGAATCTTGTCTTCAAGGCAAAATGACTAAACTCCCTTTTGTTGGACATGGGGAGAGGGCCACAGATCTCCTTGCCCTAGTACATACTGATGTGTGCGGCCCATTTGATGTGCCGGCTAGAGGCAATTTTGTCTACTTCATTACCTTTACCGATGATCTGTCTAGGTATGGGTATGTGTATCTTATGAGACACAAGTCTGAAGCTTTTGAAAAGTTCAAAGAATTCAGACATGAAGTAGAAAAACAAACTGAAAAACCCATTAAGGTTCTTCGATCAGATCGAGGAGGTGAATACCTTAGCTGAAATTCCTAGACTATCTCAAGAAAAATGGCATAGTCTCTCAATGGACTCCACCAGGAACACCTCAACTCAACGGGGTTTCAGAATGGAGAAATCGGACTCTATTGGATATGGTTCGATCCATGATGAGCTTCACAGACCTCCCTGATTTTCTTTGGGGACATTCATCATTAACTTCAATTTATCTACTGAATAGGGTTCCCTCTAAAACCGTTCCTACCACACCGTATGAGATATGGCACGGTAAGAAACCAAGTCTGAGTCATCTCAGAATTTGGGGTTGTCCGGCTCATGTCAAAAGACAACAAGCGGACAAGTTAGAGTTTAGGTCCTTTAGAGCTCGATTCATAGGATATCCTAAAGAGTCATTAGGATACTATTTCTACATTCCAGAAGACCACAATGTGATTGTGAGTCGACATGCCATCTTTCTTGAAAAATAGTTTATTCAAGATAGCGGCATTGGAAAGCAGATTAAGCTTGATGAGAAAGTCTCACAAGTACAACGAGCTAAGGACCAATTGGAACCAAATCAGGTTGAGCCAATAAGAACACTACCTCCTCCACCTCGTAGATCGGAAAGAGTTTTCCATCCCCCTGAAAGATACTTAGGTATTATTTCAGAGGAAGTAGAGAAAATGTTCCTCATAGGTAATGGTGCTCATGGTGATGATCCCAAAACCTACAACGAGGCGATATCAGATATCGACTCCGAGAAATGGCTAGAGGCAATGCAGTCAGAAATTGACTCGATGCACTCAAACCAAGTCTGGACCTTGGTAGATCCACCAGAAGGTATAGTACCTATTGGGTGTAAATGGATCTTCAAGAGAAAGATTGGTGCAGATAGGAATGTGGAGACATTCAAGGCTAGACTAGTGGCAAAAGGTTATAGTCAACGCGAAGGCATTGACTATCAGGATACCTTTTTCCCCAGTAGGCTATGCTAAAATCCATCCGCACATTGCTTGCCGTTGCAGCCTACTTCGATTATGAAATATGGCAAATGGACGTGAAAATGGCATTCTTAAATGGATATCTTGAGGAAGATATCTATATGGAACAGCCGCTAGGTTTCACATCCAGTGATACTGATCACAAGGTTTGCAAGCTGCAAAGGTCCATATATGGACTTAAGCAAGCATCTCGGAGCTGGAACACTCGTTTCAATGATGTGATCAAAATTTTTGGTTTCATCAAAAATGAAGAGGAACCATGTGTTTTCAAAAAGGTCAGTGGGAGCGCTGTTGTCTTCCTCGTATTGTACGTGGATGACATCCTCCTTATTGGGAATGATATTCCCATGTTGACAACAGTCAAAATGTGGTTGTCCAAGGAATTCTCCATGAAAGACCTAGGTGAAGCATCCTTTATTCTAGGAATTAAGATCTATAGGGATAGACCGAATAGGATGCTAGGACTTTCACAGAAGATGTACATAGAGGAAAGTACTAAAGAGGTTTAGTATGGAAAACTCTAAGAGGGGATTAATACCCTTCAGACATGGTATTCATCTTTCCAAGAAGATGTGCCCTAGCACACCTGAGGAAATAGAACGCATGAGCAAGATCCCTTATGCTTCTGCAATAGGGAGCCTCATGTATGCCATGCTATGTACACGACCTGATATAGCCCATGCTGTGAGTGTCACAAGCAGATATCAGTCAAATCCAGGTGAAGAACACTGGACTTCTGTGAAATGTATCCTTAAGTACTTGAGAAGAACTAAGGATATGATGTTGGTCTTTGGTAATGGAGAACTCCAAGTCCAGGGATACACAGACTCGGATTTCATGTCCGATATAGATGATCGAAAGTCGACATCTGGAAGTCTGTTTGTGTGCAATGGTGGTGCTGTCAGCTGGAAGAGTTTCCAAGCAAACGTGATAGCAGATTCCACCATGGAAGCAGAATATATCGCTGCATCAGAGGCTGCGAAGGAAGCATTCTGGTACAAGAAGTTTGCTGCAGAAATTGGAGTAATGCCATCAGATGCCATTCCTCTATACTGCGACAACAATGGCGCCATAGCCCTTGCTAAGGAGCCGAGGTCTCACCAAAAATCCAAGCACATTGAGCGGCGATACCACCTCATCCGCGATTACCTCGAGAAGGGTTACGTCGAGGTCAAGAGAGTCAACTCCACAGATAATGTGGCAGACCCACTTACAAAGCCGTTGGGCCAGCAGAAGATCGAAGCCCACCTTGAGAAGATGGGACTTAGACTTGTAGCCAATTGGCTTTAGGACAAGTGGGAGATTGTTAGATATATGTGCCCTAGAAGCCAGAATTGGCTGACACTTGTAATACACTTCTAGGGGCAAAATTATAATTTTGACTATAAATCAATAAAATGGGTTATTTTCTATCACATATGTGTATTTAGTGTCTGTGATACATCCTTTGAGTTAATGGTAATGATAATTCATATTTTCAAGAGTTGAAAATTTAAGACATGAATAATCATTATTAACTCATAAAATGCTCCCGACCATAGGATCATCACGAGGATGGTGATTGATCCGGAAGGTTGGTGTACAATCGCTTCTCTTTAGTAGATGAGTCTTGAGTCTACGGTGTGGAGACACCGGAGCGAGAGTACAGGTACTCGAGGGCACTGAGCGTGACCACCTCGAGTAGTCATTAGGAAGTCTACCTTCTCGTCAATGACTGACTCGATGCTGCAGTAGTGTGTCTGGTTCTTTGACCTGAGATGCATCGGCAGTTCACCTTGAGGGTGTTATAGTTTGACTACACCATTACTCGGTCTCCTAGCCATATGGAACCCTGAGGTGTATGTTGGCTATAGCATGTTCATTGTAGGAACTGGATTGCATCAAGATGGAAATCTATCTACCTCGGTGGTAGAGGAGCAGCCCTATGATGATCATGAGAATCAAGTCCAGAAGCCCATGGCCATGGCAGAGTGAAATAATAGAAAGAGTTTCTATTTAGATTTTCACATTGGACTTGAATCGAATGATTACATCATATGACAGAGACTAGGGTTTGACGAGTTCACCTTAACCCTAATCTGATCGGGGCTCAAGATAGAAGAACTTAATCACACAGGTAGCTGCACCAAGAGGTTCGCATTCAGCTCTGATGGGTTGCCACCATATACTGCTAGGTGTCACTGGTGGATTTTGGGAGCAATTAGAATGATTTAGATGATCGATCATTCTAGCTGTCTCGAATCAGAAGAGTTCTGATCCATCGAAAGGAAGTTTCGATGATGTCGATGATAGAGATCATGACATATCCCATTACCATATAGAACTGAACCTAACTGGGTCACACAAACAAGGGTTTGGAATCTAGGTGATCATCAATTGGAACTAATCCAGTTCAATTGATCTGAATGAGATTCAATTAGGTTCAAGAAAATCGTGCTAGCACTCGATTGAACCTAACGTTCTCCTTCAACAATCATCAAAAGTTGTCTCGACTGAGCCAAATATATTTGATCTCACTCAGGTACCTTTACTTGATCTGACTGACGCTTATCTAGGTTAGAAAAGAATTGTCTTAGTTTATGAGATAAATTTGAGACAACACCTGCCATTTTTCATCACCTGCTAATTCTTGTCTTTTAACTTTAGTCAAACGTTGACCTTTGACACTTAGACACCTACCCATGTTATGCACCCATTAGAGAGAGATTTGACCTTTTGTCCTCCTGCTAGAAAGAGAAAAGAAGGGGACACATGCCTAAGGAGGTGTGCACCCAAGGATAATGACATTTGGAGTCCCATACAGATGGGACTCTAGGTTGCTTTATGATATCAAATAAGGTGGCGCCAAAGACTCTACTTTGATCAGTCTTGGCACCACCTAAGGATGTTTGAGAGGGACTCTCATCTGATTGGATTAGGTGATGTCATTCCACCAATCATATTTAGATCTGATTGCACAAAGTGACATGATTAACCGGAATGATGTGGCACTGCATGGCATAACATGGTCTATGTAAACCTTATCTGTGCCTAGGTTTGAGAAGGCTCTCCCCTTGCCCATGCCATATAGCCCTCTCCCCTCTCCTCCATGCCGGCTTCTAATCCTCTCTTTCCTCTCCATACCCAAGAGGCTTTGGGCTCAAGTTTGGTGCGGTCCAGGCAAGAGAAAGGCAACAAGAAAGAAAGAAGGCAGCACTACTACAAGAGACGACATCGGATCTTCAAAAATTATTTTGAAAATCTTCAAGATTAGATGTAGATCTGATCTTTGGAGGAAAGATTAAGAAGGAGGAGATCTCCAGATCTTGTCCGAGTAGATACCGATAGAGGCTAGGCGATTGCGTGGCTGCATCCAGAACCTCAGAAAATCAGCAAGATCATCACAGGATAATAAGATTACCAAGAATAAGATATAAATTAAATCTAATTTAATTTAATTTAATTTATTTTATTAGATTCATCAAATTAGATCTAAAAAGTATCAGATCTGATTTAGATCTAAGAAAAATATTTTTGAAATATTTCTCTTGGTCAAATCAGATCTGAACGAACTTGATCCAAAAATTAGGATTTTCCCTTCATCAATGGTAGGTTCTGCAGGTTTAATGGGGGGAGATCGGCTCTGGCCACGGAAGGCTCCATCTCATTTTTGAAAGAATTCTCTACTAGAAATCCGAAGTCTAGCTCGAAAAACGTTTCCTCAACCTTCTTCTGGCAGAGTTTGAATCCTTTGTCAAAAGCCTCTTAAGTGAAAGCCACTTTGATGTTTTCCATCTCCTTCGAAGACTTGAAAGATAGAATGGCCCACTCCCTCTCTACGATGACTTCAGCCTCGGCCATCTTCCTCTTTTCTTCTTCCAAGGCCAAGGCAACCTTCAGCTCTATCGATACTTGCTCCTCCCTCTTAAGCACCTCTTGAAGGTGTCCAACCTCGGTAGAATGAGTTTCCTTCAAGCGCTCAATTTTGGCCCTGGCATCCTTGGTCTCCACCTAGGTAATTTCAGCTTCCTTCATAGCCCTTGAGACTTCGATCTTATGGAGGTTGACTACCTTCATGTTTGCAAAGAGGTGGTGCACCAGCTGCAAATAGCAAAATACAAGTTATTATTAAAAAACACACATATATTCTGACAAGTATGAAAGGAAAGAAGTAGTCACCTCAATGAAGGCTGCAAAGCAATCTTTCTTTCTTTCTTAGTCATTGGCCTGAAGGATCTTCTCAATAATGCCTGGGATGATGTAATCCTCCATTAAGGGCTGGACGACCTCCCAATCATCGAGGGAACCTCGATCAAGTCTAGCATTATTGCTACCAGATTCCCTAGGAGTCCTCCTGACCTTCTTGACAATAGTCTTCTTCCTCCTCTTCTCCACCTCCTTCCTCTTCTCAGGAGGTGCGGAGGAAACAGCCTCAGTGGGCGAGGTCGACTTTGATCGGGGTACTGCAACCTCTGGAATAAGAGTCACCTAGGCTAAATGTAAGGAATTTAGTATCGCTTTGATACCAATTATTGCAGAAGCTCCTGATCTTTAGTGTGGACCATAGGAGACCTTTAACATTCCCTAAGACAGCGTATCATAAATCCATCACCTAGATCTATGCTGGGCACCTCCCTTCTTGGGCTTGAGGGAGGCGCTCCCTCTCTCTAGGGCTTCTTTAGGAACCTAGGGCAACTACTCTAGAGAGAAGAAAGAAGAGAGGTTGAAGAGAGAAAAGATCTGTATTGATTGCATCCTTGAAAACCTTAAAACAACCTATGTATTTATACATAGCCATTGGGCCCGACCAAAAACTCTCCTAACTAATCCAATACATGAAAGCACTCATTGAGCCCATGTACACCCATGTCTCCCATACTCTCATCCTCTTAATCTAAGTCCGACCCATACATGAGTTAGCCCCCTTAAGATCTCTTAAACCAGGCCTTAAGACCCCTAGGATAAATCCATATCCTAGCCCTAAACTGACCCTCGCATAGCTCTAATGCATGCCATGCTGCAGTCCTAAACGCGCTCTTCCTTGTTTGGCCTATCCTCTAAGACTTAGCCGATCTAGTTTCAGACTGAGCCATTTAACCTACAAAAATGATCCTTTCTGCAGTATTGATTCTCCGACTTTGGTTTCTTGCTCTATCTTAAATCCTAGGTATTCGAAGCACCAACCAAGCCCCTAAAATCTCTGAAGCCAATACTCTGGCTCCTCTCATAGCCTCTCAAGGCTTATGAGTACCATCAATTCTCACAATCTTCATCTTGGTGCCCCAAGCCTTAGCAAATCCCTCGGCAATGCACTCCTACACAATCCCACTATCGATGCGCATCCTGACAGTACCTATGCAAGCATCACCTCCATCAATCCTCTTCAGCTGTTGTGCACCTTTAAGGCCTTTGGAATGACCGTCTCCACCGCTAAAGACCTATGCTTGCTTCTTGGCACCATCCTAAAATTGTAGGATCCCTTCTGCTTAGCAGCTGCACCACTTTCTCTAGACTTTCCTGGAGAACCTACAGTATTTCTGCACCAGCACATGCTATACCACTTGACATAATCTCCTTAGAGCTATGCCTATCCACTGTACATGCCGCTCCATTAGGAACTGTACATCATCGGCTCTAATCCTCAACTTTGAACTCATGCCAAATTTTCTCTTCGCTTGTAAAGCCACCACTATGAAGCTCCACCTATATCCGAAGTCCATTTGATGCCATAGAAGTCAACTCTATCACCGAGTCCCTCAAGGCCAACCACTTAACGCTGCACTATTGAGCATGCCGCTGCATCTCAAACACCATCGCTGCTCCTTCGAATCCTCCATACTCTACAGCCCTTTTCAAAGCCATCTCAGATACCTCCATAACTCGCGGGCACCTCCAAAACCCAAGAGCTCATCCAACTCTTCTGAATCCAGTGACTGAATCCTAAGAAATTCCATCCTAGCCTTCTCTCTTCTTCTCCTATACTAGCCATCGCTTTAGTTGTGCCTGAATGAATTACAACTCAAATCCTATCCTAGGCTCAGACCCATCTACCTCATCTTGAGGCTCTCGAGACTCTATGGCACTCTCTGAGACCTACTCTCGATCTTCCTCAGATGCTTCTTGACACTCTATTGAGATACCTCCCTCGACTGTTGCACCACCGAGCCTCTCTCAATCCTTGTGCCTCTAGGGTAGCGCTCCTACAGCACTCTAGTGCTTTCTGACTCATCTCGACACTACCTCCTCATAGGTATCTAGATCCTTTCTTGCTATACACAAACCATCCTCTACTGAACTACGACTCTCCCTAGTGCTCCTACAGAAAAAACCTGATCCAGAACACTTTCGGCTACCTGAGACCTCCTGGCTCTTCCTGAGACCTACTTTCGGTCTCACTGAGATGCCTCTAATACTCTCTACTGAGATACCTCCCTCGGCTGCTACACCATCGAGCTTCTCTCTACCTCTATGCCTCCAAGATAGTTCTCCTGCAGCACTCTAGCGCTCCCTGACTCGTCTCTGCACCACTCTACAGTCGTCCGACCCTAACTTGCTAGACCTCCATGGATCATCCATTCCATCATCCCCAAGAGTCCGTAAATCCATGCTCTGATCGAATCGTTGAATACATCTTCGACTACTTTCCCTCTTTCCTACAATTGAAGGACGTATAGTCACTTCTTCAACCTTCCTTCAACCATTACCCCTTGGAAACCTCTCTTCAATAGCCCTACACTGCCCATCTTTCTAGAGAACTCTGATGCTCTCTACTGAGATACCTTCCTCGGCTACTGCATCTCGAGCCTCTCAGCCTTGCATCTTCAGGAAAGCGCTACTGCAACACTCTAGCATTTCCTATCTTGTCTACAATCATACGCCTCGATTTTCTCACCAAGACCGATCAGCAAATCATACACCCAAACCTTTCATCCTGAAAAAAATCCTTCTCGTTAATTCTCTCAGCCTCCACCTTCAACCCACTACTTTCGATCGGTCAAACCATAGCAATAATAAAGATAAATCTAAGA
Organism: Cocos nucifera; assembly: GCA_006176705.1. Lineage (NCBI taxonomy): Eukaryota > Viridiplantae > Streptophyta > Magnoliopsida > Arecales > Arecaceae > Cocos > Cocos nucifera. The sequence goes on along the minus strand of QRFJ01001097.1, from coordinate 460,860 downwards.
CATACCGTGGAATACTTATGCAAACTTTTGATTTCATCCTGTATGACTTCTCCTTCGCTTTCATGCACCATCAGACTCTGATACCAAATTGTAAGGAATCCGGTATCGCTCTGATACCAATTATTGTAGAAGCCCCATACCTAGATCTATGCTGGGGCACCTTCCTCCTTGGGCTTGAGGGAGGCGCCCCCTCTCTCTAGTGCTTCTTCAAGAACCTAAGGCAACTACTCTAGAGAGAAGAGAGAAGAGAGGTTGAAGGGAGAAAAGATCTGTATTGATTGCATCCTTAAAAATTCTAATACAACCTATGTATTTATACATAGCCATTAGGCCCGATCAAAAACTCTCCTGGCTAATCCAATACATAAAAGCACTCATCGAGCTCATGTATACCCATGTCTCTCATGTTCTCATCCTCTGGATCAAAGCCCGACCCATACAAGAGTTAGCCTCCTTAAGACCTCTCAAACCAGGCCCATCCTAGCCCCAAACAGATCCTCACGTAGCTCTTCCTGTAGATTGAGTCAGCTCAGTCTCAGCACTGAGCCGGCTAACCTGAGACTGGGTCAGCTTAGTTTTAGACTGAGCCAATCCAGTTGCATGCCATGCCACAGTTCCAAATGCACTCATTTCTATTTGGCCTATCCTTTGAAACTTAGCCGATCTAGTTTCAGACTGAGCCGGCTAACCTATAGAAATGACTCTTTCTGCAGTCTTGATTTTTTGGCTTTATCCGAAGTACCAACCAAGCCCCTAGAATCCCTGGAACCAACACCCTGGCTCCTCCCATGGCCTCCCAAGGCTTGGGAGCATCATCAATCCTCACACCGAAATGGTCGAGCTTGGATCTCCGACCTTTGCTCATTTTGATTTCTCCCTCGAGGCACCTTCCTTTTTTTATGAGCCCGGAACCCTTTAGTCAATCGATTTAATTCCTTAGGAGTCATCCCTCTATGAATAACAAGAAAAAGTTAGAGAAAAGGATAAAGAAATAGAAAAAAAGCATAAGTGTATACCTTCAGGGTTGAATGGGCTCAGGCTAAGGTTGTACAAAGTTTGCTCATCTACTAATTTGGTCAGTAAAGGGGCTTTGCAATTTTTCAAAGTATTGACAGAGTTGAGGTCTACTCACTCCAGCCTAGGAGTTCTACGAACTGAGTTTCTTAGTTGGCCCTAAGAAGGAAGCCCTGGCTCTATTGAGGGACAAGATACAAAAAAAACTTTCCCTTCCAATTATAAATGGAGCAAGGGGCACCCTTAAGCAACCCCTTCTTATTGATTTGGGGGGATAAATACCATCAGTCCTTGAGAAAAGGATGGCAGTTAAGAATGAAGAAGGTCTGAAATAGAAAAACTATGGGATGGACCTTGGCCAGAAGGCAAAAGGCAAGGAATCCTATAATAAACCTAAAGAGGTTTGGGACGATAGAAGAAAGAGATATGTTCAAGAAGCATAAAAGGGCAATAACAAAAGAATGAATGAAAAGTCTTAACCCAGCATGAAGAACCTCTAAGTATAAATAGAAATAACCTGGAGGAGTGGCACAAGCTCGGCCACTTGATCCGAGAAACTCCAACTCATACTCAGGAGGAACTCCATACTGAACCCAGTTAAAGAAATGATTTTAGAAGAGAGGGAACAGAGAATGGTGTCTGGAACAAAAGTTGGACGGGCTACTTTCCTAAGCTTGATTTCATCCCTAGGGCTGGGGTTAGAAGGGCTCAGACCGGACGAACTCCTAGAATTGATGGACCAAAAAATTTTGGAGGCCATTTTGGATTGAGCAAAATCTAGAAAAACTCACCAAAAATCAAAGAAATTGGTGAAGAAACTTAAGGAACAAAGAAAGAACATACCCCCCCAAGAAACTCCTAAAGATCAAAAAAAATAACATAAAAAAGAAAGGCAAGAAAATCTAAAGGAAAGGTTAGGGCACTAACCTAAATTGATTGGAGATTTCGGAGATGCAGTCGAAAAGATAGAAGACAAACGGAAGGAAGCGTCGAAAATGAGAGAAACCATAGGAAAGACAGAGCAGGGCTCTCGGGCTCGAGGAAGATGAAGAGCGGAGAAGAAAAATAAGGAAGAGATAGACTAGAGTGAGGAAGAAGGGAAGGATGTTTAAATAGTCGGTCAAACCCTGAAGTGGTTATGATTATGGATCGTCTGTGCCGAACCCCCATTCTCCACATGTCTTCCCTATTATTGTAGTGGTAGGCATCTGACAAAGTCATCATGGTGCCATATAATTGAGCTCCACACCAGGGGGGATTTTAAAAGCTGAGGTTGTTTCGGGTCATTCGACAATTAAGAAGCTTCTATACCGATTCAAATGGTCCAAAACTTTTCATCTCCTGAAGGCAAAAAACTAGAAGAAACTTCGGCAATCATAGATTTTGATACTCTCTTTATCCAAACTTCAAACTTAGGAGTAGGAGGACAAGTGTTGGGGATAAAATGACTCTCGCCGAAGTCTACTTAGATGTTCAACCTTGGTGTAGTGCCATCTAGAGTCGTGATGGCCATGTCCGAACCTCAACCAAGTTGATCTCCTAGTTTAGACGAATTTTGGAAGATCAGCCTCCAAATGCGACTAAACTTTGAGCTTCATTCAAGAGTGACTCATTCTGGGATTAATAGAAACCCCTATCGATGTCAGATTTTGCGCATCGACCAATCTTCTCAACAAAAATCCTTCTAGCTTCCTCCTGATAACTGTAGATCTTACCAAACTACATGGTGAACTTCGGCCTGATGAACTTGAATAGTGAAAGCAATCTACCACTCAACTAATCCCAATCTCTAGCCTAACCATTCTACAAGTATGGAACTCCAGCATTGTCCGACCTTGACTAGCAGCCGACCTTCGACACCAGTCGAACTCCTCTACTTCACTTTGTAGATAGCAGATCTCGTTAATTTCATACCAACAACTTTGGCTGGATGAACTTGAGTCAGCAAGAGGATCTTGCCCCCAATATGAGTCCAATCTTCAACTTAGAATCAACAGTAGCCACTTCACAAGCAATGAATCTCTAAACTCCTCTATCCCAGCTTCAAGCCGACCTTGAGTATTGGCTAAACTCTTTCAAGAAAGCTTGATCGTAGCCTCAACCGAAGAACTTGCCAACCTCTTTCGACCTTCATCCCTCTAGGATAGGGTACCCATGCCTGCTCTCGGCCGAGGTTGGTCGAGCCATTGAAGGCTGTCAAGGTTGCTTTGTCGAGGTTCAAATTTAAAATCTAATTTATGAGCTCATTATCCATAGTTTAGAAGCTAACCTTCAAGCTCGGTTAGTCCAACCTTAAGTTCCAAATTCTAGCTTAAAAACCATACTACCAAGCTCAGAAATCTCCAATCCTCCATCCAAGCTTTAGCAAATGGAACTCAACCACCAGCAAGGTGCAACAAATGATAACCCACTCTCTATAACAAACTTTGAGTGGTTCGAATAGCTTCCTGACATTCTGTTATGGTTGTCACTATCATTTTGTCATAGACTCCATCTATAAAAAGGATCCTCCAAATACATTTTCCTCTCTAAGCTCTCATTTTCATTCTCATTTTCTGCATATCCCATTCTTGTTGGTCAGTAAGCTAACTTGACCGTTGGAGGATCCACACCAGAGGCACCCACCTCTGGTCTAGACTTTGTCTTGTAGATCTCGTCAGTGAGATCGTCTCCTCCACCTTCAAAGAACTCTAGCAGCTATCCATTTTCTGCACCAACAATAATGAAAGAGGATCGAAAAAGAAAAATGATCAGGTTAACCTCAGCTAAAAAATAGGTGGCCAGAAAATCAATGATAAACCAAAATGAATTTAGGATGAGGGAGCATAAAGAAATATCCAAAAAGTGAAAAAGATCAATGATAAAAGGATGAAGTTAAAGTCTGAGCTCAGTCCGGAATGCTTCCTCATAGAGCCTGAGTCAACCTGAAGGCAGGATGCAAGTACGACCACTCAGCCCCAGCAATTCAAGCTCAAATTTGGAAGGAATTTTGAAGTGGGCTTGAATCAAGCTTAAATCATCCAAATCTAAGGAAGACCTAAACGTACCAGACTCGAAGGTTGGGTCATTCCCACGTTTGCTACCTAACTCTACTAAATTCTCTTCCAAAGAAGAGCAAGAATTTAAGGACCAATCCCTGGCAGAACTTTCAGAGTCAACCATGATGAAGGTACAAGAAGATCAAAAAGGTAAAATGAAAAAGAAAAGAAAAGAAGATAAAAAGAAGAAAGAAAGGAGGATGAATAGTATGAAAAGTAAAAGAGTTAGAGGTCCAACCTATGATTACACGAGCAATGAAAGAGAATAGGAAGATGAGGGAGATCCTGATGATGATTGAAAGAAAGAAAAGAGATCTCAATGGTGATCGAAAAGCACAAAAGCATAGGAAAAAGATGGCCGATGGGAGCTCTCATAAACCGAACAGAGGAGAGAGGAAGAAGAGGAGGAAGAAGGAACAGGAAGGCTTAATAATGAAGAATGGGAGAACCATTTATAGGCAGAAAGCGATAAGTATGGTTGGATGTCAAATCACTGCTGACCATTAATTTCTCGCCATGTGGCACCTCCCCATCGGTCCAAGCATATTGTCAACCATTTTATTTCAAAAAGGCGCCGACCAAATAGCACCAACTGCCTTTGAATTTGGAGCTACCATATGATTATTTTTTGGTGCAACTTCTCATTTCTGACTGAACTCGTGAATGTGTCATTTCAACTAAAAATATACTACTGTTGGTCTTCAGCACTCCTGATTCAATATACTCCCTTCATCCGAGCCTATTTCGGCTTGAACTCAAGAGTAGGGAACAAAATAATCCTTGCTAAAGATCCTGAAAATTGGATGATATGCAGCTTCATACGAAGTCTTGGCAATGGTCTCTGTAATCGCCAACCCATCGTCGGTTTCAACCAACTCCTTTCAGGTTTGCCTAAATGATAGTCATCATCCCTAGATCATTGCTTGCCAATAGGATTGGTCAATATCAATCGAATCATCATCGATACCCACTGATCCCCCCTTAGTTTTCAACCTGCTCAATTGAATTAGATTAATACCTTTATCACTTTTCTCCTTTTGCCGACCTATCATCGACGTCTGATCTGTCATCAGTTTTTGAGACCCTAAATAGCCATCGCCTCCCATAGGGCACTGCCCGCCAACAGTTAGTATCCAGTCTCGATCGAGCTATCTTCAGACAGTAACCAACTTGCCATCAGTTTCTAGTATTTATTGGGGGTAAAATAGCTCCTGCCAAAGTCTAGTGGAATATCTAGCCCTAGTGTGGTTCCATCCGAAGCCATGATAACGATGTCCAAACTTCATCCAAGCCACTCTCCAGTTCCATCCCAATTTAGGAAGGTCACATCTAACTCATATATGTCGGACGACCTTCTCAACTATAATCATCAATCCTCTTCCAATGACTGTAGAATCAGCCAAAGGCATGATGAACTTCATCCGGACAATCTTGAATAGCGAAAGAAATTATTAACTAATTGACTCTGATCCTGGTATTGGCAGAACTCTGTCAAGTATCAAATCTTAGCATAGCCTAACTTTATTTGCTAGTCGACCTCGAAGGTAGCTGAGTTCTCTCACTATGGATGACAGTCTATCTCACCAATTTTATGTCAAGGACTCCAGCCAGCCAAATTTCTTTCTAGTTGAAATCCATTCAGCCGAATTCTTAACTAGCAGAATTTCTCTACTTCATCTTATGAATGGTAGCTAATCTTAAAAGCAACCAAACTTCCAAGAGTAGCCAAAATAGAGCCAGCAAGTAGTTGTGGGTCTTGGTAGTCACCTATCTCGACTTTTAGCCAAACTCCTTCAAAAAATCCTGGCTGTAGTTCTCAGTGAAGAACCCACTACCCTCTCTCCCTGATCTCTAGCTTGAATATTTATATCCACTCTCAGTCAACTTTAAAGGCAGCGAAACTCCTCAAAGCTATCAAAAGTAGTCACAGCAAAACCCAATCACATGTCTATCATTTGCCATTTGAAAGCCGACCTTCGAGTTTGGCCAGTTTGACCTCAAATTCTTCATTTCAATATGAATAACCTGGTACCAAGCATAGATGGTTCCAGCCTCTCATCTGAACTCTGTCATATAGAACTCAACCGCTTATCAGTCACGATAAATGATAGCCCACTCTCCATAACAAACTTCATGTAGCCCGAACGGCCTACTGACATTTTGTTATGGCTGTTATTTTTATTGTGTTACAAGATCCGTCTATATAAAGGACCCTCTAGATATGTTTTCTTCTCTAAACTCCTCTCTTTGCTCTAAATTCTTCTGAGTACTCCATTCTTATTAGCCAAGAAACTAACTTGACTGTTGGAGGGTCTAGTAAAAGCTAATTATGACTAAGACTTTATCTTGCAGGTCTCATTAACGACCTCATCTTCTCCAACTCCAGCAAACTCTGACATTAGCACCATTTTCTGCACTAATAGAATTAGCATTAAAGAAAGGAATTTTTGAGCCATTGTTCTTAAAAGAGTACCTAGTCGAGTTCAATTTCTTCCTCTTTTCTTCAACTCTTTAACTTCCTTTTTTCTGATCTTTCTCATATTCTAGCAAAATGTCACCTAAGAAAGATTCAACCCAACGATCCACCATCTCTGCTGCCAGATCCAATCTATCTGCTCCGACCTCATTGCCAATACCTCAACCTCCACCAGTAGCTATGGTGGATCTAGAGTAGTTTAATCTACTGGTGCAGTAGGTTAAGGGTCTCATTGAAGCAGTACAGGCCATGCAACAGCCTCCAGTACCAGTTCAACTAGAAAGACTTTCGTCGGAGTATCAGGATCTGATGCAAGCAAGGCCCACCTGGGCAAGTCAGCTAGTGACCCCTGAGAAGAAAACGTAGAGGATAGAGAGCCCTTTTTTTTTATCATGATTTAACTCCCGAAAGGTCTCTACCCCCTACAGCTAGTCATCCTTTGAGATTCATGATCGAGATCATATTCTCGATCAAAAGCTTTAGGAAATGAACCGACGGATTGAAGAACTCCGCCATGCTGCCCCTACTCGCAATAACGACATCTGCACCAACCCTCTATTCTCCATCCAAATCATGCAGGAGCCTATCCCATCGAACTTCAAACTTCTCTAGTTTGAGAGTTACAATGGAACCATCGATTCAGTCGATCATGTCGAAGCCTTTAAAATTATGATGCTACTCCATGGTGCGCCTAACGCCATTCTATGTTAAGCTTTTTCCTTTACTTTGAAGAGAGCAGTAAGAAACTAGTACTCGGACCTCAAATTGGGTACCATATTTTTTTTGATCAGCTGAGCCACTAGTTTGTGGCTCACTTTATTAACAACCAGCACTAGAGATGAGGTCAGACTCCCTCATCAATATCAAGAAAAAGGAAGGAGAGTCCATCTAAGCTTATGTTAGTAGTTTTAATGTTGCTGCTTTGGATGTCCGAAATTTATACCAGTCCATTGCGATGGCCGCACTGAAAGGCAGTCTCCAAAAGAATGATCTTTTTTTTTTCTAGAGAAGAAGTATCTCCAAGATTTTGCCAATATGTTGGCTCGAGCTGAAGGCTACGCTCGAGCAAAGAAAGCCTTCAAACTGAAAGATGATGAAGCCATAAGAGAGCAGCAGACAGACAAATCTAGTAAGCCCATAATTATTGAGAAGCCAAGTGAAGCTTGACTGCGCTCTAGAACCTCCTGAGTGCAGACAAGCCTGAACTCTACCTCGAGCTCATCAACCAGAAAGCCCGGATCAAAGGATGCGATAGAACTTTCCTTCCAAAAGATTTCACAACTATGCCCTCCTGAATGCTCCAAAGATTTAAGTGCTGATAGAGATTAAGGAGCAATTACCAAGGTCAGAGAAAATGCGGTCTCATCTAGCCCAGTGCAACCCTAACAAGTATTGCATCAACCATCATGACCATAGTCATGACATTGAAGATTGTATCCAGCTTCAAGATGAGATCGAGGAGCTAATTGAAGGGGCTAGCTGGATCAATTTCTGCGACATTAGCCAGAAAGGAGGGAAGATTGATCAAGAGCCCTACCGCAACCTGAGCCACCTCGGAGGGATGAACCATAAGGAGATTGGCTCCTACTTAGAATTATCAAGATCATCACTGGGAGACATCGGTAGGGGAAGACCAGTAGATTAGCAAAGCCAGCAAAGAGACAGAGAACTGAAGAATCCATCACTTTCACTGAGGAAGATGCATAAGGAATCCAGTTTCGACATAATGACATGGTTGTAGTAACTTTAAATATTGCTAATTACGATGTACACCATATTTTAATTGATAATGAAAGCTTTGTTGATGTTTTGTTTTACAATATTTTTTCCAAAATATCTATACCTGACAGTCGTATGGGATCAATAAGCTCTCCATTGGTAGGGTTCATAAGTGATGCTATGCTGGTCAAAGGAATAATCACTTTGCTAGTTGTAGCGGGCTGATATCTGAGACAGTCCAAAGCTCAAGTTGATTTTCTAGTGATAAAAGCTTCCTCTGCTTACAATGCAATTCTTGATCGATCTGATTTGAATGCACTTTGGATAGTGGTCTTAACTTACTATTTGAAGATAAAATTTTTAATACGACATGGGGTCAGAGAAGTTAGAGAAGATTAAGCTCTAGCATGGCACTGCTACACTATTATCCTATGAGGAAAGCAAATAGAGCCCTGCCTAGTAGATGAACTTGATGCCCACAATGACTTAACTGAAGAGCGAGAAGAACCAATCGATGATCTTGTCACAGTTTCTTTAAATGATATAAATGAAGATCATGCTGTTCAAATTAGCTCCAACCTAAAAATAGAAGTCAGAAAGTAGCTCATCGCCTTCTTATGGAGAAACATCGATATCTTTACCTAGTTACCTATAGATATACCCAAGATTGATATGAAGTAATGGAACATCACCTAGGTATGGATCTCAAACATCGGTCAGTGAAACAAAAAAAGCACAGCTTTGCACCAAAATGGTAGAGGGTCATTGTGGACAAGGTCGACAAGCTTCTAAAGGCCAAGTTCATCTAGGAAGTATCCTATCCGAATTGGATTACGAATGTGGTCCTCATCAAGAAGGCAAATGACAAATGGAGGATGTGCATAGATTTTAAAGATCTAAATAAGGTTTGCCTAAAGGACAGCTATCTCTTATCCATAATCGATGAACTAATAGATGCAATTTCAGGCCATGAGCTTCTCACTTTCATGGATGCCTTCTCTGGCTATAACTAAATCCGAATGGCACCAGAAGATGAGGAGAAAACTATTTTTATTACTAACCATGATCTTTATTGTTACAGGATTATGTCCTTCGAGCTTAAAAATATAGGTGCTATATATCAGTGCTCAGTGAACAACATTTTCAAGAAGCAGATCGATTGCAACATGGAGATCTATGTGGATGACATACTTATCAAAAGTTGATCTTCAATAAATCATATTACCAATGTGGAAGAGACCTTCAGCACTCTCCAGAAGTACAAGATGAAATTGAATCCAACTAAATATACTTTTGGAGTGACTTTAGAAAAGTTCTTAGGATTCATGGTGTCAAGGCGTGGCATCAAAATAAATCCAGAGAAGATCCAAGCCATCCAGAAAATGACTACCTCAAAGAGAATAAAGAAAGTTCAATGCCTGACATGAAAGGTCGCAACTCTGAATCACTTCATTTTGAGGTCAGCAGAATGTTACATGCCCTTCTTTCAGATCCTCAAGTAGCCAAAGAACTTCTGCTAGACTCTTGAATGTCAACGAGCATTTAAGGAATTGAAGAACTACCTCAGCACATATGCTCTCCTTACCAAGCCCGAACCTGGTAAAGAAGTGTTCCTATACTTGGCTGTGTCTCTCGCTACCATTGGAGCTATCCTAATAAGAGAAGAGGCAAAAATTTAGAAGCCAATCTACTATATAAGTTGAGTTCTGAGGGATGCAGAAACAAGATATACAAAATTGAAAAAGCTAACCTATGCTTTGTTGATTGTAGCCAGAAAGCTTCGACCTTATTTTCAAGGGCATACGATCATACTTCTTACTGATCAATCCATCAAAGCAGTTTTTCAACTGTCCGACATCTTCGAAAGAATAGCAAAGTGGGCTATTGAGCTCACCGAATTTGATATTAAGTTCCAACCTCGACCATCAATCAAAGCCTAAATACTAGTCGATTTCATGGTAGAATATACCATTCCAGACCCAGCTAAACTTGAATAGCAAGAAATTGGCACTCCCAACTTGTAGCTAAACTCCCTTGAAGAAAGAACAGATCTTTTTGAAGACTTCTGGGCCATACATGTTTATGATTCGTCCAATGCCTCTGGAGCAGGCGCAGGCCTAATTCTTATCAATTTGAAAAGAGTTGTTGCTGAGTATGCATTGTGCTTTGAGTTCCTAGCAACCAATAATGGAGTAGAGTATGAAGTTCTGATTGCAAGATTAGAAATAGCCAAAGAGTTGGAAGTAGAACAAGTGAAAATCTATAGTGACTCACAACTGGTAGTAAGATAAGTCAATGATACTTATGAAGCTCGAAAAGAAAGTATGAAAAAATATTTGGACAAGATGAAGAACTTGATCTCAGCCTTCAGTAGCTTCAATATTCAGCAGATTCTAAGAGCAAAAAATATCAGGGCTGACTTTTTGTTCAAGCTAGCTACATTGGCTCCAAATAAATTGCCAAAGAAGGTCTTCTTCGAAGTTCTGCAACACCGAAGTTTAGAGGAATCCCAAATAGTAATGTAGGTCGACCATGAGTCCAGCTGGATCGACCCACTAATCTTATATTTCAAAGATAGTATTCTTCCTAAAGATCCTAAAGAAGCTCGAAAATTAAGAAACCAAGCCTCCCACTACGTTTTATATGGGAACAAGCTATATAAGAGATCATATTCATTGCCACTCCTCAAATGTCTCCAATCTTCTGAAGCTGATTATGCATCGAAGGAAGTTCATAAAGGAATATATGAAAGCTATCTAAGGGCCAGATCTTTGTCTTACAAACTACTTCGGCAAGATTATTATTGGCCGACTATGCATTAGGATGCCATAGAATATATGAAAAGATATGATCAGTGTCAAAAAAATGCCAATATTCAGAGATAGCCGGCTTCTCAGCTCGCACCTTTAAGTGCTTCGTGGTCGTTCGCACAATGGGGGATGGACATACTCAGGCCCTTTTCATGGCATCTGGACAGCAAAATTTTTTTTTAATGGTAGCGGACTACTTTACCAAATAGGTTGAGACTGAATCCTTGGCAAAGATTTCTAAAGCTAAAATGCAGGACTTCATCTAAAAATCAATAGTCTATAGATTCGGCCTAACTTGGACTCTCATTACTAATAATGGAAGTCGATTTGCAGGAGAAAGTTTACTGAGTTTTGTGAAAATCTGAATATCTCCCATCACTTTACATTAGTAGCTCACCCAGAAGCAAATGATCAGGCCAAGGTAACTAACAAGATCCTGTTGCAAGGAATAAAAGTAAGGCTAAAAGGATGAAAGGAACATGGATGGATGTATTGTCATCCACAACATTCCAGACATTATCTAGCGCTGATACCAAATTATAGACCCATGATATCACTCAAATGCCAATCATCCTTGACATCAAAAGCATCCTGATACCATGTTGCGGAAGCTCCTGATCTTTAGCATGGATCTGAAGGAACCTATGACGTTCTCTATGGACAGCACACCATCGATTCTCCACCTAGATCTATGATGGGGCGTCTCCCTCCTTGGGCTTGAGAGAGACACCCCCCCTTCTCTAGGGTTTCTTTAAGAACCTTAGAGCGGCAACTCTAGAGAGAAGAAAAGAAGAGAGTTTAGGAAGAAAAGGTCTGTATTAATTCCAACCTTTAAAACCCTAATACAACCTATGTATTTATACATAGCCATTAGCCCCAACCAAAAAACTCCCCGACTAACCTAATACATGAAAGCACTCACCGAGTGGTACACCCATGTCTCTCATACTCTCATCCTCTGAATCTAGACCCGACCCATACATGAATTAGCCTCCTTAAGATCTCTCAAATCAGGTCTTAAGACCCCTAAGATCATCCCAGACCCTAGCCCAAAATAGACTCTCGCGTAACTCTGTTCGCACACTAAGCTGGCTCAATCTCAGCACTGAGCTGGCTAAGTTTCACTAGGTCGGCTCAGTCTAAAACTAAGTTAGCCCAATTCTATACCGTGCAAGCAGTTTCGAATGTATAGCTCTCTATTTTATCTATGCACTAAAACTTAGCTGATCCAATTTTAGACTGAGCCGGCTAACCTACAGAAAATCTTCTTTCTACAATCTTGATTCTCCAGCTTTGGTTTCTTGCTTTATCTTGTATCTCAGATCTTCGAAGCACCAACCAAGATCCTGAAATCCTTGGAGCCAACCCCCTGACTCCACTCATGGCCTCCCAAGGCTTGGGAGCATCATAAATCCTCATAATCTCCCCCTTGGTGCTCCCAAGCCTTAGCAAAACTCTCGATAATGACCTCCTGCATGATCCCACTGTCCCAGCGCACTCGATAGCCCCTTCTGCAATCATTACCTCCACCAATCTTCTTCAGCTATGTGCATCTTTGAGGCCTTTGAGATGACCGCCTCCACCATTAAAGACCGTGCTTGCATCTCTACACCATCCTAGAATTGTAGGATCCCTTCTATTAGCAGCTGCATCATTTTTTTTGGACTTTCCTAGAGAACCCGCAACGTTCCTATACTGGCACTCGCTGTAAATTCTGACATGGTCTCCTCAGAACTATGCCTGTCCTTCTGCACATGCCGCTCCATCTAGAACTGTGTATCATCGATGCTGGTGCTAGGATATCGATCCTTCCGCACTTCTCTACTCTGAACTCATGTCAAATTTCTCTCCAATTGTGAAGCCACCTCTCCGAAGCTCCACCTATATCCGAAGTCCACCTGATGCTGCAAAAGCCGACTCTATCATCGAGTCCCTCGAGGCCAACCACTTAATGCTGCACTACTGAGCCTACCGCTGCATCTCGAATACCGTTGCTATCCTTTCGAACCCTTCGTGCTCCGTGGATCCCTTCAAAACTATCTCGGATACCTCCATAACCAGCGGGCACCTTTGAAACCCAAGAGCTCATCCAACTCTTTTGAAACCAGTGACTGAACCCTAGAAAATTCCATCCTAATCCTTCTCTTCTGCCCCTATACCAGCCATCACTTTAGTTGCGCCTGGAGAACCATCCTCCATCTGAACTGCGACTCTCCTTAGTGCTCCTGCAGAAGAAATTTGATCCATGATACTCCTAACTGCTAGAGACCTTCTGACACTCCTTGAGATCCCTTGGCTCTTCCTAAGACCTGCACACAGTCTCCCTGAGATACCACTAACACTCTCTACTAAGATACACTCCTTGACTGCTGTACCGTCGAGCCTCTCTCAGCCCCTGTGCCTCCAGAAAAGTGCTCCTACAGCACTCCAGCGCTCCCTGTCGCTCAACCCTAACCTACTGGACCTTCATAGATCATCCATCTTCATCACTCCCAAGGCTTCGTAAATCCATGCTTTGATCGAACCACTGAGTACATCTCCAACTACTTCCCCACCTTCCGAATATCGAAGGATGTATAGTCGCTTCTTCATCCTTCCTTCGACCATTACCCCTTAGGAAACCTCTCTTCAATAGCCCTATACTGCCCATCTTCCTAGAGAATCCTAATGCTCTCTACTGAGATACCTCCCTCGACTGCTACATCGTCGAGCCTCAATCAGCCCTGCATCTCCAGGGAAGCGCTACTGTAGCGCTCCCTGCCTGTCACATAACCGTCATACATCCTGGCCTTTCCACCAAGATCGATCAGCAAATCATGCACCAAATTCTTCCATCCCAAAAAAATCCTTTTCCATTAATTCTCTCAACCTCCACCTTCAATCCGCTGCTTTCGGTTGGCCAAACCACAGTAATAATAAAGATAGATTTGAGAATACCATGGAATCCTTATGCAGATTTCTGATTTCATCTAGTATGACTTCTCCTTCCCTTCCATGCACCACGAGACTCTAATACTTGGCTTTGATACCATATTATCGTCCACAACGTTCCAAGCATCATCTAGCTTTGATATCAAATTATAGACCCATGATATTGCTCGAACGTCAATCATCCTTGACATCACAAGCACCCCGATACCATGTTGTAAAAGCTCCTGATCTTTAGCATAGATCTGAAGGAATCTGTGACGTTCTCTATGGATAGTACACTACCGATCCTTCACCTAGATCTGTGATGGGCACCTCCCTCCTTGGGCTTGAGGGAGATGCCCCCTTCTCTAGGGCTTCTTCAAGAACCTTAGAGTGGCAACTCTAGAGAGAAGAGAAGAAGAGAGTTGAGGAAGAAAAGATTTGTATTGATTTCAACCTTTAAAACCCTAATACAACCTATGTATTTATACATAGCCATTAGCCCCGACCAAAAAACTCCCCGACTAACCCAATACATGAAAGCACTCATTGAGCCCATGTACACCCATGTCTCCCATGCTCTCATCCTCTGGATCTAGACTTGATCCATACATGAATTAGCCTCCTTAAGACCTCTCAAACCAGGCCTTAAGACCCCTAGGATCATCTCAGACCCTAGCCCAAAATAGACCCTCATGTAACTCTGCCCACACACTGAGCTGTCTCAGTCTCAGCACTGAGTCGACTAAGTTCCACTGGGTTGGCTCAATCTGAAATTGAGTCGGTCCAGTTCTGTACCATGCCAGCAGTTCTGAATGCATAGCTCTCTATTTTGCTTGTGCACTAAGATTAGCCGATCTAATTTTGGACTGAGCCGACTAACCTATAGAAAATCTTCTTTCTGCATTCTTAATTCTCCAACTTTGGTTCCTTGCTTCACCTTGTGTCCTAAGTCTCTGAAGCACCAACCAAGCTCTTGAAATCCCTAGAGCCAACACCCTGACTCCTCCCATAGCCTTCCAAGGATTGGGAGCACCATAAATCCTCACAGGATGAACTTTATCACATGCTCTAGACTTATAGAACCACTCAGAGATTACCAACTAGGGAAACTTCATTTGCTTTGCCTTTCAGAATGGAGATAGTTATCCCAATTGAACTTAGACTTCCTTTGATGCAAGTTAAAGCCTTCAATGAATAGAATAATTCATAGAATCTCAGAGTAAACCTTGATCTGTTAGAAGAAAAGAAAGAAAAAGGTCTAGATTTGGATGGCAACTTATAAGCAAAAGGTGGCTCGTTACTATATAATTCTAGAGTTAAAAGTAAAATTTTTAAAGTAGAAGACCTGGTGCTTCGACGAGCGGATATCTCACCACTAAAAAATCAAGGAAAGCTTGCCCCAAACTAGGAAGGCTCTTACAAGGTCATGAAAATCATCTAATCGAAAACTTATTATCTAAAGAAACTTGGAGAGGCTACACTCCCGCAATCTTGAAATTTGAAAAATCTACGAATGTACTATCAATGATCTCATTTCAATAAAATTTTCTTGCTTTAATATTCTTATTTTTAATGCAAAACTATGCGATGATAGAAAATTATTTAGCCGAACTTCATTCTTAAACGAAATTGAAGACTTTCAGTTCTTAAATAGAAGGTAATAGAGAAAAATCCTCTCAACAGCCCTTTTATGTCCTGACAATCTTATTAGGAATAGGAAGAGGACATCATCCTAACAAGGATAAAAGTTAACCATGTCAGAAATAGGAGAAGGACCTCATCTTAACATGGATGAAAACTCTTACGAAAAATTGAAGACCTCCGATTCTTAAACAAGAGTTAACAAGGAGAGCCTTTTTATGCCCCAGCAACCTTATTAGGAATAGGAGGAGGACCTTGTCCTAACAAAGATAAAAGCCAACCATGTCAGAAATAGGATGACCTTATCCTGACATGGATGAAAACTTTCATGGGGGATTGAAGGCCTTCGATTCTTAAATAGGAGGTAATAGAAAGAGGCCCTCTCAATGACCCTTTTGTGCTCCGATAATCTTGCTAGGAATAGGAGAAGGACCTCATCCTAATAAGAGCAAAAGTCAACCATATTAGGAATAGGAGGAGGACCTCATCCTTACATGAATGAAAACTCCTATGGAGGATTGAAGGCCTCCAGTTCTTAAACAAGAAGTAACGGAGAGAGGCTCTCTCAATGGCCTTTTTATGCCTCGACTACCTTGCTAGAAATAGGAGGACCTCATCCTAACATGGATGAAAACTTCCACGAAAGATAGAAGGCCTTTGGTTTTTAAATAGGAGGATAACCATAAACAACATCAATATTAGACATGATAAAAAAAGAAGAGGCCAACAAGCACCAAATCGAGATAGAAAATAGAAGGATAATTGAAAGAAATATTATTCCATTAAAACTAAAGTTCATTATATAAGCCCTCAAGACTGATTACAAAAAGAAAAACAATAATACAAAAGACAAAACAACAAAGTTCTACTTAGAGTCAGATTTTGAGCTACCGGCCCCAACCAACACAAGGGAGTGCTTTAGATTTTCTATCTTCTCTTCAAGGCCTCGCCTCACCGCCAAGCTCTCCTCGAGCAATTTTTGAGATCTCCGAAGGTCATCTTCTACTTTTCTTAGCCTCTTTCTCAAGACTGTAGATTCGATCTCAGCATCCTTTACCGCATTCTCGTTATAAGTTGCCTGAATCTTGAGTTGAAAGAGTTCTGCCTTACACTTTTCATAATTCTTCAAAAGATCTCCAAAGATTCTCTTTAAAAAGGTGACCTCTTCTAGATCCCCTCTCGGACCGGCCTAGACCTTGTCCACCAATTGCTTTTGAAGCCGCATCACTTCGGCATTCACCATTTTGAGCTTCTTTCTGTAATCATTGATTTGCTGGCACCAGCCAATCCAGTAGGAATTATATGCCCTATCAATGTCATGTAGCTACTGTTGAAGGTTGGAGAACTTCTTTGATCAATCCTAGCTAAATTCCGCTTGACTCTGAACCCAGGTTGAACCTCTCTCTAATTGATTGATTTTTTTCTTTGCCTTGAAAAGCTCAATCTCGAGAGAACAAATTCTGACAGTCAAAGTCCGGGCTTTCTCGCTAGCAAGTTTATTCACCCGCTCAAGCTCCTCAGACATATGGTACTTCTTGGTAGTATATTCCTTAAAGAACTACTTGGATGATTGGTGGAGACGATTAATTTCAATGATGGCTTCAGCATAGTTCTTCTTTGATTTTTGAAACTCATTTTAATTTTTTTTTAGTTTGATGAACTTCCTTCCTTAGATTCTTGATGTGGGCTTTCAAGTGACTGAGGCAGAGGTTCAACTTCAATTGGAGACTGTATTTAATGCATAAAGCACCATGACATAGAGATATAGCAAAGAAAAAGAATTTAGTTTCACTAATCAAAATATTTTGAGTATAGGAAAAAAGCAGAAGGAAAAAAAAAATTACAGTCATCAAAAGCCTCCGACCTCTGGAGGAGGAGCAGCGAACGAGCTTGACATGGCTTCGACAGTCTCGGATTCTTGAGCAAGCCCAGAAGTCATGGTAGAAGGCTCGACATTTGGGAGGTTGACACTAGTAGTGGAAGGTCCTGCTTCATGATCAGAGGATTCTCCCACCAAGAAACTAAGATCAAGCTCAAAAAATTTTTTAGCCATGTTCCTTTGGCAGAGCTCGAGCCAGTTGATGAAGGCTACCTTGGCAAAATCAATCTTTATTTCTTCAAATTCTTTGGAGGCCTTGAAATCCAAAATAGCCATTCCTTGGCATCTATGATCTGCCTTTCCTTCTCAAAAATTTCAGCCTCTGCCTTCTTCCTTCTCTCTTCTTCTAGGGCCAGCTCCTCTTTCACCTCTATCGAAGCTTGTTCAGCACTTCGGACAGCCTCTTGAAGATGTTCGACCTCGGCAAATTTCTCCTTCGATAGGCAGTCGATCTCGGCCTTGTGCTCTTTAAGAATTTTCGTTGCCTTTGAGATCTCAGTCCTTTGAAGGTTGATCGCCTTGATATTGGCAATCAATTGGTGATCCATTTGCAGAAGATAAAGTTAGTCATGCTAATGGAAGAACACACAGATAAGACAAAAAATGGGAGGATATGATGGTTACCTCAAGGAAGATCCTAAGGGTATCCCAGGTCCGTTGCTCAAAGTCGATAAGGACAATCCTGTCCACGACATCAAACAAGGTGCATCCATCTATCAAATACTTGATGACCTTCCAATTATCGAAGGGAGAGTCAGTACTATCGCCACTAGATCCTTCAGAGTTATGTTTGCATCGAGTCTTCTTGGCAAGCAACTTCTTTCTTTTTCTTTCAACTCCCCCTTCTCCCTCAGTAGAAGCCGTTGGGGCTTGGACCTCGACAGGTGGGCTTGGAACTAGTGGAGGTACCAAAACCTCAGGAGCAGTGGCAGTTTTGATGGGTGCGCCCGAATTTGGAGCGTCGATCTTAGCCTTCTTGGAGGTCTCTTCGAGTGCACTGTCTTTCCTTTTATGAGCCTAGAGTTCTTTGGACACCCACTTCAATTCTTCTAGATTCATTTATGCAACAATAGAAAGCCAAAGTTAGAAGAAAGCTGAAAGGAATAATTCATAAGATTTGGATATATACCTACTGGGTTAAAGGGACTGAGACCGAGGTTAAATAAGGTCTAACCTTCTAGTAATTTGGATAGTAGAGGAGCATTTCTTAGTTTACTGGCCGAGTCAAAGTCTTCTCTTTTCAGTCCAAGAGCTCGACGGACTGAATCTCTTAATTAGCCCCAGCTAGGAAGTCCTAATTCTAAGAATGAATTGAAAATGAAGAAATTATTTTCTTTCAGTTATAAATGGAAGAAGGAGCATCCTTGAGCAACCCCTTCTTATCAAACTAGGAGATAGGTACCACCAATCCTTAGCAGTAGGATGGTATTTGAAGGTGAAGTAGTTGTGGAATAAAAAAATGGTGGGATGAACCTCGACCAAAATGCACAAGAAAAAAAAATTCTATGATGAACCTAAAGGAGTTTGGAATCACAGAAGCAAAGAAAATATTTAAAAATCGAAAAAGAGCTATGACAAAGAGAGGAATTAGAAGTCAGAACCTGGTACGAAGATCTTTGGTATATAAATAGAAATGACCTGGGGGGAGCACAAGCTCGGCTACTTGACCTAGGAAGCTCCAATTCCTACTCCGAAGGTACCCCATGCTAGACTCTTATCAAGGAAAGATCTTCAAAGTGCAATTAACGAGGAATTATTTCAAGGATAAAAGTTAGACAAGGTGCATCTCTAAGTTTGACTTCTTCTCTAAGGTCTGAGTTTTGAGAGTTCGAACTAGACAGGCTCTTAGAACCAGTGGACCAAGATACTTCAGAAGATATCTGGATCAAATTAAACTTAAAAAATCCCCAAAAATTAGAAGAAAAAGGCTAAGAATTTTTTAAAAAAACTAGAAAGAATGGAAAACTCCCTCGAAGAAACAGAAAGGTTAGAAAGCAAAAGAAAAGCAAAGAAAAGAAATGCAAGAAAAGAGTCAAGAGACTAACTTAAGTCGGTCGGAGATTTTGGAAAAATGGTCAAAAAGGTGGAAGACAGGTGGGAGAAACATTGATGGCTAAAGAAATCATGGTAGAAGATGAACGGGGTGCCCGAAGGAGATGAAGAACGGAAGAAAAGAAGAAGAAAGGCACAAGCAAAAGTAGAAAGTTAGGGGAGAAGAAGGTGTTTAAATAGCTAGAAGAAATTAGAGAAAGTTATGATTGTAGATCCTCTCTGCCCATTCCTTGCCATCGCGTGTCCCATTCATTATGCCTGCAGACGACGACTGATGAGGCATTTATGACACCATACTTGAAGCTCCATGCTGAAGGAAATTTCAAAAGCCGATGTCCTTTCGAGTCATTCAATATTAAAGAAACTTTGATGCTAGTTGGGAAAAGCCAAAATCTCTCCATCTCCTAAGAGCGGGGAGCCAGAAAAGAACTTCGACAGTCGCAATCTTTGTACTTCCTTTATTTGAACTTATAACTCAAGAGTAGGGGGTCAAGTATTGAGGGTAAAATAGCTCCCACCGAAGTTCAGTGGAATATCTAGTCTTAGTATGGCTTCATCCAGAGTCGTGACAACTATGTTTGAACTTCATCCAAGCCACTCTCCAGTTTCATCATAATTTAGGAAGGTCAACCTCTAACTCATGTATGCCGAATGATCTTCTCAATTGTAATCATCAGCCCTCTTCCAATGACTGCAGAATCAGCTAAAGACATAATGAACTTCATCCGGATGAACTTGAACGGTGAAAGAAATTATTAACCAATTGACTCTAGTCCTGGTATTGGCAAAACTCTGTCAAGTGTCAAATCTCAGCACCACCCGACTTTATTTGCCAGTTGGCTTAAAGGTGGCCAAATTCCCTTACTATGGATGATAGCGTATCTCACCAATTTTATGTCAAGGACTCCAGCGAGCCAAATTCCTTTCTGGTTGAACTCCATTCAACCGAATTCTTCTCCAACCAAATTTTTTTGCTTTATCTTATGAATGGCAGCCGATCTTGAAAGCAGCCAAACTTCCAAAAGTAGCTAGAATAGAGGCAGCAAGTAGCCATGAGTCTTGGTAGTCAGCTGTCTTGGCTTTTAGCTAAACTCCTTCGAGAAACCCTAGCTGCGGTTCTCAATGAAGAACCCACTACCTTCTCTCAATCTCCAGCCTAAATGTTCATATCCGCTCTGGACTGATCTTAAAGACGGCCGAACTCCTCAAAGCTGTTGAAAGTAGTCATAGCAAAATCCAATCACAAGTCTATCATTTGCTATTTGAAAGCCGACCTTCGAGTTTGGCCAATCTGACCTAGAATTCTTCATCTCAATATGAATAACCTACTACCAAGTACGGATGGTTCCAGCCTCTCATCTGAACTCTATCAAATAGAACTCAACCACTTACAAGTTGCGATAAATGACAGCCCACTCTCTGTAACAAACTCCATATGACCCGAATGGCCTACTGACATTCTATTATGGCTGTCACTTTCATTCTGTTACAAGCTCTACCTATATAAGGGATCCTCTAAGTA
The DNA here is from genome assembly GCA_006176705.1 of Cocos nucifera. NCBI lineage: Eukaryota > Viridiplantae > Streptophyta > Magnoliopsida > Arecales > Arecaceae > Cocos > Cocos nucifera. Next base: position 439,796 of record QRFJ01001097.1, on the reverse strand, counting down.
TGTTTTCTTCTCTAAGTTCCTCTCTCTACTCTAAATTCTCCTGAGTACTCCATTCTTATTGGCCAAAAAACTAATTTAACTATTGGAGGGTCCTATCGAAGCCAACTCTGGTCAGGACTTTATCTTGTAGGTCTCATCGGTGACCTTATCTTCTTCAGCTCCAATGAACTCCAGCGTTAGCACTATTTTCTGCACCAATAGTATTCAATGTTGATCGACGATACCTCTTCAACCACATGCATTTTCAGATAATCACTACTAGTGTTGAAACTGTCATCGACATCCATTCTATCTTCGGCCAAGAGACTCATGTGACTGTTGACCTACATCGAAAACTATAGAATAGTTGATCTCTCATTCGACCCCTCATCGATCATCGATCATCCTTCGGTTGCCTTCTGACCACACCTCATCTCCTGCCTCCAGATAGCCTAATTTTCAAAATCAGGTGACAATTTTCTACAGCTAGCCACGATCTAGATAAGGCAGTCATAACTGCTTAATCCCGTAAATAACGGTCATAAATGTCACACATTATGCTTGATCCAGATGGGACCACTTGCGGATTGCACCCCCCACGAATGGCTTTGACCTCTGTCTATAAATAGTGATCTCAATGGAATCCTCAGGTATGAATATTCTATCCTCTCACATGCTCCATTTTGATTGAATAGAATTTTGACTTGAGTGTTGGAGGGTCTCCATCGAAGCTACCTTCAGTCAAGATATTTTGTAGGTCATACCATAGGGACAGTCAGTGTCGTACGCTCCAGCCACCCAATATAGGTCAAAATTGATCGAAAATATGTAGGGTTTCATACATGAATTTCAAAAAAAAAAAAAAATGTAACGTAGTGAAAGTTGTAAATTAAACCATTTAATCTATAAATACATGTAATCAAATTACTAAACCCTACAACTAGGACCTATAGCATGTCATATTGCATTTTAAATCAGAAAATTAAAGTTTTTGGTATTGACTAAATCAATACCCTAGATTTAGAATGATTCTAGATCTAAAACCTAAATCGCATCTAGGTGAGAGAAGATATCAAATCTCTTACCTTTGCATGGATCGAGAACTCTATGGTTGATTTATGTTGTTGTCTTTGAAGCCACACATATGTCTGGCCTCTACAGATGATCCACACGAGGCTGCAACAAAATCGAAGGTTCGTTAAATAAAGATCCACTTGAAGTGCTAGCTTCTCATGGATCTCTTCAGATGGTTAATTTAAAATTTATTCTTCAGATCTCTTGAACACTCCAAGAGAAAGAATAAGAGGAGGAATTAAAGAAGAAATTCAACTCTTGAATCTCTCAAAAAAATAAAAAATAAATAGTTAAGAAAGATCCTAAGAGAAGACACATCTTCTCTATTCAGGACATCAACCATTAATGTCCTAAACGGATCTTCATACCTAGACAAGAGGAGACCTTCTCCTCTAGAATTTTCTACATATCTAGATCACTTCCTCTCTAATTTTTTTTATAGAAAAATTACACACAAATATGGAGAAGAAGGGTTCTCAAATAAACCCTAAGAGAAGACATTCTTCTCTTCTTCCTCTCTTATCAAGACATGACCAGATCATTTTCAAAAATGATCTCTATGCCCAAACATCTTGGAGCATAGATCCCCATGTCCTCTTCCTCTCTCTCTCTCTCTCAAATTTTTATTATATAAAAAATATATATTATTAGAAAGAAAAAGGCTTGAAAAAAAACTATGAGAGAAGACAATATTCGCTTACCTTTGTCTTCATCAGGACATCAACTTTTATTGTCCAAATGAAGGACCCTCCTCTAAGATTGTTGGTGCCCATAACCTCCCATGCCACCTCCTTTTTTTCTCTCTTTTTACCATGGAAAACATAAGGCATTTGATGTCATCCTCCTATCTAATAGGAGGCGCCCTCTTTTATAGGAAGACTAGGTCAAAACCTAGTCTTCCGAGGAGTCTTGGTGGTGTCCAAATCTTAGACGCCACCCTCCTAATTATTTGGCATAGAGAATAGATGACCAACATGCAAAGGGAGAAAAAATATATGAGAAAACCATAGAAAAAGGGGTGCACAAAATTAATTGGCATGGAGAAAGAAGGCGCAAAAGGAAAGGAGGTGGTTTTGATTCCATGGACTCTATTAAGTTGATTTCAAATCAAAACCAACTTCCAAATTTGAACAAGTCAAATTTAATTCAAATATTCTAGAATACGGGGCAAGGGAAACTTCCCATTGGTAGAGAAAAATTTATGTAAAAAATCTAGAATTAAATAGTGCTCATGGAGATTATTGGCATAAGGAAAGAAGAGTCCTAGTCTACTAGGACTCTCCTATTTTGACTAGATCAAACTAATTTTAAATCCAATTAAAATAGGATTAGTACAAGTCTAATTATGGATTATTTTAGTCTAACTAAAAATCTAATTAAGTCAAATTTAAATCATATTTAAATCTAATTTAAATCCTAACTCAATTAAAAATTAGGTGCACTCAAATCCTAGTCCAACTAGGAATTATTTTTTTCTTGCAATTGACTTATCCAATAAACTAATTAAATTTAATCAAATTAAGTCCAAATTAATTCTAATTGAATATAATTTAATTAGACTTGATCTCAGTCCAAAAGCTCAATCAAATTAAGCTAATTAAAAATTTAATTGCTAATCGATCCTTCTGCAATACTTGCATTAGGTCAAACATCAATCGTATTGATAGTTTGACCTAAGAACGATTCTCAATCATCGATTAACCATCTAATTAGGTTACAATCTCTAATATGTATGATCCTATAGGTTCGAACCTAAGCTGGTAGTATAATAATCAATTTCTATACCAATCGAAGTAAACATCTAGCAAAGGTTTTCGACGTCCGGATAGGTCAAATATATATAAAGCAGCATTCTTAGAACCCTGGCCTATGGTTACCGTATAATTTATCCCTTTGACCAATAATTTCCAAGATGACTTCAAGTATACTATCAATATTTATACAAGTCATCTCTATTGTGTCTTAAAATTTTGCAAATCTCGTGACTCCTCATGAGGATTACCCAAGCCTAGGTTTTGCTAAATTGAAACACAATAAGTCATTCTCTTTCTGAAGCTAATCAGGAGTGATCAATCCCATCTTGACTCATACACCCAATTCATAAGTACTTGACTATACTTAAAAATTTTTTGAACCTATATTAAAAATATAGGCAGTTCGGCATCAAAATACAGTGAGTTGCTTGCAAGTCACTATGATGATTTCAGGTCAGAGGGATATTTATACCCATTGGCCTTAGATAGCTATTCTTGATAGTGGAGTGCTACATTGATCATATTTAATGTAGATATACTCTTACATCTCACTTGAATGCCATACCAATGTCTTCACACTACTTAGTTATGAGAACAACTAATGCATATGACATACAGCGACCTACACTCGATAAGTTATCATTCTTGTTAATAACTTATCATTTGATCATGAATAGTTTAAGAACCATCTAATAAATTCTCCTTTATCGATTGATTATGTTTCTAAAAACTTCATCATAATTTAGGAGTTCATTTAAGAAAGATAGAACTTCTATGATGAACCAGCCAAATAACTATTATTATTAGATAATTCATATATCAACTCTAGAGCATTCTGCTGTCGAGAATGTTTCTGATGGAATATTGGTATAAATATCCCATAGACCTGAGATCACTTCAGTGACTTGAAAGCAACTCACTATGCTTTAGTATCCAACTAACTAAATTTTTAATTGAGCAACGAAAGGCTTATGGGCATAGTCAAGTACTTACAAAGTTAGAGTATGATTGAGATAAAATTGACCACTCCAAGAGTTGGAGAAGAATGTATCACTGTATTTCAATATAGCAAAACCTTGGTCAGGATAATCCATCAGATGGATTTGATATTTTAAAATACAATGTGGATAACCTGATCAGAGTTGATAGTTGAACTCTGAGGTGTCTTACGAGCATTATGGTTAAGGGGATGAACTATATGGAAACTATATTCACATGGGTTCTAAGAATGGTGTTCTACACCATTCGACCTATCCGGCCATCGGGTATTCTTGCTAGATGGTCACTTTGATTGGTACAAAAATTTATTTCTATACTACTGACTTAGGTTCGGACCTATGAGGTCACACACATTAGAGTTCATATTTTGATCAGATGGTTGATCAACGATTTAGAATCGTTTTAAGGTTAAACAATCAATACGATTAGTGTTTAACCTACTGTAAGTGTTGCAGGAGGATCGATTAGCAATAAGATTACTAATTGGCTTAATTTGATTAAGCCAGAGGATTGAGACTAAGTCTAATTAAATATTATTTAATTAGATTTGGTTTAGACTTGATTGGATCAAATCTAATTGGCTTATTGGATAAGTCAAGTGTAAGGAAGAACTAGTCCTAGTCTAACTAGGACTCGAGCCAACCCAATTTTCTGATTTGATTAGAAAATTAAATTAAAATTAAATTTAATTTAATATAATTTAATTAAATTTTTAATTGAATTAAAATTTAATTTAATTTAGTTAATTTGATTTTGATTTAATTTGGTTTGAGAAACCATGTTTGACAAAGTCATAGATGGAATCCTAGTGAGACTAGGATTCCACCTTGCGCCACCTTAGCCCTCCACACCCCATGCCCTCTCTTTTTATGTGACAGAGAGTCTCTCTCTAGTCTTCATGCATGCCCCTTCTCTCTCTCTTATTCTCATATGGTTATTTGATGGTTGACCAAGTCTAAAAGGAAGTTAGTTTTGATTTAGGATTCTATGAGATAGAATCCTTATAAACCAAAACATCTCCTTCCATGTATGCCACCCATCTCCTATTTTTCCTCCCTAATTCCACATGAGTGAGAAGTTTTTTTGTGCACCTCTCCTTACTAGATTTACCAAAAAAAATTAGAGAAGGGATGCCCAAAAGTTGGGCGCCCCAACTACTTGCCAAATCTAATCCTGCCTTATCTAGTTTTTGACCTAGACAAGAACTCTTCTTTTTCTAAAAATTTAGGATGAATTTTAGCCTGATCTTTTCAGGAAATATAGAGCTTTGGGAGAGTTTTAGGATATGCAAAAATTAGAGGAAGAGGGTCCTTGGGCATGGGGGTTCCATAGGCATCAAACTAGGTATCTCGGTGAGAGAAAAGAGAAGAAGAAGTGGGTCTTCTTCTACGGCTATTTTATTCCTCATCTCTCCTCATTCTTTTGAGTTTTTTCTAAGAGAGTCTTAGATTAAAAAACTCTCCTCTTCCTTCTCATATTTTAGAGAGTTCAAGTTTCAAAGAAAGAAGCATTGGATCGACCATCGAAGAGAGATCAGTATAGTACTAGCATGCTGTGTTGATTTCCTGCATCATGATCTCTAATCATGTTTGTGGGCTCGTGTGGACAACTCCTAGAGGCTGGATGCATGTGCGGCTCGTGACTTCATCCTCAAGTCTAGATCAGTAAGTTAGAATATCTAACTTGCTCAGGTAATAGATCTAATCTATTAACTTCATACCTGCATTTGATGTAATGTAGATCTAGGTTGATTTGATCAACCTTTTCTTTCTTGTTTGATTTTAATTTCTGATTTAATATCATGCCTTGATCATATAATAAATCTGAGATCTAGGTATTTATATATTTATTTAAATAAATATTTAATTTATTTAAGTATTTTGCTGTATGATTTTGAAAAAATTTCAAGATCTACCCATGAAATCCTAGATATGGTTCCTATATAAAAAGCATATATTATCAGAAAGAAAAAGGCTTGAAAGAAAACTATGAGAAAAGACAATCTTCTCTTACCTTTGTCTTCATCAGTCTGGATTAGTGACTTCATACTCAAGCCTTCATACTCAAGCCTAGATCAGCAAGTTAGAACATCTAACTTGCTCAGGTAATAGATCTGATCTATTAACTTCATACTTACATTTGATGTAGTGTAGGTCTAGGTTGATTTGATCAACCTTTTCTTTCTTATTTGATTTTAATTTTTGATTTAATATCATGCCTTGATCATGTAATAAATCTGAGATCTAGATATTTATATATTTATTTAAATAAATATTTAATTTATTTAAGTCTTCCACCGCATGATCTTGAAAAAGTTTCAAAATCTATCCATTGATGAAACCAGATCTAGGGTTTTACAGGTAGATCTTGAAAACTTTTTCAAAATCTTATAGTGAAAGACTTAAATAAATCAAATATTTATTTAAATAAACATGTAAATACCTAAATCTCATATCTATTACATGATCAAGGCATGATATTAAATCAAAAATTAAAATCAAATAAGAAAGTAAAAGGTTGATCAAATCAACCTAGATCTATACTACATCAAATGCAGGTATGAAGTTTATAAATCATATCTATTACCTGAGCAAGCTAGACGTTCTAACTTGCTGATCCAAACTTGAGGATGAAGTCACGAGCCACACACGTATCCGACCTCGAGAAGTCATCCACATAAGTCTATGATCTCTGATCTAAAGTACGATGTAGGAAATCAGCACAGCATGCTAGTACTGTGTTGATCCTTCTTCAACGGTCGATCCAATGCTCCCTTCTTCAAAATTTGAAGTCTCCAAAATATGAGAAGAAAAATGAGAGCTTACTGATCTTAAACTCTCTCAGAAAAAACTTAAAAAAAAAAGAGGAGAGATTGAAAATAAAACAACCCTAGAAGAAGACCCTCTTCCTCTCTTTTTCCTCACCTAGATACCTAGTTTGGTGCCTATGGAATTCCCACACCCAAGGACCCTCTGAAGGAAAAAATCTATTTTTCAGATCAGGTTCGTTCAAATCTGATTGAATCAGGAGGGATATTTCAAAAAAAAAATTTCTAAGATGCTAATCAGATCTAAGACTCCTCAGATCTAATCTTATTGATCTAATAATAAATAAATAAAAATAAAAATAAAGATAAAAATTAAATCTAATTTAATTATACCTTTATTTTGGATAATCAAATTATTCTATGATGATCTCGATATTTGCCTGAGGTTCTGGATGTAGCTACACAAGTGTCTAGCCTCTACCGATATCCACTCGGTAGGATCTGAAGAACTTCTCATTCTCAATCAATCCTCCAAAAATTAGATCTAGATCTGATCTTAAAGATCTTCAAAATAGCTTTTGAAGAATAATCGTTGTCTCTTGCAATAGTGCGACTTCTTTCTTTCCTGGCGGCTTTCACTTGCTTGGATCGCACCTTCTTCATGCCCAAAGTCTCTTGGGCGTGGAGAGGAGAGAGAGGACTAGAGGGTGGCATGGAGAAGGAGGGAGGGGGACTATGTGGTATGAGCTAAAGGTAGAAGAATTGAATTCTAGGCGTAGATAGGATTTATATACATCCTATTGCGCCATGCAGTGCCACATCATCCTAGCCAATCATGGCCCTTTATGCAATCAGATCTAAATCTGATTAGTGGGATAAACTTTAATCTAATCCCTAATCAGATTAGAGACCCTTTCAATACACTCTCCTCTTAGGTGGCTGCCAAGACTGGGTCAAACAAGTCTTCATGGTGGCACACAATTTATGCTCCTGAAGCAACTAGAGTCCCATCTTATGGGACTCCATCTTTTATCTCATGGTGCGCTGAGCATGGACGCCCTTCCTGTTCTTTTTATTAGCAGGGGGATAATCCAAGTTCTCTCCTATGGATGCATGAACATGGGCTAGATATTCTAAGTGTCCAGAGTCAATATTTGAACCAATGTCCGAAGATAAGAATTTAGAGCGTGATGGAAAATGGCAGTGTTGTTCAAATTTATCTCATAAATTCAGACAATCTTTTTTTATCTGGACAAGCTCCAGTCAGACTAGTAAAGATTTCTTGAGTAAGCCTAACACATTTGCTAGTCGAGACAAGCTTTAATGATTGTTAAAAGGAGAAATTAGGCTCAATCTGTACTAGAGACTTTTCTTGAATCTAATTGAATCTTATTCAAATCAATTGAACTGTTAATCCATTGAATATGAATTCAGATCCAAACCTTTTGTGTGACAGTTAGTTAGTTCAATATGGTAATAGGATATGTCATAATCTCTATTCATTGACATCATCGAAACACTTTCGATGGATAAAACTTTTCTGATTCAGACAACTAGTATGATCGATCATCCAAATCATTTAATTGCTCCCAAAATCCACTAGTGACACCTAGCAGCATATGGTGGCAATCCATAGAATTGAAATAACCTCTCTGCAGTTCCTATGTGATTAAGTTCTCTATCTTGAGCCTCGATCGGATTAGGATTAAGGTGATCTATCAACCTAATTTTCATATATTAAATCATTCATTCAAGTCCAATGAAAAATCCTAATAGAAACTCTTTCTATTATTTCACTCTGTCATGGCCATGGCTTAGGATTTGATTCTCATGATCATCATAGGGCTACTCCTCATCTACGAGGTAGATAGATCCTATTGGTGCAATCCAATTCTTACAATAACATTTAGCTAACATACACTCAGATTCAAATGAGCTAGGAGATCGAGTTATGGTATAGTCAAACTACAACACCTCAGGTGATTTCGATGACCTCAAGTCAAAGAACAGACAACTACTACAGCTTCGAGCCATCATCATGAGAAGGTAGATTTCTTATGACTGCTCGAGGTCACGCCAATGCCTTTCTCTAACAAGTATCTATCTCTCACTTCTAGGTCTCTACCATAGACTCAAGACTCATCTATCCAAAAGAAGCGATCGTAACAACCTTCTAGATCAATACATCCTCATGATGATCTACGGTTGGAAGATTTTATGAGTTAATAATGAAATTCATGTCTTAAATTTTCAACTCTTGAAAATATAAACTATCATTACCATTAACTCAAGAAATGTATCACAAATACTTTCAAATCAACTACTGATAGAAATAATTCTATTTTATTATTTATAGTTAAAATTATAATTTTCCCTTAGAAGTATATTAAGTTCAGTCAATCTGGCTTCTAAGGACACACATATCTAACATACTCCACTTTGATTTTGCAACGCCAAATATTGCACAAATCTAGTCCATCTTCCATAAAAGTGCCTAGATAACTTCTTACTCAATAAATAGAGAAAAAGAAGAGTCCAAGTTAGATAAAAATTTTTTAGACTAGGAATGTCAAACATAGGAAGTGTTGGGATGCCCAACTTCTTGGGGCGCCTCCTCCTAATTTAATTGCATGACCAGCAAGGGAGGTGCATAAAAAAAGAGATTATTTTCATAGAATAAGAGAAGAATTAATTAAAAAAGGAGGCGGCACTCAAGGAAAGGTATTTTGGTCACAAGGATTCTTCTCATAGAATCCTTAGCAAAACTAACTCCTCTTTTGACTTGGTCTTCAACAAATTTCCTTATGAAAAAGGACGAGAGAAAGAGAGGCATGAGAAGCCATGGAGTGGAGAATTATGTTACATAAAATAAACAAAAGGGCATGGGGCATGAGGATTAAGTGGTGCAAGTGATGGGAGTCCTAGTACTATTAGGACTCCTGTTTTTGACTTGGTCAAAAGATCTTTTAATCAAATAAAATAAGATTAAACCTAACCTAATTAAATAAGGCCCTAACCCCATTAAAAACTTAATTAAATTAGATTAAATAAATTTAATTTAATTTATTATTTTAATAAATTAGAAATTGGGGTTACATCGAGTCCTAGTTAGATTAGAACTAGTTCTCCTTGCACTTGGCTTATTTCCAATAAACCAAATGGACTTGATCCAATCAAGCCCAAACTAAATCTAATTAAATCATATTTAATTAGACTTAATCTCAGCCTATTGGCTTAATCAAATTAAGTCAATTAGTAATCTAATTGCTAATCGATCCTCCTGCAATACTTGCACTAGATTAAACACCAATCGTATTGATTGTTTAACCTTAGAATGATTCTTAATCGTTGATCAACCATCCAATCAGATCGTAAGCTCTAATGTATGTAACCTCATAGGTCCGAACCTAAGCCAGTAGTATAGGAATAAATTTTTGTACCAATTAAAGTGACCATCTAGCAATGATACCTGACGATCGGATAGGTCGAAGGTGTAAAACACCATCCTTAGAACCCATGTGGATATAATTTTCATATAATTTATCTCCTTGACCATAATGCTCATAGGATACCTTAGAGTTCAACTGTCAATTTTGATCAGATTGTCTATATTATATTTCAAAATATTAAATCCATCTGATAGATTATCCTAGCCAAGGTTTTGCTATATTGAAATATAGTGGTACATTCTTCTTCAACTCTTGGAGTGGTCAATTTCATCTTGATCACACTTTGACTTCGTAAGTACTTAACTATGCCCAGAAGCCTTGTATTGCTGAATTAAAAATTCAGTTAGTCTGATATCAAAGCATAGTGAGTTGCTTGAAAGTCACTAAGGTGATCTTAGGTCTAAAGAATACTTATACCTATATCCCATCAGAGATATTCTCGACTGCAGAATACTCTAGAGTTGGTTACGTTCAATGATGATGTACCCATACATCTCACCTGTATGCCATACCAGTATTTTCACACTCCTTGGTTAAGAAGATAACCAACCTAAATGGTATATAGCAACCTATGCTTAATAGATGCTATTGTCCTAATTACCTATCATTTGGTCGTGAAAAAATTTAAGGACTAATCGATAAATCCTCTCTTTATCGAAATTAAACAGTCCTAAGAACTTCATCATAATAATGGAGTTGATTAAAAAATATAAACTTATGATGAAAAAGATGATAAAATTTTTTATTAATTAATAAATTAATTATAATTATAAAATAGCTCAACCATCAATAGACTGATAATTGGCTTTGGGACATAATTTTCAACACTCATGAAATCCTAGATCTGATTCCTACAATTGGTATCAGAGCCTAGGTTCTTGTTACCTGATTTTTTATACATGTTTAGATTATTTCTTTGACTAGATCTAATTTATTATCTAATTATTAAATTAAAATTTTTTTAAAAAAAATTTAGATCTCACGAACTGCTATAAGATTGTCCGGCTGTAAGGTTTATCCCTTATAGTAAAAAAATTATCCTAGTTCATGATGATCTGACTCTAATCATGAATTTATTAAATTTAATTTAATTTTATTTATAATTTAATAGATTTAAAATAGTTTTAAATTTAAAAATAAAATATTTTAGATTGTACGGACTGTCATAATGTTGTTCTGCTATAAGGTTTATCCCTTACAGTAAATAGGTTATCCTAGTACGTGCTGATCTAAAATATTGATCATAAAAATTTAGATTAGATCTAAGAAATTTTATTATCTGATTAAAAATATTTTAATTTAATTTCAATCATCATAAATATGTTAGATTTGATCTAGGGAGATTTATGATTGATTATTATTGAAACTGTTTCAATTACATGAACCTGTTTAGATTAGATCTAAAGTAGTTTTATGTTTATTTTACTTACATATTGATTATAAATCAAACATGCAACTTGGTTGATAGAACCATGTTGTAAAAATGTTTTACAAACATAAAAATCATTTTCAAAAAGTTGAACTCTAACCCTCAGCCTAAAACTTAATTGGAAATTAAGAAGTTGATTGATTAGGATCTAGGATTGTGAATTGAAGATCCTAAGATACAAATCATAACACATTGGAATAAATGGATTAATGGAGATTAGGTCCATTAATTGGATCAGACCTAGGGTTAAATTAAAGAATGAACTTAATTAGAGAATTAACTAAATCTAATCAATTGTTATCTTAGATTAGGTCAAGAATTCTTTCGATCAATTATAATAGTTGTAGTTGGTTAAGTCCATGTCCTTAACAAGATCCAAGATGGACTTGATTCTTGGCTATACGCTCTAGCATGAACTATTAGGTTGATCTAATTGAAACTAATTAAATCAGTTGGTGTCTAAGATAAACTAGACCACTGATTTTTAATTGGCAGCCCACTTACCTGGTCATTTCTGATAGTGTCTAAGGCAAGCTTTAGCAGACTCTCCCACTGATTGAACTTACCTGGACTTTTGGTGAGATTATATTTTGATTGAATCACTTGACTATTCGAGCTGACCCATGTCAGCTAAGTAAATTAGTATGACTGATTTAGATGCTCCTAGACCAGCCTATTAGTGATCTCCCTTAAGCTGACTTAGTGAAGCCAGTGGGATGATCATGATAAGCTAGTTAATCTGACCTATTCACTTCTATAAATAAATCTTCTAAAATTATTAGGTTCCTAAAATGAAATAGTTATATGATAACTGGATCATAGCCTTCCATTAAAGTGGATGATAATGGGTCCATCAGTTGGATAATCATTGGAGGTCCAAAGGCCTGATGCTTATCGGTTGATGGAATTATCATTCATTATATGATCTCTTTGATACATCTTTCTAAACGGTGGTTAGATGGGCCAACCAAACTTAGGCCTGATCATTCATTGGTTAGATGGGCTAAGTATAGTCATGTTAATGGTTGGACCTAACTGAACCCTTTTCTGAGAAGGCTAAAGCCAACTGATCAGGGGTTGGGGCAAAATTTAATTACTAAAAATTATTTGCAGAAACAATTGGTTATGAACCTATCCTTAGATGTACATGGGTTGGCCAATAAAAGTTAGGCTCATTGCAGTCTATGTGGATTCTAGTACCCACTAAGAAATTAAGATAATTCCTTGAATTAGAGGTAGAGGCAACCAATTCAAATAAAATAGTGAGAGAAATCTTTTGATTAAAATCTAAATCTTTAGATTTAATGAATCAACTACTAATTAGATTTTGATTTTTCTCTATGTAGACATGGCCACTTTTCCTATTGCTCCGATCATTGTTGGATAATGATAAGTTGATGGGATCCAACTTCGATAGTTGGTACCGAAAGTTAAAGATTGTTCTGAAGTATGACTAGATCCTATATGTGCTGACGGATCCTACACTTAAGGAGCCAGCTGCCAATGTATATGGAATAGTCAGAAACGCTTATCAGAAGTGGCTCAGTGATCGAACCATGGTGCGCTGCATTATGTTGGCTGCGATGAGCGATGAGTTCAGTCACAAATTTAAGATAGCTCAGCCAAATAAAATGCTCCAAGTGTTGGAGGATTCTTTTGGCACATCCGAAGATGTTGAGAGATACAAGACTAGTTGTGCCATCTTCAACGCCAGAATATGGGATGGAGCCTCTATTACTGATCATGTACTGTACATGATCGAGCTGATAGAGTGCTTGAGCAAACTCAACTTTTCGTTGCATGAACAACTTGAAAAAGATGCAATACTGAACTCACTGTCAAAGTCCTATCTCCCTTTTCTTACTCATTACAGAATGATAAAGTTTGAAGTAAACTACCATGGCTTACTGGGGTTACTTCAGAACTTTGAGAAGGATCGCCAGCTCCATAAAGAGTCGGTGAACTTAGTGGGAGATTCGTCTTTTGGTTCTCGATCCTTTAGAAAAGGGAAGAAGAATAAGAAGAAAACAAAGAAGGTGCAAGTTCAGGCTAGAACATCAGTGTAGGGCCAGACCAGGAAGATCAAGTCCAATAAGAGTCAAGCTGAATGCTTCTTTTATAAGAAGTGGGGCACTGGAAGAGGAACCGTCCTTAGTATATTACCTCCCTAAATCCGAATAGATAGAGAAAGAAGCAAGCTATTGCTGGATAAGATTTGTAATTTCTCTATTTATGATATTACTGACTGGGTATTGGATACTGGTAGCCCTTACCATATTTGCAATTCATTGCAGGGGTTGCAGAGAAGATTCGAGCAAGATGAGAGATTCTTGAACGTTGGAGATAGAAGACCAGTTCTAGTTCTAGCTTTAGAAATTTTGAAACTTGTATTTAAATCTCATACCATTGTTCTTAATGATTGTCATTTCTATCCTAGTTTCTTTTTAAATATTATTTATGTAGGCCTTTTGGCCTTGAATAATTATGAAATTTCAATAAAGAAATGAGTTTGTAATATCATTATGAATGGTGTTACTGCTTTCTATGGATAATTGAACAATGGTGTATATATGTTATCATAACCTGTTAATATAGTCTATTCTACTGACAAGTAACCTAGAATAGATAGTGTATCAGATATCTACTTATGGCACTGTAGGCTAGGTCATATAAACAAGAACAGGATAAATAGGTTGACTTAAGAAGGAATCCTCGAAGTCAGTGATTGTGAATCACTTCCAACCTGTGAGTCCTATTTTCTTGGTAAAATGACCAAGTCATCTTTTACTAGAAAAGATGAGAGAGCCAATGAGCTCTTAGATCTAGTACATACTGATGTATATGGACCAATGAGCATAAGTGCCAAAGGTGAATATGTCTACTTCATCACTTTCACAAATGATCTATCCAGATATGGATATGTCTATCTGATGAAACATAAGTCAGATTCTTTTAAAATATTCAAATGATTTCGAAGTGAAGTAGAAAAATAAATTAGAAAGAGTATTAAAACTCTTCGATCTGATCGAGAAGGAGAACACCTTTCTGGTGAGTTTCTCACATATATAGGAGAGAATGGATTCTCTCTCAATGGACTCCTGAAATCCCACAGCATAATGGTGTGTCTAAAAGAAGAAATCAGACTCTATTAGACATGGTCTGATCCATGATGGGATTTGCCAGCTTGCCGATATTTTTCTGGGGATATGCACTCGAATCGGCTTGTTATCTATTAAATAGGATTTCAAGTAAGTCTATAGTTAAAATCCCATATGAGATATGGACATGACGTAAGCCAGCACTTTCACACCTTAGGATTTGGGGGTGCCCAACTTATGTCAAACGGTTAATTACAGATAAACTTGGACTTAGATCTGACAAGTGTATATTCATAGGGTACCCAAAAGAGATCAAAGGATACTATTTCTATCATGCTGATGAACAAAAGGTGTTCGTCAACCTAAGGGCAATCTTTTTAGAAAAGGAGTTCTTTGATAAAGGAATTGTTGTCTCTAAGGTTGAACTTGATGAAGTTCAATAGGTAGAAAGTCCGACATAGAATATTAAATCTAAGTCAGATTTGATTAGATCAGATCCGAAGCCTAGTGAACCCACACCATTAAGGCGATCCAATAGAGTATCACACCATTCGGACAGATACTATAGTTCTTAATCCAGGATGGTGATCCCATCGAACTCGATGAGAACGATGAGGATGCGATCACTTATATGGATGCGATGCAGATATCTGACTCTAAAAAATGGCTAGAAGCCATGAGATCCAAAATGGATTCTATGAAGGTCAGTGATGTATGGACATTAGTTGACCCACCTGAAGGGGTTAAATCTATTGGGTGTAAATGGGTATTCAAAAGGAAAGAAGACGCAGACGAAAAGATGGAGACCTATAAAGTCTGTCTGGTTGCCAAACGGTATCATCAATGTTATGGTATTGACTATGACGAGACATTCTTCCTGGTGGCAATGCTCAAATCCATTTAGATAATGCTTGCAATAGCTGCCCACCTGGACTATGAAATCTGACAGATGGATGTGAAGATGACTTTCCTAAATGGAAAGCTAATCGAAGAGGTGTATATGATACAATCTAAGAGGTTCACATCCACAGATGAGTTCAAGATGTGCAAACTTCAGAGATCCATTTATGGATTAAAGCAAGCATCTTGGAGTTGGAACGTGCATTTATATAAAGTGATCAAAACGTATGGCTTCATTAAGAATGGAGAAGAATCTTGCATTTACAAATAGGCAAATGGTTCAGTAGTGGTATTTCTTATTTTGTACGTAGATGATATTCTCTTAATCGAGAATGACATCTCTGTACTATAAGAAATAAAAGTCTGATTGTCAACATAGTTTTCCATGAAAGACTTGGATGCTTGGTATATCCTACATCCTAGAGATGAAGATCTATAGGGATAGATCTAAAAGGATGCTTGGTATATCGCAGTCCACGTATATAAAAACTGTGCTGAAGAGGTTCAGCATAAAAAATTTTAAAAAGGGCTATCTTCCGATTGGCCAAGAAATTTCTCTCTCTAAGAAAGATTGTTCGATAACTCCTGAAGAGAGAGAGCGTATGAGTAGAATTTCATATGCTTCGACAGTGGAATCTATTATATATGCAATGATATGTATGAGACCAGACATGGCATACTTACTAGGAGAGTGAGTAGATATCAGTCTGATCTTGGAGAAAATCACTGGAAGGTAGTTAAAATCATCCGTAAGTATTTGAGAAATACTAAGCACCAATGGTTGATTTATGGTGAGTCAGATCCGAAGCTTGTGGGGTTTACAGACTCCAACTTTCAATCTGACCATGATGATAGTAAAAGTGTGTCAGGGTATATCTTTACTTTAAATGATGCTGCCATCTACTGGAAAAGTTTTAAGCAACATACAGTAGCTGACTCTGTTTGTGAAGCAGAGTACATGGCAGCATCAGATGTAGCAAAAAAAATTGTATGGCTGAGAAAGTTCATCACCGAGCTCAGAGTAGTACCTTCCATTGATGGTCCAGTCCTGCTCTACTGTGACAGCACTGACGCCATAGCTCAAGTAAAGGAACCGAAGGAACACAAGCGGACAAAGCACATTCTGTACTACTTTCATTTGGTTCGTGAGATCGTGGATCGTGGTGACGTCGACCTTTAGAAGATCTCGACGAAAAGAA
Organism: Cocos nucifera; assembly: GCA_006176705.1. Classification (NCBI taxonomy): domain Eukaryota; kingdom Viridiplantae; phylum Streptophyta; class Magnoliopsida; order Arecales; family Arecaceae; genus Cocos; species Cocos nucifera. Next base: position 423,148 of record QRFJ01001097.1, on the reverse strand, counting down.
GAACATAGCCGACCCTTTCACTAAAGCCCTGGTAATCAAGGAGTTCAACAACCATAAGTCGAAGATGGGTATTAGATACTGTGTCGAGTGGCTTTAGGATAAGTAGAAGTTGTTGGAAATTATGTCCCAAAGTCAATCATCGATCTGTTGATGGTTGAGATATTGTAATTAATTTATTAATTAATAAAAAATATTTTAACATCTTTTTTCATCATAAATTTACATCTTCTAATGAACTCCATTGTTATGATGAAGTCTTTAGGACTATTTAGTTTCGATAAAGAGAGGATTTATTGATTAGTCCTTAAATTTATTCACGATCAAATGATAGGCTGTTAATTAAGACGATGGGATCTATCGAGTATAGATCGCTATATGCCATATATGTTGGTTATCCTCTTAATCAAGGAGTGTGGAGACACTGGTATGGTATATAGGTGAGATGTATGGGTACATTATCATAGAACGTGACCAACTTCAGAGCATTCTACTATCGAGAATATCTCTGATGGGATATTGGTATAAGTATTCCTTAGACCTGAGATCACCTCAGTGACTTGCAAGCAACTCACTGTACTTTGGTACCAGACTAAGTGAATTTCTAATTCAATAATGGAAGGCTTCTGGGCATAATCAAGTACTTGCAAAGTCGGAGTGTGATCAAGATGGAATTGACCACTCCAAGAGTTGGAGAAGAATGTATCACTGTATTTCAATATAGCAAAATCTTGATCAGGATAATCCATCAGATGGATTTGATATTTTGAAATATAATATGGACAACCTGATCAGAGTTGACAGTTGAACTCTGAGATATCCTATGAGCATTATGGTTAAGGGGATGAATTATATGGAAACTATATTCGCATGGATTCTAAGGATGGTGTTCTACACCTTTCGACCTATCCGACCGTTGGGTATCATTGCTAGATGGTTACTTTGATTAGTAAAGAAATTTATTTTTGTGCTATCGACTTAGGTTTGAATCTATGAGGTCACACACATTAGAGTTCACGTTCCGATCGAATGGTTGATCAGTGATTTAGAATCGTTTTAAGGTTAAATAATCAATACGATTAATGCTTAACCTACTGCAAGTATTGTAGGAGGATCAATTAGTAATTAGATTACTGATTGACTTAATTTGATAAGCCAGAGAACTGAGATTAAGTCTAATTAAATATGATTTAATTAGATTTGGTTTGGGCTTGATTGGATCAAGTTCAATTGGCTTATTGGATAAATCGATTATAAGAAAGAACTAGTCCTAGTCTAACCAGGACTCGGATCAACCTAATTTTCTAATTTAATTTAAAATTAAATTAAAATTAAATTAAATTTAATCTAATTTAATTAAGTTTTTAATTGGGTTAGAATCTAATTTAATTTAGTTGATTTGATTTTAATTTAATTTGGTTTGAGAAACCATATTTGATCAAGTCATAGATGGAATCCTAGTGAGACTAGGATTCCACCTTGCGCCACCTTAGCCCTCCACGCCCCATGCCCTCTCTTTTTATGTGACAGAGAGTCTCTTTCTGGTCTTCATGCATGCCCCTTCTCTCTCTCTCTTATTCATATATGGTTATTTGGTGGTTGACCAAGTCTAAGAGGAAGTTAGTTTTGATTTAGGATTCTCTGAGATAGAATCCTTATAAACCAAAACATCTCCTTCCATGTGTGCCGCCCATCTCCTATTTTTCCTCCCTAATTCCATGTGAGTGAGAAGCTTTTTTGTGTGCCTCTCCTTACTAGATTTACCCAAAAAAATCAGAGAAGGGGTGCCCAAGAGTTGGGCGCCCCAACTACTTGCCAAATCTAGTCCTGCCTTGTCTAGTTTTTGACTTAGACAGTGACTCTTCTTTTTCTATAAATTTAGAATGAATTTTAGCCTGATTTTTTTATGAAATATAGAGCTTTGGGAGAGGTTTGGGGGGTACAAAAATTAGAGAAAGAAGATCCTTAGGCATGGGGGTTCCATAGGCATCAAATTAGGTGTCTAGGTGAGAGAAAAGAGAAGAAGAAGAGGGTCTTCTTCTAGGGCTATTTTATTCCTCATCTTTCCTCCTTCTTTTGAGTTTTTTTTGAGAGAGTCTAAGATTAGAAAACTCTCCTCTTCCTTTTTATATTTTGGAGAGTTCAAGTTTCGAAAAAGAAAGCATCGGATCGATCGTCGAAGAAAGATCAGTATAGTACTAGCATGGTGTGTTAATTTCCTGCATTAGGATCTCTGATCGTGTTCATGGGCTCTGTGGACGACTCCTAGAGGTTGGATGTATGTGCGGCTCGTGACTTCATCCTCAAGTTCGAATCAGTAAGTTAGAACATCTAACTTGCTCGGATAATAGATCTGATCTATTAACTTCATATCTACATTTGATGTAGTATAGATCTAGGTTGATTTGATCAACCTTTTTTTCTTATTTGATTTTAATTTTTGATTTAATATCATGCCTTGATCATGTAATAAATCTGAGATCTAGGTATTTACATATTTATTTAAATAAATATTTAATTTATTTAAGTATTCTGCTGCATGATCTTGAAAAAGTTTCAAGATCTATCCGTGAAATCCTAGATATGGTTCCTACATAAAAAACATATATTATCATAAAGAAAAAGGCTTGAAAGAAAACTATGAGAAAAGACAATCTTCTCTTACCTTTATCTTCATCAGGACATCATCTTTTGTTATCCAAATGAAGGGTCCTCCTCCAAGATTGTTAGCACCCATAACCTTCCATGCCACCTTCTTTTTTTCTCTCTTTTTACCATGGAAAATATAAGGCATTTGACGCTTCCTCCTATCTAATAGGAGGCGCTCTCTTTTATAGGAAGACTAAGTCAAAACCTAGTCTTCCAAGGAGTCTTGGTGGCATCCAACTCTTGGACGCCACTCTTCTAATTATTTAGCATAGAGAATAAATGACCAACGTGCAAAGGGAGAAAAAATACATGGGAAAACCTTAGAAAAAGAGGCGCATAAAATTAATTGGCATGGAGAAAGAAGGCACAAAAGGAAAAGAGGTGGTTTTGATTCCATAGATTCTATTGAGTTGATTTCAAATCAAAACCAACTTCTAAATTTGAATAAGTCGAATTTAATTCAAATATTCCAGAATATGGGGCATAGAAAACTTTTCATTGGTGTGGAAAACTTTATGTAAAAAATCTAAAATTAATTAGTGCTCGTGGAGATTATTGGCGCAAGGAAGGAAGAGTTCTAGTCTACTAGGACTTTTCTATTTTGACTAGGTCAAACTAATTTTAAATCTAATTAAAATAGAATTAGTGCAAGCCTAATTATAGGTGATTTTTGTCCAACTAGGAATCCAATTAAGTCAGATTTAAATCATATTTAAATCTGATTTAAATCCTAACTCAATTAGAAATTAGGTGCACTCAAATCCTAATCCAACTAGAAATTATTTTTTTCTTACAATTGGTTTATTCAATAAACCAATTAAACTTAATCTAATTAAGTTCAAACTAATTCTAATTGAATCTAATTCAATTAGACTTGATCTCAACTTAAATGCTTAATCAAATTAAGCAAATTAGTAATCCAATTGCTAATCAATCCTTCTGCAATACTTGCATTAGGTCAAACATCAATCATATTGATAGTTGACCTAAGAACTATTCTCAATCATCGATTAATTATCTGATTAGGTTACAACCTCTAATGTGTATCATACTATAAGTTTGAATCTAAGCCAGTAGCATAAAAATTAATTTCTGTACTAGTTGAAGTAACCATCTAGCAATGGTTTTCGGCGTTCGGATAGGTTGAATATATGCAAAATAATATTCTTAGAATCCTGGCCTATGGTTACCATATAATTCATCCCTTTAACCAATAATGTCCAAGATAACTTCGAGTATACTGTCAACACTCATACAAGTCATCTCTATTGTGTCTCAAAATTTTGCAAATCCTGTAACTCCTTACGAGGATTATCCAGGCTTAGATTTTGCTAAATTAAAACACAACAAGTCATTCTCTTTCTGAAGCTAATCAAGAGTGGTCAATCCCATCTTGACTTATACACTAACTTTATAAGTACTTGACTGTACCAAAAAATCTTCCGAACCTATATTAAAAATATAGGTAGTTCGGCACCAAAGTACCATAAGTTGCTTGCAAGTCACCATGGTGATCTCAAGTCAGAGGAACACTTATATCCATTAGCTTTAGCTAGTTACTTTTGATAGTAGAATCCTATATTAGTCACGTTTAGTGCGGATGTGCTCTTACATCTCACCTGAATGCCATACCGATATATCCATACTACTTGGTTATGAGGACAACCAACGCATATGGCATACAACAACCTACACTCGATAAGTTATTGTCCTTATTAATAACTTATCATTTGGTCGTAAACAGTTTAAGAACCATTCGATAAATTCTTCTTTATCAATTGATTATTGTTCTAAGGACTTCATCATAATTTAGGAGTTGATTTAAGAAAAATAGAACTTTTATGATAAACCAGCCAAATAACTATTATTATTAGATAATTCATATACTAATTTCAATCATCTATTATTTAGATTATTGGCTTTAGGATACATTTTCCAACAAAAATTCTATAGCAACAGTTAGGCTTATCTATAATTTTATTATTAAATTTTATTTATTTTTGAAAGAAAATTCATAGTTCTTTCTAAAATATCCAAAACCCATGAAATAGGGATGAAGGCAAGATTTAAACAAGGCCTTGGTATAACTACCAAGAGACAACCCCAAAAAATAAGTTGATGCCTTCAAGGAGACACCCACACTTAAATATTGAAGTTTAAACATGTGGTCCTTCTGAGGACGTGCATGTAAAAACAAGGGCCTGTTGAGTAGCCCTTTCTTTTAATTTGCCATCTCTCCCTTAGAGAAATTTTTTGTGCACCGGATGCAGTGCAATAGTAGCACACTACCCAATAACACTGGAACACATAGCGCATTTAGAAGAGATGGGTATTTAATGCTACCCAGCATTTTCCTTTCCCTAATTTTTATTGATGAAAATGCCCTTGTATGACTTCTTGATGCAGTGTATGACTTCTTGTGAGTATATATAAGATGTTAGGAAATCATATATATATTCATAGAAAGTCATATATATTGTTTAGGATATCATATATATTCATACAAAGTCATATAAGATGTTAGGAAGCTGTATGACTTCCCGTGAATATATATGGCTTTCTATGAAAATATATGATATCTTGAATAAGGTATGACTTTCTGTAAATTTGTATGATATCCTGAATAATATATATGATTTACTGTGAATAGATATAATTTTTTATGAATATATATGACTTTCTAATGCCTTATATATACTTACAAGAAGTCATATATATTCATAGGAAGTTATATGGCTTCTTAATACCTTATATGACTTTTTGTGAGTGTATATGAGATCTTGAATAATATAGATGATTTCTTGTGAATATATATGACTTCGTAATGCCTTATATATACTCACAAAAAATCATACACTGTATCAAGTAGTCATACAAGAGCATTTTCATCACTAAAAATTAGGAAAAGGAAAAAACTGGGCAGTATTAAATGCTTATCTTATCTGAATGCGCTACATGCCCTAAGATGTGCTACTATTGCACCACATCTGATGCACAGAGTATTACACCCCTCCCTTATTTACCATTGCTTCATGGTTAGGAGGGATTAGATTAAGAAAAAAAAAAGAAAAAAAAAAACACTTGATCCAATGGACCATGTCTTAAAAAGAATGGTCGAGACTTATTATTAGAGTTTAGGTCAACCGAGAGACCCGATCGATGAGTTCTCTTTAAATACTGAGAAATACTTTATGCATTATATATGGTGCAATAAAAATATATGATATTGGACAATATAACTATTGCTTTCTAACGTACATTTAATATCTATAATTTTATTTTTTTATGTAAGATTTTGAATAATAAAAATATCCCTCCTCTTTTAAAAAAAAATTATGACATTCTTTAGTCATGATATCTTACGGTAAAATTATGACATCCTGTCATAACTTTTTTTTTAAAATCATAAAAAAAGAAGAATATTTTCATTATTAAAAATTTATAAATTTTTTAAATAATAAAAATGCTTATTCTTAACTCATAATATGGCCATAGAATATCATAATTTTTTCAGAAGAAGAGTATTTACACCATTCAAAATTTTAAATAAAAAATAAAATTATAAATATTAAATATATATTAGAAAATAGTAGCTATATGGTCCAATTAGATGGAGTGGTGCTTTTCCTTTGCATCGGATAAGGTGCACAAAAAATTTCTCTTAAATATTCAACAAAAAAGAAAATTGCTGGCCCATCTCGTTTGGGCCTTGGGCTTGCATGAGTTTGTAGACCTGACTTCGGACCAGGCAACTAACGGCCCAAGTGGCTATTTCTGATGGTTTTGGGTAGATGAGGGAGGGCGATACCGAAACGGTTTCTCCGAGGACCACCAGCCATTAGGTTGGTCGTTTATGACCGCTGGGCGGCCGCAAAACAGCCCTTGACCACCCCTAAATTCTCGCGCTCGTTGCTTCAATCAATCGTTTTCCTCTTCCTTGTCAAACGGATTCGGATAACTTCCAGTCCGAGGTGATTCTTTCTATTTTATTGCTTCCATATTAGTTTGTTTTTTTTTTTTTAATTTTTGGAAACTTATGCGTGAAATTCATCCCAAAGGAGTACTCAAAATTTCCTTTTCCATACACTCGTACCGATGACAGCGCCTGTATGCTTCTGACAATATGAATTTTAGTTTGACATTCGCTAGTATTTTTTCTGGCTTTTAGATGATAAAATCGAAGTGGGCGGACGAAGAGTATTAGAAAAATTTGGGGAAAAGGAACAGCAAGTGTAGTTTCGAATCCCTTTTTGATTTTGCATTCGTGGAGGCTTACTCTGCTCACAAGAATGTCGAGAGTATTCTTGAGGAATGCAGTCTTGTGATTGAAAGGACTGAATACGGATCTGTGGTTAGCGTCCATCTTCTTTCAGTTCTTCCAGATTTGAGGAAGCGTTTGTTTTGGCATATTTCAGCTAAAATCGGGCCAAATGTTGCTCTGAAGATTGTTTCCTTGTGTTGGAGAACACTGCATGGTGTGAGTGGTAGAGAATGGTTTTGTTGATAATTGGTGATGAGGGGGTGTTACCGAAGTAAATAAAACAATCACTCAGAAGACACGTAAATAGGAGTTTAACGAAGAAAAGGAAAGAAGGAAGCTGCATCCTCTTTTTTTATTTGGTAATCATTTAGTCTTTTCCCAACTATTTAGGGTCGGCTAGAAAGTTACATTCAGGGACACACACCCAAAGGAAGCCACCCAACCTTCACACCTGCTTGTGACCAGCTATAATTTACTAGCCTTCCATTTTAATCTTCATCTCTTTGAGGTGTCAACTGGTTGCTGGCTTGTCCAATATGTGGTCCTCCATGCAGTACTATCATAGATTTTCCACTTTTATCTTATCCTTCATGAATCTCATTTTCATTCCCTTAGGTTGTTCTTCTAATCAAAGTAGTATTTTATAGCCATCATCTTATCAAGTAATGTAATATGCTTTAACTTTCTAAGAACTCTTATTCTCATTTTTTTAAAGTGCATTTTCTGATTAATATGTTTCATTCAGTTCTTCCATGGTACCATCGGAGGTTCAACAATTGATTGTTGAAATGCCTGTCACCACCTTATCTTGATCCATGTATGAGAAGCCAGGATGAAGAATTAAATGAACCAGCCAAAATCCTCATTTCAATTTTTGGCATCATCATGTTGAATAAAGTTGAAGCACTTGCATGTTCTACCAACCACGTGAAATCTGATAATTTCTCTCTTTAAACATTGTTTCAGTGTGACCTGGTTTTTCTTGTACTTTAAACAACTCTTCACATGTAGGTAATTAAATTCTTTTAGGAACTTAATTAGATACCAAAATGCAGAAAGAGTTCAAATTAGTTCCCTAAATTAGAATCAAGGCTGTTGTTATTGTAGTTTAGACAGCTCTGCACATGTAGAAAAGTAATCAAATACTCCCAAGAACTTCATTAAATACCAGAAATGCAGAAAGAGCTCAAACTTGTTTTTCCTAAATTGGAATCAAGGCTGTGAGATTTTAGATAAAAATTTTCAAATTTCACTCAATTACGACAATTAACCAATATTATTTCAATAATCAATTGAAACTAGAACATTAATTTCATGGCACAAACCATCTGAGTTTGCATACACAAAAGGGACTGCTGAAATAGCAATCATATCGACATTGCATTTAATCATCTTTTCTAACTCTAATTTTGTCCCTGATAAATTTAGAGTACAAGTAAAATATTCTGGAATCTCACCTAAAAGTGGGCAGAAATTAGACTCAAACTCTTTCCAAAGAGCTGACCAGCTGCTTTAACAAGTTTGTTTCCTCCTAAATTCATAGGACTCTCAAAGGGTGACTGGTTAGTGATGCCCATACTACAACAGGGTTTAGTGGGCTTCTTTTCTGAAGAGGTGGCTGACTACTTTAATAAGACTTTCTCCTCTTGAACCTCTGTTTATAGGACTCTCGAAAGTTGACCAGTTTGTAGCACACACTTCCCTAAAATTTGACCATATGAAAGAGATCTTGTCTCTTCAACTTGTTTAGAGGCTTGTTCAGTATAAAATGGACCTTAATGCTCTTTTTCAACCTCATTTTCCAATGTAACTGTTGATTGCTCTATGTAGATGGTGAGAAGTGCATACTCATGTTTACATTCATATTTAAAATGACCTTGACAATTCTTTTTCCTGGGATAATAAGTACTTCCTATGTGCTGGAAATTTAATTCTCTAAATAAAATTCCTCTATGATCACCATTTTATTTAGAGAATTGTCCAACTTGTAGCATAATATATTTATTAGTATAATTTTTTGTCAAATTTTTTATATAGCAGATGAGATCTTCTGCTTGATTTACTTCATGATTCCTCTGAATTGTAGGAATGTTGACGGGTCATGCTATTAGTTTACATGAAAAAAGTGAATCAGATGAGCTTTTACTAGCAAATCCTGTATCTGAGTTTGATGATGAGGAAGCAGAAATTTCTGGAAAAGTATTGTATAGAGCCTCATTTGAAGAGCTTGCAAAAAATCATGTGCAATGTGACACAATTATATGGGTTTTGATATCATTATTGCTTGTTTCGGCCTGGGGAGTTGGTGTAGTTATGCTTTTGTATCTGCCTGTCAGACGATATGTGCTGCAGAAGGATATATCTTCACGCAAACTTTATGTCACACCCAACAAGATAGTTTACAAGGTAGTTATTTAGTTTTCTTATATTTATTTATTTATTTTCTTATACTCTGCTTATTGGCTTCAGTTGTTGTGCATGACATGATGTAATTTTGCAAGTAGGCCAGAAGACCTTCCTTTTTGCCTTTCCTAGGGTCTACAAATGTTGAGAAGCACATACCTCTTTACACAGTCATTGACATCATTATGGAACAAGGTACATGTGAGAATAGTACCTTTATGCTTATATTATTATATTGCATTCTGTTGCACCATGTTCATCCATGTCTCATATCTTATTTGGGTTTGATCCTTGCATTACGTGACCTAGTGGTTGCTCTATGGTTGTTTGCAGCTTACCAGATAATGTTTTTTCGAGCTATTAGTTGTTGCTCTAGACATTTAGTTTTCAAATATATTGCTTAGACATCTTTAGAGAACTGAAAATATGCCTTTTCTGGTACAAAATATGTACATGTGGATTTAGGTCTGTAATGCTTTACATGGAACTAGCTGAATATGCATGACTAGGTAATAAGACTATTCTAAGGACTTAGACAAGAATATAGCAACTTAGTTTGGAGTATGGTCAAGACAGAAAAACTTTCATTCCAATTGGGAAGTGATAGTGCCTTAGTTTAAGAGATTTTTCCTCTTTACTTCTACTAAGCAATGTGAAAAGTTAGGCAACATGTTGTAGTGCAAGTCTTTGATAAGTTGGGACACTGATGAAAGTTTGTCAAGAGTTTAATGCTATCTTGTCCATCATTTTGTTGCTTCAAAGGGAACAACAGGGTAAAGGATTACCACCTTATCCATGTTAAAGTGTAGAAAAAATAATGAAATACATGAAGCATATAGTTTACTAATATAAGCAATATTTTGCAAAATGGGAGCTGTTACACTTATACTTTTCTACAATAAACCTATATTGAGCTAAAAAGATTGTCACTAGAGTAATGTAAGTGCACTTAAATGCTTGGTCATAAGTTAGGTGTTTTGTATAAAATTTTGACTGTTCGTCTCTATTACGATAAGCAAATACAAGCCCTTGTTCATGGTCCTTGAGCTTCCATCCATGCTGAAGTGTTTGCCGCCTGTCCACCAGGGTGGCAGTCTTTATGTTCCTGAGTGCGCTGGCTAGAAGTGGGAGTAAATATCAAATGGGGATTGCAACCATTAATGCTGCCCTTAGTAGTAGGAAACTTCTACATGGGGCAGCATACATTCTTTGAGAACTCTCATAAAATTTAAACATTCACCCTCCTCCTTGGTGCTTCTCTAAATTGATCTTAGGATATCTGTTTCCCTGCTCCCGCTCCTGCTGTTGCACAGATTGCTGGCAAGTAAAACTTTTCCAGTCACATGATCACAACTATCTGTGCTCTGTTAATCGCACCTCGCAATCAACATAGAGGGGGTAACATACATTCTTTGGGAACTTTCATAAAATTTAAACATTCACCCTTTTCCTTGGTGCTTCTCTGCTTAAATTGATCTTAGGATATCTGTTTCCCTGCACCTGCTGTTGCACCAAGTGCTGGCAAGTAAAATTTTTCCAGTCACATAATCACAACCATCCATGCTGTGTCGTTTTCACCTCGCACATCTAGCACTAGCAAGGACATAACAATTTCAGGGGCCTCTTGTTATGTTGTATACATTTATAACAAGCTTTTGAACAATGGCCGTTGTTTAACTGCTATATGTTGTGATGGCTGTTATATAATGGGAATAATTTCCATTATTTATATGTCCATTTTTCCTCTTAATCAAAGAATGTTTTCAACAAGAATCTGCAGGTCATCTATTAAAATTTTTTGAAAGAGGCCATCTGTGAAATTTTTTATTCAATGAATTGTGATTTGAGCAGAAAATGCCATTTTTCTGTTGGGATCTGTTATTTCCAGTTACAATGGCTATTATAACAACCGATATTATAGTCAATCATATTTTGTTGAATAAACTCAGTCCAAGTTGTTTGAGGCAAATGAGGGTCATTATTGTTGTTATAATGGGAAATGATAATACCTAAGTGTGTCCATTATTTTGGGATTTTACTATGATAAATCCCAAGTAGTCTCCTGCCCCCACCCTGCTGCTTCATTTCTTTGAAAACCAAATCTCTTCTTTATTTCAAAGATGTGCCTAATCTATTTATGCAACCCATGGGCTTTATTCCTGTCAATGTCAAAAAATTCTGGAAATTGCCTTACTCAATTGAGTTTTCAGGCCATTTATTTATAGAGGTAAAGTATAAATATAGAATGTACAATTTACAATCAGACTGATTTACAGGATAGATTTATAGGGATATTTACATCAAGAAATCAAGGCCGATAAGGAATAAAATAATATTTACAATTGACTTGCCATAACACTTCCCCTCAAGTTGGAGCATAGATGTTAATCATGCCCAACTTGTTACAAATAGTCAACCCGAGCTCCATTTAGAGTTTTTGTGAAGATATCTCCTAACTGTTCTCCAGTCTTGACGTGTCCTGTTGAGATAATTTTCTTTTGAATTTTTTCATGAATGAAGTGACAGTCAATATATCCTATGAAGTTGAGGAAATCATCTGATCAGGGACTTATCGAATAAAAGAGCTAGGAGGAGCTATGCTACCCCGACTTTAGAATTCAAAAAATCTACGAATGTATTATCAATAGCCGCACTTCAATAAAAGATTCTTTCTATTTTAACACTCCTATCTTTTGTGTAAATTGAATTATGGCAAGAAATGATTGAGCTGAACTTCATTCTTAAACGAAGGTGAAGGCCTCCGATTCTTAAATAGGAGGTTAACCACGTTAGGAATAGGAGGTGAACCTCGTTCTAATATGGGTGAACGTGGGTGAAGACCCTTACGAGGGATATGAAGGCTTCCGATTCTCAAACAGAAAGTTAATCTTATCTTAACGAGGGTGAAGGCCTTCGATTCTTAAACAGGAGGTTAACCATGTTAGGAACAGAAGGTGAACCTCCTCCGAACGTGGGTGAAGATCCTTACGAGGGATATTAAGGCCTCCGATTCTTAAACAGGAGGTTAACCTCGTCTTAACGATGGTGAAGGCCTCCGGTTCTTAAATAGGAGGTTAACCTCATCTTAACGAGGATGAAGGCCTCTAGTTCTTAAATAGAAGGTTAGCCACATTAGGAGTAGGAGGTGAACCTCATCCTAACATGGGTGAAGACTCTTGCGATGGATATGAAGGCCTTCGATTTTTAAGCAAGAGGTTAACTTCTTAACAAGGGTGAAGGCCTCCGATTTTTAAACAGGAGGTTAACCTTGTCTTAACGAGGGTGAAGATCTTCTGTTCTTAAATAGGACGTTAACTACATTAGGAACAGGAGGTGAACCTCGTTTTAATGTGGGTGAAAATCCTTACGAGAGATATGAAGGCCTCCGGTTCTTAAACAGGAGATTAACTTCATCTTAATGAGGGTGAAGGCCTCCGGTTCTTAAACAAAAGATTAACTTCATCTTAACGAGGGTGAAGGCCTCTGATTTTTAAACAGAAGGTTAACCACGTTAGGGACAGGAGGAAAACCTCATCCTAACATGGATAAAGATCCTTACCAGGGATATGAAGGCCTCCGATTCTTAAACAGAAGGTTAACCTCATCTTAACAAGGGTGAAGACCTCCGATTCTTAAATAAGAGGTTAATCTCATCCTAACGTGGGTGAAGACCCTTATGAGGGATATGAAGACCTCCAGTTTTTAAACAGGTGGATGTACTTATTCCTAAGCAAGTTCGAAAAATCTTTGTTCATAAACAAGGAGATAGATCTACGAAAGACTAAACAAGAATTATTGTTTTGAAATAATATCTACTTCGGGCATGACATAAAAACAAGGAGTCCAACAAATATCAAACCAAGATAGAACATGGAAGACTGACGAAAGGAAAGATCATTTATTTAATGAAAAGTCATTACAAAGGTCACAAGGACCAATTACAAAAAAAGAAAGAGAAGAATGAAGAAAGATGAACAAACAATGAAGTCCTACTCAGACTTTGGACTACTGGCCCTGGCCATTACTAAAGAATGTTTCAAATCGTTCACTCGATCTTCAAGCTCCTTCATCACTACCAAACTCTCGCCAAGCAGCTTTCGAGCTCGTCTTGCATTTGGCCTCTCTTAATCTCTTTCGTAGAATGGCAGACTCAGCCTCGACGTCCTTAATGGCATTCTCTTCATATGTCATTTGAATCTTCAGAAGGAGCTTGGTCTTATTTTTGTCATAGACTTTGGTGAGATTAGCAAGGGTATTCTTAACAGAGGTAGGCTCACCCAAATCACCGTTGGAGCCAGCTCGAGCATTATTTGCAAGCTATTTTCTGAGCTGAGCTACCTTGTCATTAGCTATCCAAAGTTTCCGTTTGAGATCAGAAATTTGTTTGCACCAGCCAATCCTATAGTGTTATATGCATCTTCGGCCGCATGCAATTGATTTTGAAGATTGAAAAACTTCTTGGACCAATCTTAACCGTACTCTTCCTGATTGTGAGTCCGGAGTGAGCTCTTTTCCAGCTATTGGATCTTCTCTCACTTCTCTGAGCTCGACCTCAAGGGAGCAGATCTTGGTGGTTAAAGTCCAAGATTTTTCACTGGCATTTCGACGCCTGTTCAAGCTTTTTGGACAGATGGTATTTCTTTGAAGTATACTCCTTGAAAGCTTACTTTGAGGCTTGGCGTAGGCGGTTGATTTTGGCAAAGGCTACCATATAATTGCTTCTTGATTTTTGAAGCTTGTCCTTGGTTTTCTTTAGCTCTTTATTGGTTTGACGAACTACTTTCTTCAAAGCTTTTATATGAGCTTTTAAAGGAATGGTTTGTGGTAATGGTGCAGTAGACTTGTCAACGGGTTGGGTTCGGGTCAGAACCTGGATATCCAGATCCGGAATCGATATTAGTTACTGATATCGGATCTGGACCCAAATATCCGATGGGTCTGGCCTTGAAGTACCAGACTTGGACCCTAATGGATCCTAGGTATTCGGATCCGGTTTTGGGATCCGAAACTCATATTCAAATCTTAAAAAAAAAAAAAAACCAAACCTTGGTGTTGAGGTCCGGCTACCAACAAGTGAGATCGAGCGGATCCAGCTGGAGAGGGGAGGGAGAGACTGAGAGAGGGAGACTAGGAGACTGAGAGGAAGAGAGGTAGGGGGTCCGGCCTCCGGCGAGCGAGATCGAGAGAGGGAGAGAGGGAGACGGAGAGGGAGAGAGGGAGGGGGTCCGACTGTCGGCGAGCAGGAGAGGAGGGAGGGTTTGGAGGGAGAGACTAGAGAGGGAGAGAGGGAGACCGAGTGATTGAGAGAGGAAGAGAGGGAGGGGGTCCGGCCGCCGATGAGCGAGATTGAGAGAAGCTGAGAGAGGGAGAGAGGGAGGGGGTTCGGTCGCTCGTTGGCCGCCGCCGAGCGAGATCGAGAGAGGAAGAGACTGAAAGAGGAAGACCGAGAGACTGAGGGAGAGGGAAGGGGTCCGACCGTCGGTGAGGGAGATCGAGCGGGAGAGGAGGGGAGGCTAAGAGAAGGAGACTGAGAGAGATCTAGGGCAAAGGCTGGGTATTTTATTATTTTTAATATATATAATATTAGTATATTATATTATAAGGTCTCGGGTCTATAAGGTCTGGGTATTAAATATCCAGACTCTATCCATTTACATTATGGTTTATCAGGTTCAGATCCTGGTTTGGATAAACGGGTTTGATGCTAATACCAGACCCGGACTCATCGGATAAATACTCATGGGTCTCAGGCCTGGACTCGGCCCATTGACAGCTCTATGGTGCAGCTTCAGTCCATGATTGAGCTCGGTGGTAGAATTTATAGACCGAACTTTGTATCATGAATATGTCACGACACAGAGGTATGGAAAAAGTTCAATTTTATTACTTGAAGAAGTTTAAGTACATAGAGGATAGAAGAAAAAAGAATTGTACAATTAGAAAAGGTCTCCGACTTTTGATTGAGGAGCGGCAGGAGAGCTTGGTTCGGCCTCAGCAGGTGCTGGCTCTTCGACGGCCTCAGAGGCGTCAACGGTAGGTCTAGCAGAAGGAAGGTCGATTCCAGTTGCGGAAGGCTCGGCTTCGTCATCAGAAGAATCTTTAGGTCCGTCCAGCAGAAAGTCGAGGTCCAGTTCAGGGAATCTCTCGGTGACCCTCTGTTGGCAGATATCAAAATCCTTGCCGAAGGCTTCTTTAGCAAATTCGATCTTGATATCTTCCTGTTCTCTCGAAGCCTTAAAGTCCGAGATGGCTTGCTTCTTGGCTTCGGTGATTTGCCTCTCTCCTTCGGCAAACCTTGGCCTCAGCTTTTCTTCTCTTCTCCACTTCTGAAGCCAGTACATCTTTCATCTCTATCGAAGCTTGCTCTGCCCTTTTGAGCACCTCTTGGAGATGCTCGATCTCAGCGAAGTTCTCCTTGAGCGTCTCTTGGAGATGATCAACCTGGGCCTTAGATTCTTCAGCCTCCGCCTTAGTGACTTTGGCTTTCTTTGCGGCCTTTGAGGCCTCAGCCTTGTGAATGTTGACCGCCTCAACATTGGCGAATAGATGATGCCCCAACTGCAAGCAGCAAAGTAAATCTTACTACTAGAAAGTAGATATGTCCAAATGAATTTGAAAATGAAAAGGCAACTACCTCGAGGAAGGCCACGAACGAGTCTTTCTTCCTCTCTCGAGTGTTCATTTGGAGGATCTTTTCAATTGCGTTCGGTAGAATATAGCCCTCCATGAGAGGTGGGACGACCCTCAGTTGTCAAAGGAAGCCCAATCCAGATCGATGTTGTTATTGCTGAACCCCTGGAGTTCTTTCGTGCTCGAACTCTCTTGGCAACCGGCTTCTTTTTCTTCTCCACCTCCTTCTCAACAGGAGGTATTGGAGCGGCGGCCTTGATAGGCATGCTTGGGCTCGATAGAGGCGCTTCGACCTTTGGAGCGGAGGTCGCTTGGGCTGGGATGGCCGAGCTCGAGTTGCTGATCTTAGCCTGCTTGGATGTTTCTCTGAGGGCATTGCCTTTTCTCTTCTGAGCTCGGAGTTCTTTCGTCAACCGTTTCAGCTCATTAGAAGTCATTTTTTTAAAAATAAACAGTCGAAGTTAGAAAAAGAAGAGGAGAGAAAGAAAACACAATTTAATACCTTCGAGGTTAATAGGGCTCAGGCCGAGGTTATAAAGAGTTTGGTCGTCTATCAGCTTAGTCAACAAACGAGTTTTAAAATTCTTCAGAACATTAGCAAAGTCAAGATCCTTTCTCTCCAACCTCGGGGCTCTACGAACGGAATCCCTAAGCCGACCCTAAGGAGGAAGTTTCAATTCATGCGAAGGGTTAGATACGAAGAAGAACTTCTCCTTTCAGTTGTGGATGGAGGAAGGGGTGCCTTTGATTAACCCCTTTTTGCTAAATTAGAGAGACATGTACCACCGGTCCTTAGCAGAAGGGTGGCGCTTGAAGATGAAAAAAGTTTGAAATAAGAAAATTGAAGGTCAGACCTCGGCCAGAAGGCAAAGTGTTAGAAATCCTATAATAAAATGAAAGGAATTTGGGACGACAGAGGAGAAGGATATGTTAAGAAAATGAAAAAACTCGACAACGAAGGAGGGAATGGGTAGTCTAAGCCTGGCTTGGAGAGCCTTTGTATACAAACTGAAGCGACTCGGAGGGGAAGCACAAGCTCTACTGTCCGATCCAGGAAGTTCAAGTTCATACTAAGAAAGGACCCCGTATTGGACTCGAACAAGGGAAAGGTTCTCGGCGGAAAGTGTAGAAGCAACTATCCCGGGAACGAAGGTCGGGCGAGCTATGTCTCTAAGGTTGGGTTCACCCTCGGATCTGGGGTTTAGAGGGCTCGGATCGGACGATCTCTTAGAAGGGGGACCAAGAATGCTCAGAACCCGGGGAGGCCATTTCGGATCAAGAAAAATTGAGAAAAATTTATCGAAAATCAGAGAAAATGTCAAGACACTAAAGAGTGGAAAGAAGAACAAGGAAACTGAAAGAAGAATAGACGAACTGTGAGAAACCCTAAAGAGTGGAAAGAAGGCAAGGAAATTTAAAGGGTTAAGACACTAACCTAAAGAGGCAGGGAATATGACGTCATAGTCGGAGTCGCAGGCAACGGACAGGAAGAGGACAATCGGAGTTGAAAAATCCTAGAAGGGCGAGATGGTTGGAGTCAAGGAAGAGGAAGGGGAGAAGAAGAAACAAAGGAGAGGAAACTTAGAGAAAGCAAGAATGAGGAAGAAGGGAAGGAAGGCGCTTAAATAACCGGTGGAGTCCCCGAGTTGTCATGATTGAAGATTGGTAGTGCTGAATCTTGGTCTTCTGTGTGTCCATCCCATTATGGTGGTTGCAAATGTCAAAGGAAATCATCATTGCGCGGTGCAATCGAGCTCCATGCTAGACATAATTTCGAAATTCGAGATCGTTCCGAGTCATTTGGTAATAAAAGAGCTCCCATGTCGGTTCGAATAGTTCAAAGTATTTCATCTCTCAAAGGTGGGAAACCAAATAGGACTTCGACGATCGCAAGTATTGGTACTCCCTTTATCCGAACTTTGAACTCAGGAGTAGGGAGGCAAGTGTTGGGGTAAAATGGCTCTTGCTGAAGTCCGCTAAAGTTTGATCTTGGTAGAGCCCCATCTAGGTCCAAGACACACTTCAGTACAAGGTTTAATCAAACCAGTCACCTGGTCTGAGAGAGCTCCAAGGGACCGGCCTTCGAATTTGACTCAGCTCAGAGCTTCAATCAAGGATGGCTCATCCTGAAAATGACAACCACTCCTATCAATGTTCGATTTTGTGTGATAGCCGAATTGCTTTAGTCCAACCCTTCAATTTTTATCCCGATAACTGCAGATCTTGCCAAGACTACACTATGAACTTCGACCGAACGAACTTGGGCTGGCAAAAGAAATTTGCCATTCGCTTGATTTTGATCTCCAGCCTGGGATAAGCAAGAGCCGCTCCACAAGTGCCGAACCTCAGCACTATCCAGTCCTGACTTTGGGCCGACCTTGAGTATTAGCCGAACTTCATCAGAGTAACTAAACCGTCTCCGCCGCAGTCTTAATTGAAGAACCTGTTATTTCTTTCTGACCTCAAGCTCTCCAAACCAAAGCACTAGTGATCATCATTAGCCGATCTTGAGGACGATCGAGCTTTCAAAAGTAGTTGAAATAGTTACGCTAAGGTTAGAATTCAGAACTTGATCTACAAATTCGTCACACTCAACCCAAAGGCAGACCTTCAAGCTCAGTCCACCCAATCATAAGCTCCAACGGCTTAATCTTAGCACCAATAATTCATGACCAAGCTAGGAAGCCACCAACCTTCCATTCGAACTTCAACAAATAATATCCAATAACTAGTCACCACAAACAACAGCCCATTCTCCGTAACAAATTCTGAGTAGTCTGAACGGTCTACCGACATTTTGTTGCGGCTGTCACCATCAATCTGTTACAGGCTCCATCTATAAATAGGACCCTCTAGATACATTTTCCTATCTGAGCTCTCTTCTCCATTAAAAATCTCCTGAGTACTCCATTCTTGTTGGTCAGAACACTAACTTGATCGTCGGAGGGTCCATGCTGGAGCCACCTCCGGCCAGGACTTCATCTTGCAAGTTCTGACCGGTGAGATCCCAATTCCCACCTTGAGCGATCTCGGGCGGTCGTCCATTTTCTACACCAATAGACATCATTATTAATGATAATGATATTAATGACGAGTTTTTACTCAACTATTGCTAAACTTTATTGCTTAATGTATAATAGAAATTTGGCTATTGAAGCCTTCTACTTACCATATAATTTGTTAACATTATAATATTGCATTTCAAGAATAGCTGGAAAAAGGAGAAATAAATCATACCTTGCATGTTACATGGGGCTAGTATTGATGACGGGAGTTTCTACATGGAGAGGATCAGCTTTGTACAGAGTTCTCCATTCACCTTGTAAATATTGATATTAATGATGGAAGTTTCTACTATACTATCATTAAAGTTTATTGTGTTATGTGCCATAGAAATTTGGTTACTGAAGCCTTCAATTTATTATGATTTATTACATTGCTTTATTGCATTTCAAGTATGGTTGGAAAGAGGAGAGAAAATGGTACCCTGCTCATTTTACTCGTTACATGCTAGTTTTTCACTATTTCTGATAGACTAAAGGAGGCACGTATAGAAAGAAAGTTGTAGGTCCATGTTGAAAAGGTAGAAGTGATATTGCTAAAACTATATGGATAGAGTTGTTGTATAAGAATCTACAATAGTCAGAACTATTATCAGGATTTGTTTTGATGGACATGAATGATGAAATATATGGTTTGATATTTGCTCCCATGGCATGTTGACTAGAGATGTATAGTTTGGAAACAAGAATGATAATAATGGTAGAAGTGGGTGATGGTAAAGTAGAATTGGCTCATTTCAAGTGTTTCTACCCTTTTTTCTTAAAAGAAGAAATAATTCATTTTATTACATCTTTCTTTCAGACGTATACACACTCCACCCCTTTACTCTCCGGAACATGGTCCCTCATCTGCCACCTAAACAACGATTGAGAACACTATATGGTTGGGTTTACCCACTCTTCAATCTGTAGTATATTGCCTTCCTCTTTGTTTGACAAAAACTCCTTATGCATCACCTCATTTTCCTCCTCCCTTCTTTTGCCTACATTTGCACCAGACATTCAACTTCTTGGCCCTATAAGTTAATTACGTTTTAAATTCTGCAATTGAACCCAGTTCCAAATTGGTTTTTGTCGAAACCAAAATGTTTCCATGTTGGTATTAGTCCACATATGGTTCCCGCAACCTGAATAAGTAATACTCACCGAATAATTTTCTGTATAAACAAGAAAATGTGCTTGTCTTCTTGTTTGAAATAACATCTTGAGGAAGTATGTGGAGTTATTAACTAAACTTTAGTAACTTTTCAAGGGTTTAGAAAATGAGGTATTTGAAGGCTTGGTTGCTTGTTTTGCATGATGTATGTTGTAGGCTTGCTTTCTCCAAGAATATTTAATAACTAAAAATTCACCCTTAGAAGTTAGAATGCAGGTACTTGAGTAGGTTTTATCCCAGTAATGACTCATATTTGACAAGGAAGAATTTTGTTTACTAGCTTGTGTGATCTTTTAATATGTTTGGATGAAGTTTCATTTTCTATTTTACTTTTTAATAATTCCAACAGCTTATGGGTTCATGATGCAAGCAATTATATCAACTTTAAATTTTATCATTTGTTATTTTTGGTTTCCTTGGGAATGTGCATCTTTTGGAAGTGTTAGAAGCACCAAATGGTTTCATTTAGATTATATCATAGTCTTCAGTTCTTACCAGTTCAGTTTAAATTTTTTTATCAGCTTATTTATATTAATAATGCAGGTAAATGATAGGTTACTAAGAATTCAAGTTTTTATTTGCCTGTATACTTGGGAGGAGGCCTCCTTGTAGACATTTCAAAGTAGGTTATGAAAAAATCTAGTTATGGCGCCTTTACCCCTCTTCTATGCATTTTGGATTTTAGAATCTTGTTATTCCCAAGCTTGAGTCATCTTATGATTCCACGTTCAAGGGAAACTTCTTTCTTACTCTTTCATTTTCTCTAGATCTGATCTAAGAATTATATTCATGCTATTTTCAAATCCATTTACCAGGAGTTTTTATCTATCACTTTGGTGTTGGAATAATGAGCTTAAAATGGTGAAGACATCAGTTAAATTATATTTAAATGGTGTCGTCTATCAAATGTGATAAAAGGATCCAAAAACATGATGTTGTATTGGGTCAAATCTAATTAATATAACCTATATTACAAAAGGAAATATTCTGTCACGAATTTAAGATTTTGCCAAGGACCCAGTAAAGATTGGACTGCTAAATTTAATATTTAATTGGTCAAAGAAGCAAATATTGAAAACTTTGACAGATCTTGAGTTTATTGGCACTGATTTCCCTTGTGAAGAGTTTGTTATGGAAGAGCCCCCTATCTAGCCTCTTGCAAATCTGAAGTGGGGATCATGATCCCTGATGATCCAGACAGAGAGATTGAAAAGTTGGAAATATAATGCAGGGACAATCTATGGCTGCAAGCTATGTTGGTTTCATCAGTGTGTCATCTAATGATTGAACAAGAATGATATATTTAATGGTCATGATTAACCATCTCCTTTGCTTAACAATCTGATCAGAAAGTAATGATATTGGTCTCCATCGTGAGACTGTGTCCATGTAATGATAAAGCATGAATCCAGAGTAAGATGATATTATGTGATGAGGCAATATGATGTGATTAATTGATATATGATACTTTAAATTTAAGAAACTTTTTCTTTTCCTTTTAATTTCAAATTCAGTTGCAACCACAACTTTCAAGGTCCATATAGCTGTAAGTTAAAATCTATGGACCTTTTTCAGCATAATGAATATTTTATTGCAAGATACATCTTTTAAATGTTAAAAACACTTTTTGCAAGAAACAACATCGCAGATCAATTAAAGCAGTCTATGCCTAGCTCCTACATGTATTGCAGGTTAGCAATTTGTCTTTCACCTAAATCCCATATTTCTGCTTAATGGATTTCAGCTCTTTACAGTTTTGCGGAACTTCTATGATATTCTTACTTTTTAATGTGAGAAGCATGCATTTGATTGAATAGTTTGAAAGGCTGGTTAATGATGATAGTAACACCTACATTCTTATATTCCAATTTCCATGTTAAATACCTTGAGGCATAATTTGTTGATTATTGTTGGCATGCTTTCTGCCAGATTGGCCTTGTAATCATAATCATAGGTTTGGTGAAAGAGAAAAACAATGTATCATTGTTTAGAGTATGAAGAAGGGTGATACAACAATGCCTACTTTAGCTGCAACTTAATAACGCAAACTAGTTCAGTTAGACTAAATTATCATGATGATGACTGGTTTAAGTTGAGAATTTGTATTGTTCAAGCCATCAAAACCTACCTTTGGAGGCATACAAGTCCACAACAAAGTGTTTGGGAAAAGTTAATGAAATTTTCTTTTTTATTTTAATATTTCACCATTTCTTGTGCATGGTGGACTGCATACATGGATAACCATGTAGTCTTAGGTAAGCTTGATGATTGGCTACTAAGGTATTTGATAGGGCTGTATCATTTTGTCTGCTTGTTCTTTTGGTATCACATTCAGGCATAAATTCATACACACTATTGATCCAATAATTAAGAACCTCTCTACCTAGGACTTGTAGAGATATGGAAAGGTGTCATTTTCTTATTTAGAATGTGTGATCCCTTTCAACATGTGTTGATCTGCTGACACTATGAAAGGTGTCAAAAAATGTCACATATGAGTATCGGATATCATGGTGTTTGGAGACACATCTTACTCTGAATATTAGGATTCTGGAACTTTGCTATAAGGATTGAAAAATTGGATGTTGATACATGGACATAGCTTTATGTGGGTGCGGGCATATCTTTTCATTACATCTATTCATACTTTTTTTGGGGTCTGTGTTCTGCTTATAATAGATCTTGCATTAAGAATCAAACGCTAAGTGAAGTGCATTTATCAAAATAACTACAATCTCGATCGATTGATCATAGTGCCTTGTTAAACATTACTTCATAAGCAATTTCTATGCAAGGCTGACATTCCCCAGTTAATTACATATGTGATGTGGCAGCTATTAATGGCCACTTGATAAGCCATGCCATTAACACTTGTTAACAAAAAAACACCCTAATCTCCTTTTTCATCTCCTAAGACTCCCTACTATTTTTTTTTTATTCATCACCTTTGATCTCTGCATATATCTTATGATTGTCTCTTTGCCTCTTGCCTCATTGATCCACTGCAAAACTCCTTTCTCTGCTTTCTAACTCCAGCCTTGGCTAGTCAATGTAGCTCACTACTCACGCATCTCCACCCAAGTACCCTGCCCCTCCATGCCTTTGTGCCCTCCAAGACCCCCCCCCCCACCGTGGCGTCCTTCCTCACTCATCTTCCACCATGATTTGGATTCCTTGGAGCCATATTTGATGTTTATGCTGATGTGTTGGGCACAAATCCCGTATTTATACTTGTGTCTATCATCTTGACATAGGTACTCTAGAAAACTTGCTGAATCCAGGTGTCATAATTCAAAACATCAATTAGTGATCTCATTTCATGGAGAACAAAGGTTTTCATGGATCGCTCTTTTGCATTTAGTGATCTATTTTGTGAAACTTTGTTGAAGACTACTAGGTTGTTAGAGCAAGTTATTTTGGCATCTCAGATGCTTACCACGTTATCTCTCTCACATAGTGTTACCTAGACATAAGACACAAGTGCAAGGGCCTAAGGATCCAAGTATCCTAAACAATCCAACACAATAATCTCGACATATTTAGATTTTGGGAAATTGATATAGAATTGCAAAAGCATACATGTATCTATTGATGTACACATACATACAAGATTCGTCGTCTCGGTTTTAATGTACACGTACATACAAGGTTCATCGTCTTGGTTTTAGGCCCTATATCGATGCCGACCTATTACTGTGTCGCTATAAGGTTGGTTTGGTGTATCGAGTGTCAGTACGCCCCCATACCATGTACCGATATAGAATTGATACTAGATAGTTTAGCAAACATTGCATACATACACATCCAACATGTTAGGATTTGACGCCTCGAATTCGACCCACAGTAAGAAGAGAATCAGCTTTCAGCACAGCAGTCGGACCGGCTTCAATATGCGGTCGAGCCGGCTCGAACCTCAGTCGAGAGGTTCGAGCCGGCTTTCTCAAGTAGACAGACAGCAAGAGTCTGGGCGAGACGCAGTCGAGCTAGCTCGACCCCTGACCCAGCTGGCTTGACGGAGGCGAACAGAACACGATGGGGTTTTTTCTATTTGGACTCGGATTATGATTAATCCAAGGGGTCTATGGGAGTTGTGCGTGGACCACAGAATCCAACGGCCATGGAGGGTTGCGGTCATGATCTGAAGGTCGGAAAACATTCCAAGACTCCATCAACGACATGTTTGACTCATATTAGAATGAGCCCTGTTAGGATTCCCGTGAACTGCTCAGAAGAGGATTTTCATCCTATTTAAAGAGCTGAGGTGCTATGGAGCAGAAGAGGTGGTGCGTGTGGCGTGAAAGGCACGTAGAGGCTCAGACAGCCGTCGAGAGGAGCTTGGTAGAGCGCTGAGTACGTGCAGCCCGCAAGAGAAAAGCAACAGGTGCATAGCATCCGGTAAGGAGGCTGTGAGGGCAGAGTATCTTGTAGCTTCTGCGGATCTTCTTGGGATTCTGAGAGAACTTTTGTGAGGGTAGCTTCTAGTTGAGAGAGATTTGTATACGGTGAGTTGAGAGTGGGTGTTCTCCTCTTATACCTCTTTTTCTTTTTCATAGTGAAGCTTTGCATGTTCCGTGGAGGCGAGTCTTTAAGCTAATCCACGTACTTGATTGTTTTCTTATTTTATTTCTTTCTTTTTCCTTCCGCAATAATTTGGTATTAGATCCTTACCAAGCGGTATCAGAGTAGCTGATATTCCAATAGTTTGGTATTAGAGCGAGTTGATACCATAACACAACATTGATGGTATCATCCCAAACCACCTAGTTCAGGGTGCATTGAGTCGTACCAGAGGCTAACCTAGATAGTTCTGTCCTGTTGAGAAACAGGTAAGAGAGGGGGAGAGGGTTAAGAAGAGATAGGAAAAGAGGAGGGAAGGAGAGGAAGGGAGGAAGAGAGTGGGAGAGGTCAGCATGGGGGGGGGAGAGAGAGAGGGTCGGAGGGAGGAGTAGAGGGAGAAGGAAAGAAAGGAAAAGGGAAAGGGCTTTCAAAGTGAGAAAGAGAGGTGGAGGGAGGGGGGCGAGAGGGCTTTCAAAGCCCTCTCTCCTTTGCAATGCTGAAACAGGTGTGTTATACATTTTTGATTTTTTTTTTTAAAAGTAAAGTTGGCAGCTATTGTGATTTTGCTCTCTTTCCTCTCCCTTTGTTTCTTTTGCTCTCCACCATCGCCTCCCTCTCTCTCCCTCTTTTCTCTCTTCCTCTCTTCCTTCTCCCTCTCTCTCTTTCTTTCTCTTCCCATCCCCGCTTGCCTCTCCTGCACTCTCCCTTCCTCCCTCTTCCTCTCCCTCCTTCCCTCTGCACTATATGTGTGTGTGTGTATTTATGTAAATTAATGAGATAATAACTCCAATAAAAGAATGGAAAGATAGAGATCGAAACAAATTTAAGACTTAAATGTTATTGGTACTTGAAATCAATGATCATCATGTTGATACTAGAGCCAGTATTGGTTGCCTAGCGGCACGATTCAATACACTAGCGTGCTGCTCTATATTGGGCCCGTACTAATATATTATAGAGGGTGGGGAAGAGCGAGCACAAGAGAAAGGAAAGGAGAGAGAGAGGAGGATGGAGGGAGAGGAAGGGAGGGAGAAAGGGAGCGTGGTAGATGAAGGGTTTGGTGTACAGAGCGGAAGCACAGATTTCAAAAACAAAATTATGAAATCATAAAACCAAACCCAAAATCTAGGACCACCTTATTAGAATTTAAATCATATAATATGCATTTATAACATAAATTAAAGTATTAGAACATACCTCTGATCGCTAAAACCTAACTTGACTCTGATTGCCGACAGCAGTCCGTCAGGGGTTCCACCAGGTGCCCATGTGTTCACCCTCCAATGTTGATCCACACGGGGGCATGATCAAGACACCAGCACCTCTAATTATTTTAATTAAAATTCTTATGCAAAGAACTTTAATTATTTGGGTAGAACCTTCCTTAGCCTTTGCTGTCACCCTTCTTGCTTACTCGTTCTTATTTTTCTTTTCTCCTTATCTTCCTTTACAATCTTCCTAAGACCTTGTCCTAAAGCAGACCTTTTGTCCTTAATTAGGATTTATCTTAACAAGGGAAGGAAGAAAGAAATTGGACAACTAGGGAGAGTGGTAAGAAAGAAAGAAGAGTTCTGAAAAATCCCTTGGACTCCCAGAGTGCACCCCTATTTATAATGTACGTAGGGGTGCTTCCACCAAATTCTCACGCCCTTTCCCTATCCTCATCTCACGCCCACTCAAGGATCTCACGCCCATCTAAAAATAACGCCACATGGAAGCAAGGAAAATTAAGTCCAAGAGTTGCTTCATGCAGAAGGACTCTTCGAAAAATAATTCTCTGTTGTTTCTGAAAAATCATGTAGTTTCATTTCTGCTTGGCGCCACCTATGAAGGGTTATGATCTGATCACAAGACCATCAAAGGTCCTCATTATGTGCGCCAATTTTAGATGGGCGTGGAGATAAGGATGGCGTGGAAAAATCAAAGCTTTAAGGCATTTGACTTGGTCCAAGGGGCGCCTACAACCAAAGGGGCGGCAAAGAGTCTTTGGTTATCCAAAAACCTAATAACCAATGAAGAGAATAACTAGCAGAAGGACTCTTCTGCACCCTCTCTTCATTTGAAATCACATAACAATATTTACGTGAAAAACTAAGGAAGACTTTGGTGTCAAAACATATCCATGCGCCACATGTCCCTAGCGCATGGACCAAATCCCACGTGCCAAAGAAAGAGAGTCTCTGGCGCGTGGGTTGCTTATTTATGACACCCAATTTCTTGGTCAGCAAGCCAAGGGTCAACCCAATCAGTTAGCCAAATTCGATTTGACTCAAATTGATTTTGATTAGCCCAAATCGGAATCCGATTCGAATTCGATTCGAAACTAGGTGCTAGGGTTTGCAATATGTGCTAGCATATTTAACCTGCAAATATGATTTAATCCAATTAGATCCTTGATCAATTTCTTTTGTGTGTGACCCATTGGATTCCACATCTAGCCAGCAGTGGATCCGGATGCAATTTGATCTAATTTGGTTAGAACTCAACCAAACCGATTTAGGTTAAAAACTTGCTAAACCGATTTGATCAACTAGAACTCTTTCTAATTAACAATCAAATTAAATTCTTTAATTCGATCGAACCCATAAGATAAGATTGACATTTAACAACGTATCATGTCTACCCGGAAGATATGGAATTTTGGTGAAAAAATCAAAAATATCCTTCAGTGGAAAGTTACCGTGCAACAGGATTCTTCAATCATCTTGTATCCCGAATATGACTATGGATATGGAATCATGTCAAATCCATTTTCATATTCATTTTTCTTCTAATTATATGATGATGATTTGATTAATGAAACATTGAAAATCATATCTAATTTTCATCATGCTTTGATCAAAGTCTTGCTGAATCATCATTCGATTAAAGCAAGTAGGATGCGATCTACTAGGAGTGATTGATTTCTTGTTGATCTACTCATAACCTTCATATACAATCCACCATATCCAGATCATCCCATATATGCCTAAGTCATGAATGAGTATGAACCAAAATATGGATTCATGCATACAAGGTTCTATGGTAGTCTCAGGTCAAAGGATTACATGCACAACTCCCACTGTGAGAACCATCTATTGACATGTAGATAAGATTCCATTAGATGTTCTCAAGTTAGATCAATTCAGTGAACTCATTCTCTAATGAGCATTCATATCTTTGTATTAGTGTCATACATAAGTGATAGTGAGATCAATCATCCTTTAATCAAGCATACATAGGATGTGCTAGTTTTTTCGGAAACATTGATCTCCAACTTAATTTTTCATCGACTAAGAATATTTAAAATTAGGGTTTTAAGGTTTTAGGTCTCACAGGTATGATCTCATCATAACCCTAAAATCATATCCCTAATTTATGGGGTTCATCATAATCTTAAATAAATAATTAAAATGCAGCATATGATGAAATAAATGTCTTTATTTATTTGAAAAAGTCATTACATGAGTTTGGAAGACAAAAGAATAGCCCATCAAAATATAAATTTCGATTGGCTTGAGGGCATATTCCTTTCAATCTCCCATTTGCACTAAAGTCAATCGTTCTTATATTTTAATCCCATACAATCAAGGTGGCGATCAAATTGTTGCTGTGGTAGAGCCTTAGTGAACGGGTCTGCTATGTTCTTTGTATCTACTCGTTCAATGACAACATCTTGTCTCTCGATTATTTTACGAATGAGATGAAAGCATCTCAGAATGTTCTTGGATTTATGTTGAGATCTTGGTTCTTTTGCTTGAGCAACTACTCCAGTATTATCACAGTAAAATGGTATTGGGTTCTCAATCTCAGGAACAATACCCAATTCAGTGATGAATTTCTTCATCCAGACAGCTTCTTTGGCGGCTTCACTTGCAATTATGTATTCTGCCTCAGTGGTTGAGTCAGCTACAGTTGACTGCTTGGTACTCTTCCAACTCACTGCTCCACCATTCAGAGTAAAGACATCCTGAAATGGATTTGCTATCATCTAGATCTGATGGAAAACTAGAGTCAAAATATTCTAGTTTAAGATCAGATCCACCATATACCAAAAAAATATTTCTAGTTCTTCTCAAGTATTTAAGAATATTTTTTACAGCTTTCCAATGATCCTCTTCTGGATCAGCCTGAAATCTACTGGTTATGCCTAAAGCATTAGCAACATCAGACTTGGTACATAACATGACATACATTATTGATTCTACAGCCGAAGCATAAGGAATAGAATTCATTCTATTTCTCTCTTCAGGTGTCTTAGGAGACATCTTCTTAGAGAGATGTATGCCTTTACTCATGGGTAAGTAACCTCTTTTACTCCCATCCAAACTGAACCTTTTCAGTATTAAGTCAATGTACCTAGACTGGGACAAGCCTAGCATCCTCTTAGATCTCTCTATAGATCTTTATACCTAGTATAAAGGATGCTTCTCCCAAATCTTTTATGGAAAACTTATTTGATAGCCGTAACTTGACCGATTGCAACATTGGGATATCATTCCCAATGAGGAGTATGTCATCTACACACAAAACCAAGAAAACTATAACACTCCCACTAATCTTCTTGTACACGCATGATTCATCCACATTCTTGATGAAGCCAAATTCTTTGACTGTTACAATAAAGCGGATGTTCCAACTTCTTGAAACTTTCTTTAATTCATAAATGGATCTCTTAAGCTTGCATACCTGATTTGGTCTCTCATTTGAGACAAAATCTTCTGGCTATGACATGTAGACCTCCTCAAGGAAATCATTAAGGAAGGTGGTTTTCATATTCATTTGCCATATTTCATAATCATGGTATGCTGCTATGGCAAGCATAATCCGAGTTGATTTGAGTATGGAAATAGGTGAGAATGTTTCATCATAATCTATACCTTATTTTTGCCTGAAACCCTTAGCCACCAATCTGATTTTATAGGTTTCAACTTAGCCATCCGCTCCAATCTTTTTCTTATAGATCCATTTGCATCTAATGGGGTTTATACCCTCTGGTGCATCCACCAAAGTGCATATTTTGTTGGTGTACATGGAGTCCATCTCGGATTGCATGGCAGCCAGCCATTTGTTTGAGTTCCTACTTATGATAGCTTCCATATAGGTCAGAGGTTCATCATTCTCAATGATTTGGGCTTCATTATTTTCAATAACGAATTCTTACCTCATAGGTGCATGTCGCACTCTATCAGACCTATGGATAGGAGTTGTGTTCTAGTTTTTCTCTATTTATGTGTTTATTTGATTGAGAAATATCTATTTGTTTTTCTTGAATTTCATTAAGTTCAATGTTTCTCCTATTGCCTCTTTCTAGGATGAATTCTCTCTATGAAGGTGGCATGCCTACTTACAAACATCTTTTGCTCAGTAGGATGGTAGAATAGATATTCCATACTATCTTTAGGATATCCTACAAATAGACATTTATCTGCTCTAGCATCTAGCTTATGTCCAAAATTTCTTTTGACATATGCTAGACAATCTCATATCTTAAGATACTTAAGATTAGGTTTCTTAGCTCTCCATATCTCATATGGAGTGCTAGATACAGACTTAAAAGGTACTCTATTCAAGATGTATACCGTGGTCTCTAAGGCATGATCCCAGAAGGAAACAGGTAACTCTATGAAGCACATCATGGATCGTACCATATCCAATAAGGTATGATTCCTCTTTTCGACTACACCATTTAACTATAGTGTATAAGGAGTCCATTCAAAGAGAATTTCTTTTACTTTAAGATAGTCTAGAAACTCACTGGATAAGTATTCTCCTCGATCAGATCGAAGGATTTTTATACTCTTTCCAGTTTATTTCTCGACCATACTTTGATACTCTTTGAATTTATCAAAAGCTTCGGATTTGTGTTTCATAAGATACATATATCCAAACTTAGATAAATCATCACTAAATGTTATAAAATAAAAGTATCCTCCTCTGGCCTGAGTTGTCATAGGACCATATACATCTGTATGTATTAGTTCTAATAACTCGTTCTTTCTTCATGTCCACTAAATGGAGTCTTGGTCATTTTACCCATGAGATACGATTTATAAGTTTCTAATGATTCATAATCATAAGGATCAAAGAACTTTTCTTTGTATAACTTGTTAATCCTGGTCTCACCAATATGACTAAGCCGACAATGCTAAAGTAAAGTATTATTTAAGTCTTCTCTCTTACGTTTTCTATTTTCATCAATATAAAATATATTGTCATCCAAACATAGAGTCAACAAACCATTGTTAAAAATGCCATTGCATATAATTTCATTAGAATATTTGATAGAGCAACCATTGCTCGTTACATCAAGATTATAACCTTGTTTTAATAATAAGGGTATAGATATAATATTTCTAATGATCTTAGGCATATAATAACAATTTTGTCAACTCTAAAATCCTCCTAGAAGGTAACTTCAAGATATTTGTCCCTACAACTTTCGCTTAGATGGACTCTCCTCCCGCACCATAGTGCTCAAAGTCACCTTTCTTCGAACTCCTAATTTTCTGCAACCTCTACAATGATTTGCAGATATGAAAACCGCAGCCGGTATCCAATACCTAAGAGTTTGAAATGGAAAAATTCAATGACAATATGGTATGTATCTCATACATATCTTTTGGTGTATTATTTGCACCAGTCTTCACAGTTGCAAGGTAAGCCTTGCAATTCCTCTTCCAATGACTTGCTTTGCGGCAGTGAAAATAGGTCATCTATCCAGAGGTCTTCTTCTCCTCATTTATGCCACCTTTTGGGTTCAGCCTCTTTTTTGAACCTTTTTTGCCTGCCTTCTTCTTGGAGATTCCATCTACAAGAAGAAGAGGAGTCTTATCCTTCTTGATATGGCTCTCTATTGTTTTGAGCATATTTAACAGCTCAGGCAAGGAAGTATTCAGTTTGTTCATGTGATAGTTCACGACAAACTGAGAAAATGATTCTGGAAGTGATTGCAGGATCAGATCCTAACTCAACTCTCCATCCATGATAAAACCTAATTGGCTTAATCGAGTGATTAGGTCAATTACCATCAACACATGGTTTTGTATAGATGAACCCTCTGCCATCCTGGCATGGAATAACTGCTTAGATATCTCATATCTAGCAGTTCTACTTTGTTCTCCATAAAGCTCTTTTAAGTTGAGCAATATGGACTGAGTGTCCATGCCAGCATGCTGCCTCTGTAACTTGTTACTCATGGAGGCAAGTATGATGCACTTGACAGTAAGAGAATCATTTTGCCACATCTTGTATGTGGACTTTTCTTCCTCTGCAGCATCTTCCCCTAATGCCTCAAAATCAAGGGCATCAAGAATATAGGAGAGCTTTTCTTGACTGAGTACTATTTTTAGGTTTCTCAGCCAATTCACATGGTTAGGACGGGTCAACTTATTTGAATCCAAAATTGAACGTAGTGAAAGTGAAGAAGCCATTTAATCTACATAATAAAGAATATTACATAAGCAAACAACTCATGATAACATACACAATTAAATTAGGACTTTAATTTAATTGTGTTTTCCACTATTTTATCGAATATCATAACCCTCAAAATATGATAATCGAAAAAATCTAATCATTTTTCTTAGTGGGATTGAGATCCTAATTCCTTATAGAAGGTCTTGTGGTTGCACAACAAATCTTTTATAAGTTCAAAGGTAGGAAACTCTTTCCAATTGCATCTCATGCAATTCTCAATATATTCCTGACCTCCAAAACATTAATAGCCTTGTGTTAGCATAACAAACTATAATATTTTAGTTAAATAGGATCCTTCATTTTTATACAATCATAATGAAATATAACCGTCCTTGTGGTTATACAACAAAGCAGTATATCCAAAATGCCGTAAGCATCATTATGCACTAGATCAATATTACATAAGTCCCCATAATCGGTCTTGTGGTTGCACAACAAACCTAATATGGTTTATGACATAATAATGAACTAGCATGAAGGAAGGCCTTAATGTAGTGAATCAAAAGAATCCGTCCGTCAAGCTGGCTCGACAGCGTCTGGTCCGAGCACCGCTTTCTGTCTGCCTAGGAGAACCGGCTCGTTCTTATCCCGAGCCAGCTCGGCTGTGTATCCAAGCCAGCTCGGCTGCGTATCCAAGTCAGATTTCAATAGGAATGTCTAAGTACCCAATCTAGAATTAAATCAATCGAATCGGTTAGATAAGTGGGATAGAGGTGAGAGTCCCCCGTTGCTTTCCTTAGGCACCAATGAATTGGCCAGGTCAGACAACGGAACCAATTAGAAACTACGTTCTTTTTACCAATCATGAACTACTTTCCTAGACACTTATTGATCAATTAGATATCCAGACTGGTTTTGCTATCGGTTAATTATACTACAACTTAATATAGTTTTATAGAGGGCTTTAATTGGTCGCTATGCACATTCTAATTCAAAATATATAACATGAATTAATCATATCAATCATATCAGCATGTATCATCACTCTAGGACAACCATCATCACATAGTGAACATTTGCCACTATGCCAGGGCAACCTTACAGAATGATATACATTGTAATCTAATTATGAATAATTAAACATGATCATATCACAATAATAACATGCTATAATTTCAAATATGATCATATCATAATTACAATTTTTTGCCATTAAAGCGTAAACATAACAATATATGATTTAATCTAATAAGGCTTGCTCTGATACCACTGAAGGGTTTGGTGTACAGAGCGGAAGCACAGATTTCAAAAACAAAATTATGAAA
Organism: Cocos nucifera; assembly: GCA_006176705.1. NCBI lineage: Eukaryota > Viridiplantae > Streptophyta > Magnoliopsida > Arecales > Arecaceae > Cocos > Cocos nucifera. Next base: position 389,710 of record QRFJ01001097.1, on the reverse strand, counting down.
TCATAAAACCAAACCCAAAACTTAGGACCACCTTATTAGAATTTAAATCATATAATATGCATTTATAATATAAATGAAGGTATTAGAGCATACCTTTGATCACTAAAATCTAATTTGACTTTGATTGCTGGCAGCAGTCCATCAAGAATTCCACCAGGTGCCCACGTATTCACCCTCTAATGTTGATCCACACGGGGACTTGATTAAGACATCGGCACCTCTGGTTATTTTAATTAAAATTCTTATGCAAAAAACTTTAATTATTTGGGCAGAATCTTCCTTAGCCTTTGCTGTCACCCTTTTTGCTTACTCCTTATCTTTCTTTTCTCCTCATCTTTCTTTACAATCTTCCTAAGCCCTTGTCCTAAAGCAGACCTTTGTCCTTAATTAGGACTTGTCTTAACAAGGGAAGGAAAAAAGAAATTGGACAACTAGGGAGAGTGGTAAGAAAGAAAAAAGAGTTCTGAAAAATCCCTTGGACTCCCGGAGCGCACTCTTATTTATAATGTATGTAGGGATGCTTCCACCAAATTCTCACGCCCTTTCCCTATCCTCATCTCACGCCTATCTGAAAATAATGCTACGTGGAAGCAAGGGAAATTAAGTTCAAGAGTTGCTTCGTGTAGAAGGACTATTCGGAAAATAATTCTCCGTTGTTTCTGAAAAGTCATGTAGTTTCATTCTGTTTGGCGCCACCTATAAAGGGTTATGATCTGATCACAAGACCATCAAAGGTCCTCATTATGTGCGCTAATTTCAGATGGGGCGTGGAGACAAGGATGGCGTGGAAAAATCAAAGCTCTAAGGCATTTGACTTGGTCCAAAGGGTGCCTACAACCAAGAGGGCGCCAAAGGGTCTTTGGTTATCCAAAAATCTGATAACCAACGAAGAGAATAACTAGCAGAAGGATTCTTTTGCGCCCTCTCTTCATCTGAAATCATGTAACAAAATTTACGTGAGAAACTAAGGAAGACTTTGGCGTCAAAACATATCCATGCGCCATATGTCCCTAGAGCATGCACCAAATCCCATGCGCCAAAGAAAGAGAGTCTCTGGTGCGTGCGTTGCTTATTTATGACACCCAATCTCTTGGTCAGCAAGCCAAGGGTCAACCCAATCAGTTAGCCAAATTTGATTTGACTTATTGGTTTTGATTAGCCCAAATCGGAAATCGATTCGAATCTAAGTGCTAGGGTTTGCAATATGTGTTAGCATATTCAACCTGCAAACATGATCTAATCCAATTAGACCCTTGATCAATTTTCTTTGTGTGTGATCCATTGGATTTTACATCTAGCCAGCAGTGGATTTGGATGTAATTTGATCTAATTTGGCTAGAACTCAACCAAATCGATTTAGGTCAAAAACTTGCTAACCCGATTTGATCAATTAGAACTCTTTCTAATTAACAATCAAATTAAACTCTTTAATTCGATCGAACCCATAAGGCAAGATTGACGTCTAGCAACGTATCATGTCTACCCGGAAGATATGAAATTTCGATGGAAAAACCAAAAATACCTTTCAGTGGAAACTTATCGTGCAATAGGATCCTTCAATCATCCTACATCCCGAATATGACTATGGATATGGAATTATGTCAAATCCATTTTTATATTCATTTTTCTTCTAATCATATGATGATGATTCAATTAATGAAATGTTAGAAACCATTTCTAATTTTCATCATGCTTTGATCAAAGTCTTCCTGAATCATCATTCGATTGAAGCAAGTAGGATGCGATCTCCTCTTATTAGGAGTGATCGATTCCTTGTTGACCTACTCATAACCTCCATATACAATCCACCATATCCAGATCATCGCGTACATAACAAAGTCATGAATGAGTATGAACCAAAACATGAATTCATGCATACAAAGTTCTATGGTACTCTCAGGTCAAAGGATTACATGCATAACTCCCATTATGAGAACCATCTATTGACATGTAGATAGACTCTATTAGATGTTCTCAAGTTGGATCAATTCAGTGAACGCATTCTCTAATGAGCACCCACATCCTTGTATTAGTATCATACACAAGTGATAGTGAGATCAATCATCCTTTAATCAAGCATACATAGGATGTACTAGTCTTTCCGAAAACATTGATCCTCAACTTAATGTTCCATTGACTTGGAATATTTAAAATTAGGGTTTTAATATTTTAGGTCTCATAGGTATGATCTCATCATAATCCTAAAATCATATCTCTAATTTATGGGGTTCATCATAATCTTAACTAAATAATTAAGATACAGCATATGATGAAATAAATGTCTTTATTTATTTGAAAAAGTCATTACATGAGTTTGGAAGACAAAAGAATATCCCATCAAAATATAAATTTCGATTGATTTGAGGGCATATTCCTTTCAGCGGACAATTGGAGGAGGCTACTGGTGGGGCGTGGAGGGGCAGAGGAAGGGCTTCACCCTCTACTTCCTTTGTTTCATTCAAAATAAGTGTCCTGGTGAGAAATTACGACAACTCCTTTGCTAGGTTGCTGACTTCACTTAATTTTTTACATCAATAAAATAGAATCCCTCTCTGTCCCTCCCTCCCACCTCTCTCTCTCTCCCTCCCTCTGTCGCTCCCTCCTTCCTCCCACACCCCTTCTTTCTCTTTCTCTTTTCCTCTCTTTCCTTCTCCTTCTCCCTTTCCCTCTAGTATTTCTGGATGTGAAGGCTAGAATTGTCCTGCTCTATTGCTGGTACAGCTCGATACGTCTTGAACCAGGTGGTTTCGGATAGTTCCACTGGTGCTGCTTGGAATATTGAAATGCACTTGAAAAGAGTATACCATGGGTTTTTGACAAAGCAAGGTAGGCAAAATTGGTATTTTGGCTTTGCAATCATACCCAACACTCCTTTAGTGCCACAGAAAAGGGACTTATCTTGAAAGAAAAAAGAAAAAATGAGAAGAAACTTCAAAATATGTTCAGGTACATGGAGTACATATGCCAGCTACCTAAGGCAATGCTTGATGCACTAGTTCAAACAACCGCTACTTCTAGCTCTTCCCTTTTCTATTGCTCTCTCTGCATGTGTCTCTCCTCTTTCCTTCATTATTCTCCCTTTTTCCTTTTTCTCAGTTAAAATCTAGGATGAGCCATGGGAGTTGACTGCACGTCTTGTTTTCCTTCTTTACCGTCATCTGCTAGGGCAAGAGGCGTGATAGCTGGGCTTTATCTTCCCCCTTCTTTAGTCCTTCTGAGTTGGCTAGGGAAGAGATTGCCTTTTATATATCTTTTAAGGACAGTGACCTAGACATCTGATTGGGCAACTTTAGTTTTCAGTGCATAAATGCATGATCCTACAACCAAGCCATGCCCATGCCATCTCACCAAGTTGGTGGTGTCATGTTATGTTTATGTCCCTATATGGATACAACACAAAACTCAGATTTTCTATGTCTAGGTCAACTGTGCTTTCACATGTGCTATGGGGGGTTTCAAGGATTATTACCTTATGTTGCTTCTTATGCAATTTGTTTCGTGTTTCATAGTTCTTCCCAAAGGCAAGTATCAACTGAAATAGTATATGCTTTACTTTGTGTTGATGTAAAAGATGCTGCAATTTTCCCCCCTAGATTCCTTGAGTTCTCCGAAAGACGAAGGATTTTATTTCATTAAATTATCGTATGAAAGTTTAGGTTCTAACTGGCACTTAGGTTATTAAATAAGTTCAATATATGCAGCTTAGAATTATATGGTAGTTCCTATTAGATACTTCACCACTGAAATATTGTCTTTTGATGCTTATAGGTTGCCTGCAATCATTATATGGAATCCATACATTTAGGATCGAAAGTATAGCTCATGGCAAAGCTGCACCTGTGGATGAACTGCAATTTCAAGGTGTTTCCAACCCAGAACTTCTAAGGAAGGTAAACTCCATCTGTTTACAATTTTGCTTGAGTCAGCAGATTCTCTTTACTAGGGTTCTTGATGATAGCCACAGTAGTTCTGAGATTAACATAGCTAGGATAATTATGCATAATCTTTTCTTTAGGTTTTATAAGCACATCATAATAGGATAGGATGCTTCTAGCTAGAGGTTTCCATTCACATTCAAATGCAATTAGAAGATCGACCAACCTTCATGTTTATGCTGCTAAGTTGTCTTTTAAAATGTTGTATGATATATCTTCCAAGTTGATGGGTTATTAAAGGGAAATAAGAAAGAAAACATAAGCAATGAGGTTGAGAAGACGAGATATGATGAAGATTTTATGGCATTAGATGGGAACTTTGAATTTAAACTGAGTTAGTACTTATCTTTATTGTTATGTTTATCAATTTTAACAAGTCATCTAATGGATGACAAAACATAATCTCTGAATTGTGGAAAGGTGATATTATAATAGCCTAAGGATGATGTTCAAGGTTTGCAATCTCGGTGCTGGGTCTTGTTGGGGTACTATGCTGATATTGTCGATACATTTGGTATGAGTTCAACTCGGCAGATACAATACCCCCCCTCCCCGTACCAAGTCTTAGTTTGGCACTAGTGCAGTACGGTAAACCTAGTGTTGGTGCAGAAAATGGATTGTCACCGGAGATAGTTGGAGTTAACGGATGGGATCTCGCCGATGAGACCTACAAAATAAAGTCTTGGTCGGAGGTGGGTGGCTCCGATGTGAACTCTCCAACGATCAAGTCAAAATCTGGCCAACAAGAATAGAGTACATAGGAGTTTTTTAATGGAGAGAGTGCTTAGAGAGAAAGCGTATTTGGAGGATCTTATTTATAGATGGAGCTTGTAATAGATTGATGGTGACTGCTATAACCGAATGCTAGTAGGCCGTTCGGATTATTCAGAGTTTGTTATGGAGAGTGGGCTGATGGTTACAACCACTTGATAGTTGTCAGCTATTGTTCGTTGAGGTCTGAGTAAAGGTCAGACACTCCTGAGCTTGATCATAAGTTACTTGATCTGAGGCTGTGTCGTTGGAGCTTAGGATCAGATGAACTGAACTCGAAGATTAACTTTTAGACTAAGAGTAATGAATTTGTAGATCAGGTTTCTGATTTGGACTGCAATAGGATTGTTTCAACTACTTTTAGAAGCTCGGCTATCTTCAAGGTCGGTTAGTGATGGAGGTTGGTATCTTGGTCTGAAGTTGTAATATAGAAGTCGAGGTTGGAAGAAAATAACTGGAGGGCCAGTTACGTGAGCTAAATCCATAATGGAGATATTAAGGTCGGTCGAGTTTGGGAGCCAAGATAATGCCAGGTTTTTTAATTGACACGTCGATGAAGTTGCCCTAGTTGTTTTGATGAAGTTTGGCCAGTACTTGAGGTCGGCCAATGATAAGGGTCAGATCTGATTGAGATTCAATGTTGCGGAGCGACTGTCGCCTATCCTGGATTAAAGATTGGAGTCAAACACTTATCAAATCTCCATGCTAAAGCTCGCTCAGCTGAAGTTCGAGATCAGGTTTTAATGAAATTTGCTAATGTGATGACACTGTTATTAGGCCCGAGCCTCATGGTAGGCTATCTGGTACATCACACCTTGGGGAGCTTTTAGAAAGTTGCATCTGGCATTGCATTAGGTAGTTTAGCATTGCTTGGAGGCTTGGTTTACAGCATTCAGTGAAATGAATAAAATTTGATAACAATAGAGAATAATTACGTGCTTGTTGCCGGCTTTTTTAGGAGTGCTATGTACTGCATTATTGCCATGGGGAGATTTTTGTAATTCTTTTGTTACACCTTTAGACCGCTGGATTCTTTATTGGAACATATTTAAGCCTTTTGGATGATGTAATGGGGATTTTTTTGTATTATCTTCCTACTTATGTACATGGCATTGATTATTTTATTCATATATGAGACATTGTATTTCGTCATATGCTGTATCTTATTATCTTATTATGATTTAATTAAGATTGCGACGAACCTCATAGATTAGGGTAATGGTTTTAGAGCCATGATGAGATCATGCCAGTGAGATCTAAAAAGTTGATAGCCCTAGCTTAAAATGTTTCTAGTCATAAGATCATCGAGTCGGGGTTGATGATACCGGTAAGACTGGTACATCCTATGCATGCTCGATGGAGAGGATGATTGATCTCATAATCACTTATGTGGAGACACTAATATAAGAATGTAGGTGCTCATTGGAGAATGAGTTCACTGAACTGATACATGGAGAGAACATCTGATGGGGCCTTACTAGCATGTCAAAAGATGGTTCTCTAATGGAAGTGGTGTAAGTGATCCTTGGACTAGAGATCACCATGGAAACTTGTGTATATGGATCTATACTTTGGTTCATACTCTAGAATGACTCTTTAAGATATGTATGGGATGCTCTGGATATGGTGAAGTATGCATGGAGGTTGTGAGTGGTCAACAAGGAATCGGTCACTCATTGTAAGAGGAAGGAACATCCTATGTGGTCTCTTAGGATGTTGACTCAGAGAGTCTCTGGCCAAAGGGGATGAACATTAGAAAGAGTTCATAATGGTTTATCAACTGAATCATCGTTATCAGATCGAGATACATATGAATAGGTATTTGGGCTTGACATGACTCTATATTCATGGCCTATTCGGGATGTTATGTGATCGAATGATTGAATTGCACGGTAACTCATCATGGAAGGGTAATTTTGGTATTCCGCCAAATTTCATCTTCTGGATAATCATGACATATTGCTAGACGTCAATCTTGACTTTTAGATTTCATGAATTAAAGAGTTTGATTTATCAATTAATTGGAAGATGTTCTAATTGATTAACTTGGGTTTAACATGTTTTGGACCTAGTCTATTAGAAGAGTTTTAATTGGACCAGGATACACACGAGCCTGGACCTACTGCTAGCTAGATATGGAACCTAATGGGTCACACAAAAAGGATTTTGATCATGGACTTTTGATTGGGCTTGTGAAGATCTAATCAAACAAGGATTTAGTTGAAATCCTATTGGGTCTCGGATATACATGCTAGCACATGGATTAGACCCAAATCCCTAGTGAACATGGTTTTCTAGATGGATTAGACTTTGACTAGTCAAAGCTTGTTCTGGAAACCTCCAAATGCCCTATAACTTTCTCCCTCTTCCACACGCCAACTCAGCCCCTTAACTCACTAACTCCCATGATTGGTTAATGGTTAATTAGTTATGGAGTTATGGTTGGTTGAGAGGTTAAGTTGTTAGGTGGTTAGGGTAAACTACCAAGAGAGTCCTAATAGGATTAGGACTTGGAGCCTATAAATAGGGCTCATTTCTCTTGACCTATGGATGAAGCTCCACGCCTAGAAGGTCTAGGATTAGCCTTCCACTTGTCCAAAAGGAGAGGGAAAGGAGAGAGTTCTTGGTCCAAAAGTTGGATCATCCAAGAGGCGAGGTGCTGCTGAAATTCTGCTGCAGAATTTCAGCAAAGGTAGATTGGGGAGAGTCCTTGATCGAATCCCGTGGATCACCATTGGAGGGCACACACTTGGGTGCCTCAAGGATACCATTCAATCAATCACATCTTCTTGGAGGGTAATCATCTTCTCAACCTTGATTAATTGCTTCTTGGTTAATGTTTGATTGAAATCTACATGGTGATTATGGGATTGGGATTCTATTTTCATGTTTTCATATGATGATGCATGTCAAAATTGTTTTGAAATTTATTTCCGTTGCGTATATGAATCCCAACAGTGGTATCAGAGCCATCCTTGGTAGATTCAATCAAACTTCATATTGTTATTGTGATATAGAATGGTTCTAATTCATTATATGTCATAATCTGAAATTTGTGCATGGTGTTTCTTGCTGAATTGTTGCATCTGGATGAACGATCAAGGGTCCTTTTGTTCATGATTAGATTTTGGGATGTGATTCCATTGATTTAAGACTTGTATGACAAGCATTGAAAGATCTAATGATCTGATTTTATCCATGGAATTGCAGTCTTGTGTATGAGATGCAAACACCCTAAACCCTATATGGCACCACCAATCTTTGGTTCTTGATCCTTGGAGGTGGATGTCCCATCATTGGGCTTGATTCATATATGGTGTCCCATCATGGTATATGATCCATGGATGGGATCCCATCTTAATCTTTGATCCATTGATGGCATCCCACATTGGTTCTTGATCCAAAAATCTGGTGGCTAAAAATTCTGTGTCATGAAAGAGGAATGCAACATTCATGTTCTAGGGTTTTGATGATCCTTTGATGTTGATCAAGGTTCAAAGATCCTAATGAGATTAGGATTCTTGAATCAATTATAAATTGATCTAATTGTCATTAATTTTTTGAGTTTGAGATGATTAGATCTCTAAGAACCTAATTTGATTGGGCTCTCCTTGAAATTTCATTGTCTTAACTCAAGAACGATGATATGTGGTTAACTTATAATCGATCTTGGGTCAAAGAGTTGAACCGAAATCAAAATCCCTAGATGGGCCTAGGACTCAAATGATTATGACATATGAATGAATGATATCACAATTGGAATGATATGAATTGTTGTTTATCATGCTTTGTATAATCGTTATTAATTGCATGATGGATGGTTATGGACAAAATACACCCATATGATGGATGAATATGCAAATGTATCTTTGATGGATGATTGAATGAGTGTAATTACAATGGTTGTAAATTTTTAAGTTGGGGCTGGGTGCCCCTATATCATTTACAATTTCAGCTATATAATTCTTCCTATGTAATTTCCCAACTGCTGATTGGGATTAATTTTACATATTGATGTAAAAATTAAGGATCGGAAGATCAAATGTAAATAGATAGAATTTATTTCTTTGTATTTACAAGAAGAGAGAAGATGGAGCATTCGTTAAAGCCTTCATGAGATGGAGACATCACTAGCAGGTGGTATGAGAGCAAGAGCTGCATGAAGATTGTCCATGAGATGGCTCAATCTATCACACACCTAGAATGAGACCTATAATTCATCCAAGTGGCTCGGATGGATTACACCAGGAATGTGCATAACCATCTTGTTATAATTTTATGCTCTTTATGCTGGTAGTTTAAATGTATATATATACATGCCATGGATGTGCTTGAGACTGAAGTCCCTCATAAAAATGATATTAAGTCTTAATGGCGAAGTGTTAAGAACATTATCCATGCCTTTCTTCATGCTAAGCCAATAGAGTATATAAAAAATCATAGTGAGTTTGTTGTGCTATCCACAAGACTTGCTATGGGATTTGATGTGATGTTGACTTAGTGCATAGTAATGCTTATGGCATATTTGGGTGGTGTTGCTGAAGGATTTCTTAAGAAATCTAATCTCCTAGTGCATGCTGAAATTAAAAAAATCTAGCAGCGGAAAAAATTTTAGATCTGATTAAAACATTTTTAATCAAATATGCATGCAATAGATCTAATCTATTGCCACCCTAGAATATATTACATGCAAGATTAAGATGCTAAAAAATAAAAATCAGATTTAAAGATCAATACCTTTGCATGGGTAGCAGAACACCATCATCCGATTGTCGTGGTAATCTGATGAGGTTCTTGTAGTGCTGCACACATCCGGCTTTTATGGGTATCCATGCAAAGTCCTCAATCTGATCAAAAGCCTGCATCTTCATCGGAATGCTAGCTTCCTTGCAGAACTAGCTTCCTTGCAGAAGATGCCTTCTGGTTGATTTGATTCCTTCTCTGGATCTTACAGACTCTCTAAATAAGAGAAGGAATAGAAGGAAGAAGAGATAAAGTAGAACCCTTCTTTCTTCCTTTCTCTTAAAACCAACGCCCAACACTTTTTCATGCCTAAAGCCTCATTCCCAAGCCCCTATTTTCAGCATGAGATCTGATCTCAATTCTAGTTTCTAACGTCCCATGATCCCCTCCTTAAATAGGCCTCCAATTGGTTGGTTTAGACTAGGTTTGAGAGACCATAACCTAACCAAATTAGGATTCGTATTTGGATCCAAATCCAATCTGATATTTTTTTTTCAACTTAAACCAGATCTTAAAGAGGTAAATAAGGGATGCGTGAAGGGGCTTTTGCATGGAGGTTTGGATGCACAAAAACAAGGGACACGCTCCCTTTAGGCGCTCATATTATTAGCGCACGAAAGAGAATCCCAGTCCAATGGTGATTCCTTCTAGGGGCTGTTTTAAAACTGATTTAAATGGGTTTTAATTGGTTATAACCAAGGAATTGTTTATAACCAATTAACTAATTAGGTCCAAATCCAATTAGGCCCTAATTCAATTAGGGAATTAATTGAATCAAATTCTTATCAAACAAGGGATTGATTTCTTGGATAATTGGGTTACCTAATAATCCAATAGGGCTTGATCCAATCAAAACTAAATTAAATCAAATTGAATCCAATTCAATTAGATTTAATTCTAACTCCATTGCTCGATCAGATTAAGTCCTATCGCAATCCAATTGTTAATTAATCCTCTTACAACTTACTAATTCTTAGTAAGTTTGACAATTACAACAATTGCATTGGATTAATCATCAATGATATTGATCATTAAATCCATACGTGATTCATAATAGCGGATCAACCATTTGATCAGTCAAGAACCTCTTTCGTATGTGACCCTATAGGTTTAATTTTGACTGGTAGTGGGATACATTATGATTTCCATCAACAATGTCATTAAATCTCCTTTCAATGGGCTTGAACTGTTTTTAATTCAACCAATCGAGAATTATTGATTATCAAAATAATTTTGATTGATCCCACAATCCACCAGTGACACTTAGCAGTATGTAGTGGTAATCCAGTAGAACTAAAAATGAACCTTTAGGTGTAGTTACCGTATAGTTCGGTTCTTTTGTCGTGAGTCCCAACAAGATGTAGGTCAATGATAACTTGTCGAACCCATTCGTCTATCATATACGAGATTCAATCGATTCGAGTCCATGTGAAATCTTATGAAAACTCTTTTCTATCATTCACCTACCGTGGCCGTAGATTTTAGGACTCGGTCTCATGAACTGCATAGGATCTCTTTTCCTATCTATCAAGATCGATGGATCTCATCTTGGCGCACACCTTATTCCTACAATGGATCTACTATAGTTTACATACACCGTAAGCTTCTGAATGGCTAGATAATCAAGTGATTGTGCAGTCAAACTACAGTAACCCCATTGTGAACAGTTGAGGCACCGCAAGTCAGAACTATCCATATAACTGCAACTTTGAGTAAGTCACTAACGAGTGGGTAGCTATTCAAGTGACTTCTCATGCTGGTCATGCTCAGTATTGTTGATCTCTATTAAGCATCTGCACTCTCGCTCCAGTATTCCCATACTGTAGACTCGAGACTTGTCTACCCATTAAGAAAAGCGATCCATGCACCAATCTATCTGGATCAGTCACCATCCTTGTGGTGATCTATCGATCGGAAGCATTTACGGATTAACCACTAATGACACATGCTTCAAATTTTCAACTCTTGAGAATATGTATCATCATCCATTAATTTCTCGGATGATTGATGGATAATTTAAACATACATAACATGAATGAAAAAAAAACTCAAATTTTATTTATTTAAAAATTTCAATTATAAAATTATGCTCCTAAAATGTGTACATGCGTCAACCAATCTGGCTTATAGAGCATACATCTAATAGTTACCTTGTTATGCTATCCACAAGGATGACATTATTCGGATATGACCATATGGAAATGAAGGGTATAACTTAACTAAAATTTTGTAGCTTGTTGTGCTATCCACAAGGTTATAAGCATTTTGGAGGCAAAAGATATGTTGAGAGTTACATGAGATACAATGGGTGAGAGTTACCTATCCTTGAACTTGTAGAGATTTGTTATGCTATCCACACGGCTTTTATGAGGAATTGGGATCTCAACCCTACTTAGAAACCTAACGATAGGGTTTCTTGTTTTCCATACTAGAGGGCTATGGAATTCGCCAAATAAGTGGGAGACATGATTAGATAAAAGACCTCATCTAAATTAGGCATGTCTTCATAAGTAGTCTACTTATGATATTGTTCTCATTTTGTAGATTTATCTATATTATAGCATCCTTATTATCATTGCATGGCATACTTGATGCAAATAAATTGACCGGACCGAATTACGTGGATTGGTTGAAGAACTTGAGAATTGTTCTCACCCAAGAGAGTCTCCTATATCCTTGCTACTCCTGACCCCGATAAGATTGGGGATGATGCTACGGAGGAAGAAAGGGCCGCACATAAGACGTGGAAGGATGATAGTATGATTGTCAAATGTATCATGTTAGCCTTTGAGCAATGAGTTGCAGAGGCAACATGGGAACATGGATCCTTAGTCTATATTTCTTAATCTAAAAGACTTGTGTGGAGAATAGAGGACTGCCCGATATAAGATATCGAAGCAGCTATTCTGTGTGAGGATGAGCCGTGCAAACCCGTATGCTCAAAATGATTGACTTGATCACTCGATTAAGCTAGTTAGGGTTTGTCATGCATGGAGAGCTTAGTCAGAATTTGATCCTACAATCACTCTCCGATTCCTTCTCCCAGTTTGTCATTAATTTTTATATGAACAAACTAAACACTACTCTACCAGAGCTATTTAATATGCTTAAGACAGTTGAAAGCCATTTTAAGGGTGAGAGTGTCTTTGTTCTTATGGTAGAAAGGACTGCTAAGAAAAAGGTTAGAAAGAAGGGTTCTAAGAAAAAGAAAAAGTTGAACCCTAAAGCAAGCATCACAAAGGAGAAAAAGGTAAAGAATATCTCTGCCAAGGGTACCTGTTTCCATTATGGCAAGCAAGGGCATTGGAAAAGAAACTGCAAGGTTTACCTTGCAAGTGTGAAGCAGTAGAAGGTTGCAAGTGTTGCATCTACAAAAGGTTTGTATATGATATAGACCAATTTATCATTTAATGCTTCATCTTCAAATTTATGGGTATTAGATGCCTTGTGGTTCTCACTTATGCAAGTCATTGCAGGAACTATAGGGAACAAAGAAGCTGAATAAAGGTGACCTTGAGCTTTTCGGCGCTAGTGGAGAGTCCATTCAGGTGAACCTGTAGGAACCTTTATGTTGAATTTGCCTTCTGGGAAGGTTTTGAAATAGATAGACTGTTATTATATTCCTAATATCATCAGAAATATTATCTCTATACCTTTGTTACTTGAACATGGATTTGAGATTAATGTGAAGGGCAAAGGTTGCTTTATTTCTCATTCTGGTGAATTTTATGGTTATGGTTATATTGATAATGGTTTTATATTTCTATCACTCAATGATAATGTTCTTCATGTTGATGAGAACAAGAAAAGAAAGAGAGAAGTGAATGTCGCTTATCTCTGGCACCGCTGACTTGGCAATATTAGTGAGTCAAGAATAAATAAGTTATACAAAGAAGAGTTCTTTAATCCATATGATTATGAATCATATAGAACTTATGAATCTTGTTGTTGCCCAGCTAGACAACGCAAGAGGGGGAGGGTGAATTGGGTTTTCAAAAACTTAAAATAGATATGTGCAGTTAAAACGTTTGAATCCTAAGTGAAATGAATGTGAAAGCAAGGAAATGAAGAAGCAATAGCGCACACACACACAAATAAGAGAATTTTATAGTAGTTCGGTGCACTCCCAGCACCTACATCCACTCCTCAAGCAAGACTCTTGGAAATTTTACTATAATCCCGCAAGATTACAGCTGGATAGTTTTCTTGGGCTTACTATCCTAAAATCTAGTTGGTTTTTCCTTAGGTTCACTAACCACAACCCTTACAACAATCATACAAACCAATCCAAAATAACAAATGGGGAGAAAAGCCCCAAAATCCAAGTTTCAGCCCCCGCTGAAACCAAGTACATAGAAACAAATAGTGAAGATTTACAACACACAATGCTCCTTTAAATGAGTTGAATCGTTATTGTTGCAGTTCGTTGAATGTTTCTTGAATGCTTGAAGTTGATGCGCTTCAAAACTTGAGAGAACTTGAATAAAAAAGATTTGCTCATGGAAAACTGGGCGTTCGTTCTTTTTTCTCTCATTTTTCCTAGATGATCCGAAAGTACATCTTCAAGCTTTTATATTTGGAGCATTCGCTCTCATCTGGATATGATTGGATTGCAGAAAAAGTGAAATTCGACCATTGGAGAGCAGCAGGTAGCCATTGGAATCGAGAAAATCCGATCTGGAATGTCCTGTCAAAAAGTTGTTGCCATGTCTTGAGACCTCTCGGTTTGTCTCGAGACGTCTTGCCAGATTTCGAAGCCTCTCGATTCAATCAGGAGACCTCTCGCCTTTAGTCGCTCGAAAACCAGCTTTCTAGAAAAAAATGTATCACTGAGACCGAGAGCTCTCGGTTCTGAACGAGACGTCTCACTGAAACCGCGAGACTTTTCGAGAATCCTGCGAGACCTCTCGCTCTCTAAGCGCAGAAATTATGTTTCCATCTCCTGAGACCGAGAGCTCTCGAAATTAACTCGAGACCTTTGAAATCGTGCTAGAAGCGAATTTGGGCGTGCCAGACATCATGAGAGCTCTTGAAAAATTGGTCGGGGGTTTCTGAGACAGAAATTGGTCTCAAGAGTGACTATTAGTTTGAATTGCATAGTAGAAATTGATTCAAGCAATGATTTCACGGTGTTAATTTTTTTGGGATTCAAGGTTCAACTTTAAATCATTAGAGGAACTATCCACAAGTTATATAGAGACTCATATCAAAAGGATTTATGAAGAATATGATCTAAGTTCCATTTCACCATTCTGTGGATTTAGTTTGAGTGATCATTTTGAAACTTGCAAAACACCTTGAAGAGCCTAATGTAAGCAAAAGTATCCCGGATTACTTAGAAAGTTTTGTGACAATGAAGTTTGATTTGGATCTTTATTTGGAGGAACCAGTCTTATGTTTTCCTTAAGGACCAGGAGTTTTGCATTGGTTAAAAATTATGGCAGTCGAGTATCCATAATCATAATGATGACATGAGACATTTTAGAGTATCGGCTTTCCAGATAGCCTGTGGTCCACATTCAACAAAGGTGGGTAGCTAACAATTATCTTGAATATACTAGTGACTTCATGTATCTAAGTTTAAATCTTACTATTGAAATTTGTGTCAGTTGTCATGTTTTAGGCATATCAAGTTTTTCAGTAAGATTTAGTGAAAAGAGTCTTGGGTCTAATTCAAATGTTGAAATAGATTGTTAGGTTTATAGTCTTTATAAACATGTTCTTCGAAACATTCATATTATTTTATATAATTTAGTTACTTGTACTGCAATGCAAGAATTTGCTAATTCATAGCAATGAA
Source organism: Cocos nucifera (assembly GCA_006176705.1). NCBI lineage: Eukaryota > Viridiplantae > Streptophyta > Magnoliopsida > Arecales > Arecaceae > Cocos > Cocos nucifera. The sequence goes on along the minus strand of QRFJ01001097.1, from coordinate 374,461 downwards.
TTTTTTTTTCCTCCTCTTTTTCTTTCCGTTTCTTTTTCAAGGGGGAAGGCATGGGGAGATGGGGGATGGGAAATATTAGTAGATTCCATTGTTACCTTTGTTTGATGAACTTGGGAAATGTCTGCCCTAGCTGTTCATGTCAGAACACAGTTGTAATTTTGTTTCCTTTCAATATTTCATCGTTATAATATTAAGAAGAACTTAGTTATTATCATTATTACTCATATTGTTGCTGAATTTCAACTAAGTATGCTTCTTAGATCCTACCATAACACATCTTTTTTAGAATGAATTAATTATTCTTTTGGTACATTAACATGATGTTGGGCCCTTTATTTAGTGCCTCTGTTTACTGTTCATAATTATGTGTGTGAAAAATGAGATTGGCTTTAATTAGAACGTCAGCTTAAACATGCTTGCATAGACCTAGGCTTGAAATTCTTAATGAGAGTGAGCGTCTAACATGGATGTTGAGTTGCTCAGGTACCTATTGTTTATGGGAAGTTCTTTCTACACCGTGAGCGGTGTAGCTCCGTGGACACCGTCCATGGTGATTGGCCCTCGCGCGGGACTGGGGCATTTTTTTTTTTTGGGGCTCCACGCTTCGGTCCCGTGCGAGGGCCAATCACCGCGGGCGGTGCCTGCGATATAGAAAGTATTTCCCATTGTTTATTGCTTTTGTCTCGGAAACAGACCCACAGGCCCAGTTATAGTGCTGGCCTTTATGGTGTCCTGCTATAGAAGTATGAATGAGGGCTGAAGAATGTTCCAAATCTAATATAAGGCAAAGTGCTCAACCACGAAGAACCTCTTGCATGATAATTATTTTTAGCAAGATTTTTTCGACTGGAGCAATTTTTTTTTTTGGGGCTCCACGCTCCGGTCCCGTGCGAGGGCCAATCACCGCGGGCGGTGCTTGCGATATAGAAAGTATTTCCCATTCTTTATTGCTTTGTCTCGGAAACAGATCCACAGGCCCAGTTATAGTGCTGGCCTTTATGGTGTCCTGCTGTAGAAGTATGAATGAGGGCTGAAGAATGTTCCAAATCTAATATAAGACAAAGTGCTCAACCACGGAGAACCTCTTGCATGATAATTATTTTTAGCAAGATTTTTTCGACTAGCATTCTCAGAACCGTCCCGAACCGGACCGGCGAGGAACCGGGATAGTTTTGGCATGGAAAATGGCACATGCCGGTGCCGAGGAAGAAAGAGGGAAACAGAGGAAGAAAGAGGGAAATAAGAGAAGAGGAAGAGAGAGGAGGATGCCATCGGAAGCCAGTGGTGGCCCTCTGCGGCCGTTGAAGGGTGGCGGAAGCCGCTGTGGCTTGGTTCGTTTGATGGGACTGCCGCAATGAGCGAGAAAGAGAGAGAGAGGGAGACCACTGGAGATGGGAGGACGAGACGACAAAGAGTTTGTCGTGGCCACTAGGCAATGGAAGTAGCACGGGCGGCATCGTGGTCATGGAATAGAGGCTATCATCCTTTTTTTTTAAAACGGGGATTAATAGTGAAGTCGGCAAATGGTTTGCCGATTTCACTGTTTAAAAATTTTTTTAAAAAAATTAAAATCAGTGAAGTTGGCAATCGGATTGCCGATTTTATTTTTTAAATTTTTTTAAAAAAGTCTATTAAACAATGAAGCCGGCAAATGGTTTGCTAGTTTCGCTTAAGTTTTTATTTTTTAAAAAAATTCGTGAAACAAAGGCCATTGCCCTTGTTTCACACCCGCGGCACTGTGCGTGAACTATGCTATCCGATAGCCACGACCGCCAGTCGAAGGCCATCCGATGGGCCCTCCGACTCTATTTTCTTTCTTCCTCTCTCTCTCTCTCTCTCTCCTCCTATTTCACTCCTGCGGCGCCATGTGCGTAGACGGCGCCATCCGGCGGCTACGGTGGCTAGCCGGAGGCCGTCTGATGGGCCCTCCGACTCTCCCTCCTTTTTTTCATCCTCTATTTCTCTCTCTCTCTCTCTCTCTTCCTCTTGGTTCTCTTCCTTTCTTTGTTTTGATTCATGTCGGTCCGATTCGGTACGGAACCGTGTCGCCGGTCGGTACCTGTGCCTTTTCTTTCTTCCTCTCTCTATTTCTCTCTCTTTCCCTTTTCCTCTCGGTTCCCTTTCCTTGTTTTGGTTCACGTCGGTCCGATTCGATACGGAACCGTGCCGCCGGCCGGCTGGAACGGGCACCGATACCGGAACTAAAAACTTTATTCTCAACTAAATTGATTTCGAAATTTGTGATCAAAAAGCTCAGCTAAAGCTACTATCTTGTTAAGGTCTGTTTTCTCATGCCTTTAATTATTCTTATTGACAACATATGAAGCATGGTTCTTGAAGAGGAACTCTAATTTTTCCTGTGACTGATCTGTGACCGTGGTTAGATATGGCCATTTTTAGTCGCATCAAATACAACAAGGGTAAGTCCTTCAAAACTTCTAATTTTTAAAATCTTTCACATACAGTTCTCCTTAAACAATGAAGTTGGTACTTCATGTTGGGTTCCGATTGCGCAGCAGAATTTGCTTTCAAAAATTTTGAACAAGTTTTAACTTTTAAAACTAGCAAACTGGAACTTCAATCAAACAAATCAAGCATGCATATAAGTTAGATGATATACTTCCTGAAGATGATGATCCGGTGCAAGACTGATCTCCCCAAAACACCAAAGTAGATGTCCTCCAACGGTGATCCACACATGATTGATCAGGGTCCTTCCCAAGTCGATGTAGTGCTGCAACCTTCTTCACAAGTTCGCTATTGATTTTTTTGTTCAAGAACAGATTACACCATCACTTGATTACCTTCAAATCTCCATGAAAGCCACACTTGAAATCATTTCTCAAAAGATCTCACCACACATTTGGTTTGGAAATTCCAACTCATGGACAATCTAAACCCTAGGACTAGCAACCCTTGTCTTTTCTTTTCTCTCCTCTTTTTTCTTTCTATTTTTCTTTCACTTTTTTTTGTCTTTTTCTCAGACTTTTCTCATCCTTTTTTTTTTTTCAATCCCATGCCCAAATTCCAGAAAAATGGCATGCCACATCTCATGTAGTGCCTCCTTTAAATAAGAATCCAAGAGATGTGAAACTCCCTTGGCGCATGGATTACTTCACGTGGTGTTTTAATTCATCGAGAGAAATAAATGGGCGTGGAAAAGCCTTCATGCAGGATGACTTTTCCTTAACAATGCACACAATCCAAAGCACCATTTGATAATCTTTGGGCGGGGGAACAAAGAGGAGGTGTGGAAGATAAACATGAAATTAAGAGGAATCATTAAGGAGTCTTCCTTCTTGATGCTCAAAATAAATGAGGTGCCCCAATTTAATGGGTTGGTGGCATGGAGAACACTTTGGACTTGGTCAAAGATTGGATAACATGAAACACTTTCGTGTTAATCCATCTAGGAGACCAATAGGTTTGAACCTAATCAGATTAGGTCAAGGCATCATGTTAGGGTTAGCTCAAAAACCTTAGAACTAAACCTAATTGAGAACTTGGGTTAATACAAGTGCTAGCAAGTAAATTTAACCCATAGAATTTACAATAAATTCAATTAGATTAGACCAACATTAAATCTCAAAGTGTATGACCCATTAGGTTCCATATCTAGCCAATAGTAGACTTAGGCTCATGACCTAAACCAATCCGATTAGATTAGATCAGCCTTAATGCACTAATTCATCAGAACTCTTTCTAATTATTTTCTGAATTAAACTCTTTTAATTCGTGTGTGTACAAGTTAATATTAATGTTTAGCAACATGTCATGACTATCCAGAAGACATGAAATTTGATGGAAATACCAAAATTATCCTTCAGTGGCAAGTTACCATGCAATTCAATTCGATCATACATCTCGAATAAGTTATGGGCATGCAAACATGTCAAGTCCAGATACTTATCCATATGTATCTCGATCAAATGGTGATGATTGAATTGATGATATATTAGAAACTCTTTCTAATTATCATCCTGCTTTGGCGAAGGTCTTCTTGAATCATCAATCTTTGAGATCACATAGGATGTTCACTCTCCTTATGAGGAGTGACCAATTCCTTGTTGACTACTCACAACCTCCATGTACACTTCACCATGTTCTGAACATCTCACACAAGGCTCAGAGAGTCAAGCTAGGGAATGAACCAAAATATTGATTCATATACACAAGGTAACATGATGATATCAGGTCTAAGGATCACTTGCACTACTCCCACTAGAGAACAAACAGCTGATATACTTATAAAGCTCCATCGGACGTTCTCTCATTTGGTCAATTCAGTGAACTCATTCTCTAATGAGTGCCCACATCCTTGTATTAATATCACCATACAAGTGATTGTGAGGTCAACCACTTTCTCCTTCGAGCATACCTAGGATGTGTCAATGTTACCGATATCATCTATCCCTGACTCGATCTATAACCGGGAATATTTTAGATTAGGGCTATCAAGGATTTAGGTTTCATTGGTATGATCTCATAATGGCCCTAAAATCATTGCCCTACTCTATGGGGTTTATTATAATCCTACACAAATATTAAGATGCAGCAAATAATGAAATATGTCTTATTTATTAATAAATAAATGTCAAGTATATGAGTTTGGAAAATAAAATACAGAAAAACATCCTATCGCATCACACATGCGATTGGCTTGTAGGGTATAATTCTTTCAGTCTCTCACTTGCACTAAAGCCAATCGTCCCTATACTTGATGCCCATTAGAATCTGTATAATCTTCTAGTTTTAGATCTGATCCACCATAAATAAGAAAAGCATCTCTAGTCCTTAAGTACTTGAGAATGTTTTTCACAACTTTCTAATGATCCTCTTCTAAATCTGCCTGAAATCTACTTATAATGCCTAAAGCATAAGCGACATCAGGTCTGGTACATAGCATAGCATACATAGTCGATCCGACTGCCGAAGCATAAGGGATATAACTCATTCTCTCTCTTCAGGTATCTTAGGAGACATCTTCTTAGAGAGATGTATGCCATGACTCATGGGTAAGTAATCTTTTTTACTCCTATCCATGTTGAACCTCTTTAACACTGGATTTATGTACTTAGACTGGGACAAACCTGGCATCCTCTTTGATCTATTATAGATCTTTATACCAAGTATATAGGATGCTTCACCTAAGTCTTTCATGAAAAACTTTTGTAATAGCCAAGTTTTGACCGATTGCAACATAGGGATATCATTCCCAATGAGCAGTATGTCATCCATATACAAAACCAAGAAGATAATGGTACTCTTACTTGTCTTCTTATACACACATGGTTCATCCATATTTTTTATGAAGCCAAACTATTTGATTGTCTCATCAAAATGGACGTTCCGTCTCCTCGATGTCTGCTTTAATCCATAAGTGGATTTCTTTAGCTTGCATACCTAATTTGCTCTACCACTAGAGATAAATTTCTCTGGCTAAGTCATATAGACTTCTTCCTTAAGGTTTTCATTGAGGAAAGCTGTCTCGACATTCTTCTGCCAGATCTCATAGTCATGATATGCAGCTATAGCAAGTGTTGGTGATAAATCCGTTTCTGCAGAAGTTCGGCAAGATGCCCAATCTCGGAGCGATCCCGTCTGACAGAGGCGACCATGATCGAACTTCAACCAGTATGAATTCTTACTCCAATTCACTCTAAGGCGGTCTACCTCCAACTCGTGCATGTCGGACGATCTTCTCAGCTGTGACTATCAGATCTTTTAGATAACTACAAAACCTGAAGGGCTTCTCGGACCTCATCCGGATGAACTTGAACAGTGAAAATAGTCACCTAAACAGTTAGCTAAGTATTCGATCCCTGCATAGTTCAGCCTGGCCGATCTTGAAGTTGGTCGAACTTCTTTTCAATTGGATCTCCTTTAAGCCAAATTCACCATTACAATTAGGTCTCGCTTCAAGAATCTCAGATCGATAGAATTTCTCAGACGAATTTCTATACCTTGCTGTAAATGGCAGAACTTGGCATTCCTATGTCAAGAGCCTTAGGTGTTTAAGTCGGAGTTAACAAAAGGACCTCCTCATCATCAAAGTAAGTCCGAACTTCTCCCTAAAGAGCCTGGCCGCAATCCTAAATCGGTGAATCCACTGTCCTTTTCAACCTTCAACCCAGAATAATTATCTACTTGCGAATGACCTTGAAGATAGTTGAACTTCAAAGGAGTAGTTGAGACTCATTGGAGTTTTTTGATTGTGTCCGCCTATCCCAGCTACCAGCCAACCCCTGATTACTATCTATCCAGACGAACTCCTTCCAGATGAGCTCCTTTTGGTCGCCAAACAAGCTCCTTCCAGTCACCAAGCAAACTCCTTCCAGTCGAACTCCTTTCAATCGAAATCCTCTTTTGATGGTTGAACTAACCACCTTACATTTTGAACATTGATTGAGCTTGCTTAAATAGCAGAAGAATCTCGTCATCTACACAAGTTCAACTCTCGACTCAGCGAATATCCGCCAACCTACGGACAACCTCAAAAATGATCGAACCTCTCTAGAATCGTTGGGACGTAGAGTTTTTCACTGTTAACAGCTTGCTCATAGGCGTAATAGTTCTGATCGAACTATAGTTATTAATTTTTAACGGACTGGCAAGTCGCGACAACGGACACCATTCTTTATAACAAACTTCACGTGGCCCCGAATGGCCCACTAACAAGCAGTTACGACTGTCACCATTAATTTGTTACGAGCTCCGCCTATATAAAGAACCCTCTAGATACGTTTTTCTCTCTAAGCTCCAAACTTTGATAAATTTTTCTTGAGTGCTCTATTTCTATTGATCAAAGAGCTGACTTGTCGGAGAGTCCTGCCGGAGCTACCCTCACCTCTGGTCCGGACTTGTTTTGTAGGTCTCGACAGCGATCCCGTCCTCTCCAACTCTAGCTCTTTCGGGCATCCATAATTTTCTGCACCAACAGAATTGGCGCTAGAGGAAGGGCGGTCCACTACAGCGGATCCCTTGTTCTTAAAGGAGCACTCAGTTGAATTCCATCTCTTCTCTCTGACCAGCCCCGCAAAATGCCACCCAGGAAGGCATCAACACGATGATCCACTGCCTTTGCTGCCAGATCTCACCTAGATTTGCCTGCTCCAACCTCTTCTTCGGCTCAAGCTCCACCACCGACGACTACGGTGGACATAGAGCAGTTTAACCTACTGATCCAGCAAGTTAAAGGCCTCACTGAAGCAGTATAGGCCATGGGGCAATTTCCAACATCAGTTCAGCTGGAGAGCTCTTTATCGGAATATCGGGATCCAGAGCAAGGAAGCTCCACTTGGGTTAGTCGTAGTTGTCCAGTGACTCCTGGGAAAGGGAAGCGAAGAGTGAAAAGCTCCTATTCTGATCACGACTCCACCCCCAGGAGATCTCTGCCTCCATTCAACTAGTGGACCCTTAAGATTTGTGATCAAGAAGATCTTTTCGATCAGAAGCTTTAAGAGATGAACCGATGGATCGAAGAGCTCTGCCGTGCCGCTTCTAGCCACATCGATGACATGTGCACCGACCCTCCCTTCTCTCTCCAAATAATACAGGAGCCCGTCTCACCGAACTTTAAGCTTTCTTAGTTCGAAAGCTACGACGGGACTTCGAATCCGGTTGACCATCTTGAAGCCTTTCGGACCATGATGCTGCTCCATGGTGCACGACGCTATTCTATGTCGAGTTTTTTCTTTAACTCTGAAGGGAGCAGCAAGGAATTGGTACTCGAGCCTTAAGCCAGGTACGATCTACTCCTTTAATCAAATGAGTTGTCAGTTTGCAGCTCACTTCATTAGCAGTCGACGTCTAAGACGAGGTTCGGACTCCATCAACATCAAGCAGGAGTCCATCCGAGCTTACGTCAGCCACTTTAATGCTGTTGCACTAGATGTCCGGAACTTGGATCAATCCGTAGCCATGGCCATGCTGAAGGGCAGTCTTTAGAAGAATGATTTTCTATCCTCTCTGGAGAGGAAGTATCTCAGAGATTTTGCTGATATGCTAGCTCGAGCTGAGGGTTATGCCTGGGCAAAGGAGTCCAAAAGTTTTAAATAAAGAATGGTGAGGTCGCAAAGGAGCGGTAGGCGGGCAAATCCAGCAAGCCCGTAGTTAAAGAGAAGCCGAGTGAAGCTCGACCATGCTTCAGAACCTCTCCCGAGCGCAGACGAGCCCGAACTCCTTCCAGGCTCGTCGACTGTGAAGCCCTGACCGAAGGGCACAGTAAAAGTCTCCCCCTAGGATGTTCTACAACTACTCTCCCCTCAATGCTTTGAAAACATAAGTGTTGATGAAAATCAAGGAACAGCTACTAAGGCCTAAAAGAATGCGAACCCATCCAGGCAAGCGCAACCTCAATAAGTATTGCCTTTACCATCGTGACCACGGTCACGATACTGAAGTATGCATCCAACTCCAAGATGAGATCGAGGAGCTCATTCGGTAAGGCGGTTTGATTGATTTCTACGATGTCGGTCCGAAGGGAAGATCGGCTGAGGGCACCGCCGTAGCCAGAACCACCAAGGAGGGAGGAGCAGCAAGGAGATCGGCCTCTACTGGGGATCATCAATACTATTGCTGGAGGATTTCGACAGAAGGAGACTAGTGGATTGGGAGAGCAAGCTAAGCGGTAGAGGACTGGAGAATCCATTTCTTTCACTGAAGAAGATGCACAAGGGGTTCGATTCCCGCATAATGATGCGGTTGTAGTTGCTTTAAATATTGTTGACCATGATGTACGCCGCATTTTGATTGATAATGGAAGCTCTACTGATGTCTTGTTTTATAAATGCTTTCTCCAAAATGTCCATACCTAGTAACCGCTTGGGATGAATGAACTTTCTATTGGTAGGCTTCATCGGTGATGCTGTGTCGATTGAAGGGATGATAACATTAACTATGGCTGCAGGGCGGTACCCAAGATAGTCCAAGGCATAGATGGATTTTTTGATA